>CM018077.1:157610093-157997593 GCA_008658365.1 Alca torda | reverse complement strand
TGGAGTTGTTCAGCCAGGAGAAGAGAAGGCTCCAGGGAGACCTTATAGCAGCCTTCCAGTACCTAAAATGGACTTACAGGAAAGATGGGGAGGGACTTTTTATCAGGGAGTGTAGCAATAGGACGAGGGGTAATGGTTCTAAACTGAAAGTGGGTAGATTTAGCTTAGATATTAGGAAGAACTTTACTGTGAGGGTGGTGAGATACTGGAACAGGTTGCCCAGAGAGGTTGTGGCTGCCCCATCCCTGGAGGTGTTCAAGGCCAGGCTGGACCTGATCTAGTGGGAGGTGTCCCTGCCCATGGCAGGGGGGTTGGAACTAGATAATCTTTAAGTTCCCTTCCTACCCAGACCATTCTCTGATTCTCTGATTAAAGCATTTGACTATTGTCTAACATATCTGAGCTTTGACTATTTAGCTTTGGCACTGGTTCCATGTTTGCCTTGTGCCATTTCCCATCTCTGAATGATCAGTCTCTGCCTTTGAATGTGAGAATGGCAAAGTGTATAGAAAAAAATCATGTATGTACAATGGGGCTATAGCAGGGTTCTTGCTTTTGTGCATTTAATGTAAAATAAGAAGTTAAATACAGAGAGTGTTTTGGTTTGCATCATGTATTTAGAGTTACTACAGGTTAAGCCTGGCCATATACCTAAAAATATTTAAAAAGATCAACAGACAGAGGGGATCAGCTCATTAATCCATGACACAAAAACAATTATCAGTGAAGAAACACAAATGAAGATCTAAGGAATTGCTGGCTGATAGAGTATCCATTTGGGTAAGAACTGTATACACTGCTGAGAGCTCACATAATTCTTTTTAAATAAAATGTATTACATTTCCTTTGTTTTGACAGAGGGAAGCTGATTAAATCTCTCTTGAAGCAGGAAAGGTTATTCCCCAATTCCCATTTAGGAGTTCAGTTCTGTGCCTCAGTAGCCTGTCTTATATTTTAATTCTACCACTACGAGTGCATTTTGCCTACTTAGACTGCAAGTCCTTTACAGTGATCTTAGCAAAATGAAGCCCTGATCATTTTGTTCCTTTATGCATTGTTGTAATACAAGTAGCAATAATATTAATCAATAATAATACTTCCTTTCTCCTAGTTAATTCTTTCAGTCATGTTCCGTGTGTAAAAAGAAAAGAAAACTTTCTCAGAAACAATAAAAAATAATTGACTGATATTCATCTTATGGCTATTCACTGTCTCTTTATTCTTTGAACATGAACAACTGATAAATTAAATGACAATGAGTTTATCAGATGAAAAGGAATCTGAATGGTTTTGTAATTCAAAAAAAGGATGATTTCTTCTTTAAGCAGTATCACAGCCTAATGTTATCTAAACACATCAAGCCCTTTTATTTATATAATACAGCAACGTGGCATAAGTTAAAGGATGAAACACCTCCTTGTTGATGAAAATGTAAATTCCTACGTGCTGATTCCTTGCTCACAGAAAGTCTCAATTTGTTTTTACGTGGGAACAAATTTTGACTGCTAAGAGGTAATATGCTCATGGAAGGAGCCTGGCTATGCAGCATCTTTGCTGAAAACAGCTCTCACGACCCTGCCTAACTCCTCATCCAACAAGGGTCAAAAGGTGGTTTCATAAGGACTGATGACAAGAAGGATTTTCCCATGTTTTGAGTTTCAAGTCTCTCAGTGTAACAGCACCTTAGGCAATCTTAAAGGCTGCTCCAGAATTTCACCACACAAATATTAAAAAAGAAACAAACAAACAAAAAAACACCTTTCCATTTTCATCCTCTTATTAGCAAAAGTCATTTGGCCATTTGGCTTTGTGCTTATACATTATCTTTCAGCTTAGACAGCACTGTTCCTTTGCTGGTGATTATCACCATTCACCAGCCTTGGTTTCATAACACACAGGATCACAGCTTTAGTTCCCTTCCATGGGGTATGGTCACAGTCTCCCCTCATCTCACAGGCGTGCTCTGCATCTGGTCTAGTTGGCGTTCATCATCTCAGTGACAGGCATTGGGTACTGAAACAATGAAGGACACAGCATACTTCAGGTGGTCTGACAGAGTCAGTCTGTACTCTGGAAGAATCCCTCAGCAAACTCTTTACTTCAGAAGCCCATATGAGTTAGAGAGAAATCTGAGCCTAAAAGATTATGATAGTAAATTCAACATGCCCATAAACAGTCTCAAACATTGAAGCCCATGAGGAAGAAAGCCGATTTCTTTATTACTAGACTCTCCTAATCTCTAAAACTAGGCAGTTTATTGGGAGTGGTCATTTGTCCTTCCTACCTCCTAAACCATACCTGTGAGCTGTTTGAGACAGTTGCAGCTTTCAGAAGCTAAAGTCATGCCAGAGACAATGTGAAAGATGTAGTGATATGAACAACCAAGTAACAATGTCCAAGACCATTTCTTGGCACTGTTTAATCTAATGCTATGGATTTAGCCCACACCATATGCCACCTCTTCGTATCATCACTTCCACGAAGATAAAATTAATCTTTTTGATCTGGAGTCACTTGAACATTCACTTCTCATAATCTATATATGAAACAAGGACTGGTTTAGTTCCTCCTTTTGCTGGAATGGAAATGAGATTTCTTCTACTGTATTTGCAATAAGTTTGTCAGTACAGTTCAGAACAGAATGTAGGAAATGCAGAAGGACTTTGACAGGTATGAACTCACCTACTGCTGAACAGGAGCTTATGGTCATGTTTGGTGAAAAGCAAACTTTAATTATAATTGTTGAGGTTATAGCTAGTTGAAGAGAAAGAGTGGTTCTGAGGAACAGGATGGTCTTCAGCTGCCTAATAAATGGTTTGTTTCAGTTGACTAGGCCTAGGCAATTTGAGATGCTTTATAAGTAGTGAGTTACCCATGAGCCAGTCTGGAGCAGTAGATGGAAGTCACACCAAATACCCTAAATGCTAGACACCTATGTTTAGGCATCTGTATCTCTCCCAGTGTCCTATAACTCCACAGTGTGAAGCAGATAACAGCAAAATCAAGCCACTGAAAATTAAAATAAATAAAGTTCAAAATGGTAATGAGCGTTCATGCTTCGGTTGCTGAGACAAGTAAATGACTATTAATTTAGGCTGGGACTGTTTAAATTCTCCCCTCACTTCTACTTCTTCCAAGCCAAAGTGCTTTTTCTAAGGCAGGGTTATTGTCTAAGTATTGGACATCATGGAAAAATCACTGTGGATTTCCAAAATAAGTGCCAATGTTAAATCAGATTAAATCATTGTTCCTGGCTTCATATTACACTTCTGCCTGGTCTGAGGCAATTCCCATTCCTTCTGTGTATTTATAAAAACTGATTAATTAAATGTCTCTAAAACCATAGGTAGTTAAAAAATCACACCTGTACGTAAGAAACCATTACCATACCATGAATATTATGCATGGACATAGCTCATTTACACACTCTGTCTTCCTAGTCCCCCTTTACTACCAAAAGCTCTACATTAATACAGTTTTTGATCTCTAAAAAAATAATCTTTTCAAGAAAGATTTAATAGTCATGAACATAGAAAAAGTAACAAAAGCCCAGTTCCATGAAGGTTAAAGCTTTTCCAGTTCAAGTCTTTTTTTTTCATATCCCTTTAATTAAGAAGCTGCTCTGATTTATCTATCAAATCAGATCTTTATCTTACAGTCTATAATGAATTAAGACATTACCTGGCAGTTCCTTAATTTCAGCAGCTTATTTAAGTACAAACAAAAACTCCATAGTAGCATAAACTGTGTTATACTCAGATCTCTAACTTATTGTATTGAATATTATTCTGTTTTAGAGTTATTTACTCCTTTTATCTTTTAAAGAGGTTCTGAGTTCATCCCAATATAGATAAAGGGAATATCCGACATCTCAGCAACATATTTGGGTTAGAGAGACTTCTGGCCTGCACAACTTAATATATATCTACCTATAAATGACATGGTATAAACCATTACAGACCTCCACAAGGCCATCCAAATGGTCAGGAGTCATCACATGTCAATTGAGACTGTAGTTCAGGCTGGCAGAGTACTGCAATGTCCTTCATCCTTTCAGCATCCTCTTCATGAGGATGTGTGGCTTCGTCTTGTGGAAAGAGTCGGACAGGTTCTTTTTCAGGAAAAAGTGTTTAACTACCTCTGACAGTAGGTATCAGAGGCAACACTTCTCGCTTCAGCCAATTCTTGATGCATTTGACAACACTTCAGATATAGGGCACATCAAACTGAAACAACGCTAGGACCAGGTGTGGACTGTGAATCTTGGGTTGCTACATTCTTGGTGCGCAAGCAGTTGCTCATCCCACCACATGACCCATGATGTGAGCTAGCACATACTTAGGGTTTGGGATGCCAGCAAAACCAGTGCTTGGTCCTCTTCCCTGGTGGAGGAGCCAACATTTTCAATCCTGTACCCATAGTATTTGTAAAACTCAAACTTAACCCTTTGGTCAAGACCAAAACAAAAGATCTGGTTTTGACCAGATACCCACCTGCTCTAAATTGGATGCTGGGTTTGATGATGTAGCCTGATATGTTCTTGCAAATGACAGAAGGCAGGCAAGTCACAGAAGATTGAGTACTAGTCCTACGAAACACTTGTTTTAATCTCTACTTCTGTCAATAACTCTGTGTGACTGGAGATATTCAGAAAGATATCAAGATTCTAGTAGTTACACAGCAGAAAGGAAAGTAAATAGATAAGAAAGGTTAAAAACGTAACATCTGTCTTCTCTTGTCATGGGGAAATGTTATGTTAATGTTAATATAATGTCAATACAATGTTTTGTTATTGTCTCTAATAATTATTAAAAAAAAAAAGTTTTCCTTTCTATCAGAAGTCAGAGAAGAAAGAGAATGCTATAAATCACAGACCATTTATGCCATTCCTTGATTAACTGATGACTATAGATAAGTTTTCAATGGTTTAGATTTCCTGTGTAACTGACAATGCAGATATAGCTGAATTAACTACACTTATGTCACTTTGGAATGATTTATCTCTGGTAGTAGGGAATAAGAAAAAAATAATCCTGCTGGATTTCTCATAGAAGGTTGATGTGGGATTCAATTGACCAAAGATAGATATGAACCTTATAGACAGCTAGACCTAACTGAGTCTTTGTGTTCTCCTTTATAATCAATTAAGTGAAAAAGGCACAATTAGTGCAGTCAATCTCATGCTAAAGTAGACATCCATAATAAATCAGAAGAATTGTGGCCTTGAGATGATTCTTTCTCTTCTTTGGCTTTAAAGGAAGCCTAAATGTCCGAGCTCTTCTCTCTGCATTGCCTTACAGACACCTGAAGACAAGTGAGATAAACCCACTCCAGTGATCTAGATATGTTACTGTAAAAAAGGATTTTGATCAATTATTTAAACCTACCTATAACTATAGGGAGTCAGCAAACTGTTTTATCTTAACATAAATACCATTCATACACATTGACTAATTTGAAAAACCTGTGATCATATGATCAGACCTCATCCAGATTAAATTTATATTTCTCCATGACACCATAGCATTAAGAGTAGATGTTCATGCACAGAGAATAAATATTCAAGTGGCATATTAAAGATTGCTGTTTTGGAATTCTACGAATAGTTATAAAATGGTCTATGGAGGGAGAACACGCTCTGCTGCGAGGAATGCCATGGCAGTCATCACAACAAACCAGTTGTGATGGTTACAATGCAGTTTAGACATCTACAACTACACTAAGTAGTTGCACACTAGTGCTAACTGTGCCGGATTACCTTCATGTGGACAAAGAGTCCCTTTAAAGGGCTGAGTCATCTAAATTACTTTAGAAATCTATCATGTCAAGTAAGAAGCACTTAGCCTTGTGCCATCATTCCTACTAAGGAGCAACTGACAGGCATGTGGAAGTGATACATGTTTCTGGATCAGAAAGAAGTAAAGCCCATTTCTTCTATCCTGCATGTTCCAGAAGATGACATCCCATAGGAGTGATATCTTTAAATTTTTAAGCAGCTTCTTTATTTTTTTTTTTTTATACTCAAAAGAAATAAAAAATGATAAGAGAAACAAGACAGAAAGCTTTCCTATTAATTTATAAAAAAAAAAAAAAAAAAAAGGAAAAAAAAATATTTATGAATCTCACCGTGTTTTCCAAGCTTTCTTATTTGGGACCTTGTGTATTTAGTGATTATTTTGTCTAATCCCTTAAAGATAGCATAAAGTATATGTGACTTGGAATTCCACTTAGACTTTAAGATGCTGGTATTAAATATGATTCCTGCCTAAATCACTGCCTTAGCAGTTTTCCAGATTTTGCTTATATGAAGTTCCTTGCCAGAAAATAAATAGGTAACAAAACAAATTAAGGAAAAGATGACTCACATTCCCACTTTATTTCTTCAAAAGAGCAAGAAACCCTCACTAGGGTCAGGGCAGAAGAGTCACTTTATACAGCCACTTCTGATACTGTTACGTGTATTTAGTTCCATCAAATAATTTAGTTCCACAAAAAACCTGTGCTAAGGTCATCAGTTTAAATCGTCATGATTAGAGAGAAGTGTGACATATTCAAAATGAAACTGTAAAAGCATGAACACTTACAGCTGTCAGTGTCAATTCTGAACTGAATCTTCTCCATTCAGTGTGTGTAGTGTCACTGTTTCCTTTCCAGCAAAAAGAAAGGTTTGGTTTGTTTTCTATTTTTTGTCTGGCACCCTTGGCACAAAAAATGGACTCATGCCAGAACATGCTGATTTGAGGTGGGAAATTTTACAGAAACCTTGAAGGAATTAATGAAATGGCACTATGTAAAAAATTTCCCCCCTGCAGAAGTTTATGTAAACATCCATAAACTCCGGTTCAGTTATTGCACACCACTGGGAAATTGTATTGATTTCATAAACAAGAATGAATAGTAATTAAGAGTCCTTCATTTTTCTAAATGATAAAAGGTATAAAACAGAGAATATGATATTTGGCATTGAGATATGAATTTCTTTCTCCAGAAAGGTAATGAAAGATGACCGTCTCAGAACCATATTCTAGGATAAAATAGGAGTAAATGCAAGATTTCTCCCTTTGACTACACTAGTTAATTACCATATTTAAAATGTCTTTTACCTGCAAACAGATCCTGGTGTTGTAACTGTCAGTCCAATAAAATAATAACTTTAATAGAATCTGTAAAGGAATTGTAATTTTTACTGTGTAAATCCACCAGTATTCTTTTTATATACATGGTTTTGGTTTCATATTCATAAAAACCAGGAAACTTTTAAATAAAAATATGAACTGCATTTTTGGGGAATATTTTTAAATCTTGACAATTCTAATGGATTTTACCCTAAATAAATAAATTAGTGAAACAAACCAACTTCCTCTGAGTTTTGCTTCAGATATCTGAAAAGGCACAAAGCTATTCAGATTTAAATTGTATTAATTGCAGAATCAGAACATTACTTATTATATGGAGCTTCAGGTATTCTCTATGAGAAAGAGTTAATTGAAAGATTTTAGAAGCTTTGTTAAGTATTATCATGCTAAGGAAATTGTTCTGTAATACTGATTTTTGTGGTCCTCTACAATTATACTCATTCAACTTTTATCTGAACACAGAATTCTCTTTCAGAGTTCATTTGAAAACCAAAGGATTACATAAAAAGAATTTTTATATTTTTGCATTATAATGATTTTCAACCGAGGATCCCCTGGCAGCTTAAAATATTAATTGAATGAGCCTGTCTGGTATATAGGCAAAGGTTCTGTCTTATAAATGAGTAAACTGATGTAGGCAGACTGAACTGCAAAGACAGAAGCTAAGGTCCTAGCTTTAGACTGTCTTCAGCTAGAGCAGCATTGAAGCACGTTTATAATTGTAAACACATAATTAAGTATTATTACTGTTAATTCACTTGCTTATGTTCTGACTGCACTAGAAATTCATGCAAATGGTACTTAACTGCTCTCCCAATTTGAAGTAAGAGATCACGGAAGAATGTGGTAGATTCGGACCTCAGCCAACCTGTCACATTGTACACTGCAGTAGTCAAGAGACTTCAATGTCACTGCATCTCCAAAAGTATAGCCAAGATTGTCAACAAAAAATGGCTTAATAAAGTGATTTGAGGAACATGCATAAGCTTGTCAATAGTCTAGAAGCTACTTAAAAGCCTTCAAACCTCCATGGTCTGTACAGAGGTAAGTAGGACCTTTATTCTAAGGTATATATTATATCTTGATCTTTCTATTTTCATCTGCTATTTGATTTGTCCTCCTTTCTGACCTTTAAGGCCTCTTGACCTCTATAAAACTTACGGATTTTTTCTACTGAACTTGGAACTTTGGCTCAAAAGACTTCAGTCTTTCTTGTTCCTCTTTTCCCCACCACAGGTAGCATGGGTAGGGTCCATGAAGTTTAGTAGAAATTACAGGTATGGGAACTAATATTTCTCTTCAGGAAGATGTGTTGTTAATGGTTATCTTACTGGGACTTGAACCTAGCTTGATAAAGATGAAAATCCAGATTTGCGTGTACAGCTACCATTGCAAGTATTGGGAATGTGATTGATTAATCTGACCTATTTAGCTGTAAAAAGGTATATGCCATTTCAAACATTGAAATCCTTCTCAGTAATCACTGGGGAAAACACACATCTCCAAAAAGTAAATAATTTCATCTATCACCCCAGATAGATAGTTAATTCCTGTAACTTCTGTAACTTGCTCAGTGGTTCTTCAGTCTTTATCTCCCATCTTGTTTGTGTTTCCAAATTACGTTATTATTAACATCCAGCTGACCATATCTAGAATAGAATAGAATAGAATAGAATAGAATAGAATAGAATAGAATAGAATAGAATAGAATAGAAAATTGCCATTATAAGTGACCTACAATTATAGAATCATAGAATCATAGAAAGGTTCAGTTGGAAGGGACCTTAAAGATCATCTAGTTCCATCCCCCCTGCCATGGGCAGGGACACCTCCCACTAGACCAGGTTGCTCAAAGCCCCATCCAGCCTGGCCTTGAACACCTCCAGGGATGGGGCAGCCACAACCTCCCTGGGCAACTGGTTCCAGTGCCTCAGCACCCTCACAGTAAATAATTTCTTCCTGATATCCAATCTAAATCTACCCTCCTTCAGTTTTAAACTCTTACCCCTTGTCCTATCATTTTACTCCCTGATAAAGAGTCCCTCCCCATCCTTCCTGTAGGCCCCCTTTAGGTACTGGAAGGCTGCTATAAGGTCTCTCCAGAGCCTTCTCTTCTCCAGGCTGAAAACCCCAATTCTTTCAGCCTGTCTTCATAGGAGAGGTGCTCCAGCCCTCTGATCTTTTTTGTGGCCTCCTCTGGACCCACTCGAACAGGTCCATGTCTTTCCTGTGCTGAGGGCCGCAGAGCTGGACGCAGTACTCCAGGTGGGGTCTCACCAGAGCAGAGTAGAGGGGCAGAATCACCTCCCTTGACTTGCAATTGCAACTGCACACTTATCATGAAAGAACCAGAGAGATACTGCTTTCAGCAATCTTTTTAACTTCCTTTTTTTTTTTTTTTCTCATTCCACAAATTCTTTTACTCAGAGGCCTTGTCTTTTTTTGTGAAGTATGACCCCTGCCTGCATTTTACACTGTTTTGTGCCCACTCAATTAATGTATCCCACCCCTGGCAAACAAGGATCCAGTTAAATTTGCTTATCTTTGTATTGATAAGGGAGATAAAGGAAGAAAGAAAGACATTGCAACCTGTGATAATTAATCAAAATGTCATCTATACAGACACAGAAAATAGTGTTACTTATGCTTATATCCAGAGACCCAAACAAATTGCTATTTCTTTGCACATATCTTAGCAAATAAAAGTTTTTGGCACAGAGAGAAAATGGTGTGGCATAGTTCTTATTCCTAGAGAAGAACTTTTTCTTCCTAAAGCACATGGTCTTATCCATGCATCTTGGTAGCACTTGTGCAGTTTGTGCAGTTTTGAGTTGTGTTGCCTTGTTGCCCCGGGAAACAGGTCTGGGTGTCCAGTTAATGGTGTCTGGGGATATTCTAGATGCAGTAAATTGAGTTACTGCATCCAGAACTACAGAGACTCAAAGCAATGAGACAAATAACAGGCACTGATAGAAGAGCTTAACCAGCTTGTACATCTTTATCGGATAGCCTCAGATTTTATGTGATTTTTGAGAAAGTTATGCAGGTTATGTTTTCCTGACTACATTAAAGATGCAGAGATGCCTTAAAGTCACCTTTCTGAAACTAATTAGATTTATTGCCTTGCCAATTAAGTCTTCTAGAAGACTGTGACAAGTTTAGTTTCCTGTGATTTTTTAAAATAACCTGCCTTTAAACATACAAATCGCTGGACAAATCAAATGTCTTTTCCTGTAACAATAGCCATAATCTAAATGCTTTGTCTGGAATCCCATCAATACTGTACATTTGGCCAGCAAATGGTTCATGTTGCATTAAATTACATTTCTGTTTTCCTGGGCTGCCTCTTCAAATTTTCTTGACACTTCAATTCATTAAGCAGATGGAGACAGAACATGTGACTGAAATATTTTGTTCAATAATACTTAAGTTCATTCCCTGCAAACCAGTGTAATCCACCCCTCTTAGAGCAGGGTTGTTTCACTTCAGCACCTTTCCTAATCACTGGTTGAAGGCTCCCTTACAGAAATCCATTTCTGGCAATTCATGCATAGTTGATTAAATACCTCTATTTAACCCTGCCTTTCCCTTGATAAATGCAAAGAAGCTGAAACTGGAAAGTTGTTGATTAGGATGATATTGGACAATTAATTATGCATTGTAATAACCTTTGACCCAAGCAAACGTTTCCTTTTTCTTTTAATCAGCCGAAATGAAAAGTGATCAAATAATTACATGTTCTTGTCTTCCAATCAAGTTGTAGGGAGAGAAGAGATGTTGAGAGGAAATCAAGCAGAACGTTGAAGAAAGTAACAATAATAATGAAGCAAATGCAGAAGAAGAAATAAATCACTTGAATAATTATATTATTTTTTTCACTTATTTCAGCATCATATAAACAAGAGAAACCCTCTTGAGGTGGCTTTTGTTCTCAGCTTCATGTCAGTGTCACTAGGACACGCGAATATATTCCTGACCTCTGCGTTCCTACCTGCCTGAAAAGGACCCCGCATTTAGGAATGATTCGGCATCTAATTCTTCAGGGGCTGCTTCTTTTTTGTCATTATTTCCCACAGGGGCAGGAGGGGGCAGAATATTTCATGAAGCTCTCTCTGCACAGGTGGAAAAAGGGGTAAAAGTGAGAGGGGAAACCAAACTCGCAGTGCGTTGCATTAAGCACCACACAAGAGGAATGTTTGTATCTTCTCAGATCCCTCACTCAGATCCCTCAGTCTTTGAAAAGTCAGTATCAGCTCTAGACTTCTTCAGCCATTTTGGATTCTGGGAAGAGATTTTGAACTTACTCCTCATGGAGTAAAATTCTATTGAATTTAATAAAATGCCAAAAGTGAGATGAGAATTTTCTATGGTTTTTGGGTTTTGGTGGTTTTATTGTTTGATTTTTTTTTTTTTTTTTTTAAGTCCATAATAATGAGTCAATCCTTCACCAGGCAAACCAATGTTTCTTAAGCTGAGGATCTTGATCAGTAGGAACACGTGTCTCTAGCAGTTGTGGTTTCACCCCAGCTGTCAGCAAAGCACCCCACAACTGCTCGCTCACTCCCCCTCACCCCCAGTGAGATGGGAGAGACGATTGGAAAAGTGAGAAAATTTGTGGGTTGAGATAAGAACAGTTTGATAAATGAAATAAAATAAAATATAATAATAATCATCATAATAATAGCAATTAAAAGGAAAATAATTAAGAAAAGGTAAGTAAACCCCCCAAAAAACCCAAGTGATTCAAAAGAAAAATAATTGCTCACCTCAAACTGACTGATGTCCAGCCTGTTCCTGAGCAGTGCCCCCCACTTCTGGCCAACTACACTCAGTTTATAGGCTGAGCATGATGTCACAGAATCATAGAATATTTTGGATTGGAAAAGACTTTTAAAGATCATCTAGTCCAACTCCCCTGCCATGAGCAGGGACACCTTCAACTAGCTTAGGTTGCTCAGCGCCCCATCCAACCTGATCTTGAATGTTTCCAGAGATGGGGCATCTACCACCTCTCTGGGCAATCTGGGCCAGTGTCTAACCACCCTCGTTGTAAAAGAAAATTCTCCCTTCTATCTAATCTAAACCTACCCTTTTTTAATTTAATACCATTACCCCTTATACTATCACAACAGGCCCTGATAAAAAGTTTGTCCCCATCCTTCCTGTAGGTCCCCTGTAGGTACTGAAAGGTAACCATAAAGTCTCCCCAGAGCCTTCTCTTCTCCAGGCTGAACAACCCCAACTCGCTCAGCCTGTCTTCATAAGAGAGGTGTTCCAGCACCCTGGTCATTTTTGTGGCCCTCCTTTGAACCCACTTCAACAGGTCCATGTCTTTCCTGTGCTGAGGGCTCCAGCACTGGACACAGTACTCCAGGGGGGATCTCACAAGAGCAGAGCAGAGGGGCAGGATCACCTCCCTTGACCTGCTGGCCACACTTCTTGTGATGCAGCCCAGGATACAATTGGCTTTCTGGGCTGCAAGCGCACATTGCCAGCTCATGTCCAGCTTTTCACCCACCAGTACCCCCAGGTCCTTCTTGACAGGACTGCTCTCAATCCTTTCATCCCCCAGCGTGCATTGATACTGGGGGTTGACCCGACCCAGGTGCAGGACCCTGTGCTTGGCCTTATTGAACCTCATGAGGTTCACATGGGTCGACTTCTTGAGCCTGTCCAGGTCCCTCTGGATGGCATCCCCTCCCTTGGGCGTGTCAACTGCACCACTCAGCTTGGTATTGTCCACAAATTTGCTGAGGATGCACTCAATCCCACCGTCTATGTCACTGATGAAGATATTAAACAGTACTGATCCCAGTACAGCCCCCTGAGGGACACCACTTGTCACCAATCTCCATCTAGACATTGAGCTTTTGACCACTACCCTCTGGATACAACATCCAGACAATACTCCACTCATCAGATTCATACCTCTCCAACTTAAGAACGATGTTGTGGGGGACGGTGTCAAAGGTCTTACAGAAGTGCAGATAGACAACATCTGTAGCTCTTCCCTTGTCCACTGATGGTAGTGACTCCATCATAGAAGGCCACTAGGTTGGTCAGGCAGGATTTGCCTTTGATGAAATCATGCTGGCTGTCTCAGATCACCTCCCTGTCCAGGTTCCTTAGCATAGATTCTAGAAGGATCTGTTCCATGATCTTGCCAGACATAGAGGTGAGGCTGACAGGTCAATAGTTGCCTGGGTCCCCCTTTATACCCTTTTTAAAAATGGGTGCAATGTGTCCCTTTTTCCAGTCACTGAGGACTTCACCTGACTGCCATGACTTTTCAAATATCATGGAGAGTGTCTTGGCAGCTACATCAGCCAATTCCCTCAGGACTCTGGGATGCATTTCATCAGGTCCCATAGATTTTTGTATGTACAGGTTCCTGAACATACAGAAACATATGTGACAGAAACCAGTCATATGGTACGGAATATGCCTTTGACAAGTTTGGGCAGCTGTCCTCACAGTTTTTTGTACACCTCCAGCCTTCTCGATGGCAGGGCATGAGAAGCTGAAAAATCCTTGACTCATTGTAAGCACTAGTTAGCAACAACTAAAACATCAGTGTGTTATCAACATTATTCTCATACTAAATCCAAAACACAGCACTATGCCAGCTACTAGGAAGAAAATTAACTCTTTCCCAGCCAAAACCAGGACTGTGGTGCCTGCATCACAGTTTGGCAGTCTGGGGTACTGCATGGCTCACCACCAAGGGTGCGTCTCTTCTTGAAGCTCTGGGGGAGCTCTGCAAGTGTCTTTAGCTGTGCTGGGAAGTGAGGACTCTATTACTTATACCCTTAGTGCTATGACCAGTGTCATCTGAGGTGTTACCAGAGGTGCCTATCCTTCAGCTACCAGAGTTGTATAGGTATCTTAACTAGTGACGTCCAAATTAAATAATTTAAATAAGCATGTTATATACCAGTCATTATTACTTGCCTTCTTTGGATTTGAAAAGTTGCAGCTTTGTGTGTTCTAACTAGCTATGTATACAAAGTGAAAACATTCAGAGCAGAGAATAATAAACATAAATCAGCCTATTTGTTAATAAGTCATTAAAACAGAAGTAGGTTGTAGTCAAAAATATTAAAGCAATATAGGAAGAACCTGTAGATTTTTAGTAGTAAGTTTGTTAAAAATGCTAAGAGATCTCCTATGTAATTAGTCGAATGAGCTTGGTTATCTGCTGTTCTGAGTACTTAAAATGTGAGCCTTTATTGTACTCAGTAGATATCTTTATTATACAAGAATACAATGTTATTGAAATACATTTTCAGATCAGTGACTGATCATTAATATCCTCAATACTAAAACGTCTTTTTAATGCTAGAAGTTTTCTTTTATTTTAACAAAGATTCAGAAAGGTCCTCAAGTACGTTTTGTTTTATTTTGAACACTGAAATAATAATAGCTGCATTTAATTCAGCGTGTAGCAAACTATTTATTTGACTTTGTATAAATGTGTTCCTTCCTTTTGTATAATTGTCATGCAGATATGCAAATTTTCGTATTCTTTTTAGGAGTACAGGTGGGATATGCAACATATACTGGTAAGAAGGGATAGAGTACATTGTTCTCTCATAAATATCACTTTTGATCACATCATTAAGTACACAATTCTGCCATACAGATGATCAGAGTGTTTGTGACTCAGTGATGCGGATATTAATGAGCATCTTTCCTTGCATCTGACTTTGATTGAACTTTTCATCACCTTTGCTGTTTGGAGAGCTTTGCATCAATTCCAGTTAAGTCCTTGCAGAACTTGTGTAATTTCTTTTACATGACTGACCTTTCTCACACATGACTGGCTGTCACAAGCTGAAGAGAGCTGGGCTTCTGAATCTTGAGCCATTTAATTGCATCAAGAGGTATTTCGCCGTAGGATAGGAGAGAATGTCTGATTACTTAACTCATTACATGCTTTAAAAATGATCCTGAGAGGTCAGACACAGATTTTCTAAAGCTCTTTGGGGTTTTCCTTTGTGGTTTGGTTTGGGTGGTTTTTTGGGGGCTGTTTACATTTGTCCCTCCCCTGCCCACAACTTAATAATAGAAAATATCCAGAAATTATCACTAATCACTCTTTATCTTTAGGAGGTACAAAGTTATACACATGCATCAACTGTTAATAATCCTTATTTACACTATTTGTATGCCTGATCTTATATCCATTGGCTTTTCTAAATCATGTACATAATGTATACTGTTCCCCTTTAAAACCAGACAGTTTTCCTGATGATGAACGACTGAAGTTGGTTTGATATTTGTACTATTCTTTTTGTTGCACTAAAGCTAAATTAACTATGTATTCTATTCTTTTTGAAAGAGTACCATTTTTACTGGTCTAGTCTAAGATCAAAGAAATTGTTTTAGGAGTAGTGATCTGTCCAATATGGGTTTTTTTGTTTGTTTTAGATTTACGTTATGATTCATCTGACATAAGGTAACATTTCTAAAACTTAAACATCTAGTCTAAACTAGTCTTTACACTCCCTCTAATGCTTGTGCAGAGAAATAGACTCCTCTAGAGTGTAATTTGTCCTAATTATCTTGGAGATCATAGATTTCGATTAGTGGCTTCTGGTAACAACGGCTACTTATCAAAGGAGCCCGGATGAGAATCTTAAACTAGGTGCTTAACATTTTGATGGCTAAGGCTAGGTGATGTAGACTCCACCTCATGGGTTATGAGATACGGATTCTCTTTCAGTCCGGTACTGTACCAGTTTTTTCAATATCTGAGACACATAAGCTGTGTAGACCTTCTCCAGAGGCCTCTCCACAGTGTCCTTTATGCTATTGATCAGCCTCATAACTTTGTAAATTTCAAAGATAACACCATACTGTACATAAGTCCAGTCTACACTAAATTCCTGCATGAGTTATTATAGAAACCCAAAGATGAGGACTGTTTGCTGCTGGGGTCAAAAAATTTCTGCCACAATACCTGCTTAAAGAGTTAAGCAACAAGCATACCTGAATATCAGACGATTTGTTTTGTTTTGTTTTGTTTTGTTTTGTTTTTCTGTTTGCATGAAGTATAAGAAGAATAATGCAGACAAAGAGCCCTGGAATGGCGTTTATGTGTGGCCTCAATGTGATACTAGAATTTTCTATTTTTATTTTTTTTTCCATAGCTGCAAGGCAACAGGAATTAAAAACAGTGAGATTCAACCACATGACTTCAGTCAACTAATCATCAAAATAGTTCAACTGGAAAAGCAATTCTTGGACAATAGCCAGGTAAGTAAATTCCCCATCTATGCCTTAATTTCTGACCAGAAATCTATGGGGACACGTGTAGCATGTTAAAAATATCAAACACATTCAAACATTGGCTCAGTTCCTCTCTGTAGTTAATGGATGTTCTGTCACTTTCCATGCCACAGCTAAAGTCCCCTTTCTCTATGAAGCCATCATTGAAGATAATACTGTAGGATATATTTATGTTTTAAGAAAATAATAAACTATTCCATATGGCCTGGAGAAGGCATTAAAGCTTACACATGTTATCCATCAGATATAGGTCAAAGAGATATAACTTTATATTTTCTTGGAAGTTTTTTATCAAACTTTTCACTGAAAAAAGGAGTTTTCTTAAAATATTTTCTTAAAATAAATTGGCAAATCACAATGTATTTGTATTTGTATTTCTTTATTTTTACAGTCCGAGGGTTAAGCTGTTCACAAACTGGCCTGTGCAGAGCTGGGCTGTTAAAATTAAGCATCAGTTCAACTATTATAAAAAAAACCCAGAAAATTATTGGTTCTCATATTATTCCAAATCTTTCTGCAACCTTAAGATGGAGCTGCTGGATTCCTTCTAGTGTTTGATATAGTGGAATTATCCTGTGACATATAAAATGACAAAAACTGTACAAGAAGACATAATACAGATGAACTTTAGAGACAATCACAATATTTTTGTAGAAATGGAAACTATGCAAATGTTCAGTTTGCACATGACAGTTAACAGCTATTTTTTATGTCACAGCTGGCATCAAGGAGCTCCTGGGGAACATATTGTTTTCTTCATGAGGGTCTTCCTTTGAAAGTCATGAAGTTCTGCACTGTTATGCTAGACCCTTGTTTCTAACACCCAAGTTATTCTCATTCAGGTATTGATGTGTGGTGCTGTGATTCATTGACAGGGAAAACTTCCCATATGAACCACGAACAGGGCAAATGCTTGAAGAACTGTCACTGTGCAGATGCAAAGCAGAGGTCAGCTGCTTCTCTGTCACTCATGAATTGGAACCCTCACTTACCCGTTGTTTGCCTGCAAGTGGTTTTACATTTCCTTTTCTCTTATACTAACCATAAGGCATATGCAACAGAAGGGAAGGGAAAGACAATAACAGAGAGAGACTTTATGTGTTTGAACAAACAAACAAGCAAACAAACAAAAAACCTAAAACAGCTTTAATGAAATATTGACAACAAAAAAGGAAAAAAAATAGTATTAATAAGAATGTAATTAAATACCTGTAAATAGAATCATAGAATCATTTAGGTTGGAAAAGACCCTTGGGATCATCGAGTCCAACCATCAACCCCACTCTACAAAGTTCTCCCTTACACCATATCCGTTAACACCACATCTAAACGAGTCTTAAACACATTCAGGGATGGTGACTCCACCACCTCCCTGGGCAGCCTATTCCAGTGTCTGACCACTCTTTCTGGGAAGAATTTTTTCCTAATGTCCATCCTAAACCTACCCTGCTGCAGCTTGAACCCATTCCCTCTTGTTCTATCGCTAATTACCTGTGAGAAGAGACTAGCACCAACCTCTCTACAATGTCCTTTCAAGTAGTTGTAGAGGGTGATGAGGTCTCCCCTCAGCCTCCTCTTCCTCAAACTAAACAGTCCCAGCTCCCTTAACTGCTCCTCATAAGATTTATTCTCCGGGCCCTTCACCAGCTTCGTTGCCCTCCTCTGCACTCGCTCCAGCACCTCGATATCTCTCTCGTATTGAGGTGCCCAGAACTGGATACAATACTCAAGGTGTGGCCTCACCAGTGCTGAGTACAGGGGGACAATCACCTCCCTACTTCTGCTGGTCGCACTATTTCTAATACAAGCCAGGATGCCATTGGCTTTCTTGGCCACCTGGGCACACTGCTGGCTCATGTTCAGCTGCTTGTCAATTAGAACCCCCAGGTCCTTTTCTGCCAGGCAGCTCTCCAGCCACACTTCCCCAAGCCTGCAGCGATGCATGGGGTTGTTGTGGCCCAAGTGCAGGACCCGGCACTTGGCCTTGTTGAAGCACATTCCATTAGCATTGGCCCATCGGTCCAATCTATCCAAGTCTCTCTGTAGAGCCTCCCTATCCTCATGTAGATCAACACTCCTGCTTAACTGTCATCTGCAAACTTACTGATGATACACTCTATGTCCTTATCAAGATCATCAATAAAGATGTTAAACAGAAATGGTCCCAACACTGAGCCCTGAGGAACACCACTTGTGACTGGCTGCCAGCTGGATTTAACTCCATTGACCACCACTCTTTGGGACCGCTCATTCAGTCAGTGCTTGATCCACTGATCCAATATATACAAAACCAATATCAAGCTCCCAGGATGATGATCGCATCACTGGCAGGCACTTGGAAAATCCCAGACTGGACTCAGTGGCAGATGGAAACTGTATTCAAGAATTGGATTGAGGAACACATGGATCAGGATCAAAGTCAGAAGAACAGAAAAAGTCCTCCTCGGACACCGGCCATTGAAGAAAATGACTTGACCCCTTTGATCCCTCAGCTTTATGATGAGCATGATGCAGATGGGATGGAATATCCCATTGGTCAGTTTTGGGTCCCCTGTCCTGTCCGCTCCTCCTTACAGGTGTGAGCCCTTTACGCTTTTCCCCCTCCAGCCCTCCAACTTGGTAAATAAGAAAGTTAGCTGACCTTGGTTGTTACAGCAATAAGTATAAGCAAGAGACTCTCTGTGTACCATTCCTTAGCATTAACTACAAGCATCAGACTTATCACTGCTAAAAGCAGACACCGTCTGAAATACATGCTGTTAATTTCAGAGGGTGCAGTCAGTCAGAAGAGATTTAAGTGAAAAGTAAAATTGCTGAAAAGATAATTGGTTTTGTTCTACCTCAAACCAGTTCTTTCCATTCTAGAAAGAACTTGCTGCCTCTCCCCCAACACAAAATGAGAGGAGAACTGGCCAGCCACTGGAAAAATTATTGCCAAGGGCCATCATGAAAAATTCACTATCGTGTCACCGATTAGCATTCTTGTGAGTTTTTTTGTTTGTTTGGTTGTTTTTTTGGTGTTTGATCTTTTGGGGTTTTTTTTGTAGGTTTTTTGTTTGGTTGGTTGGTTGGTTTTTTTGTTTATTCCTGTGGATATAGCTGGTTTATTGTCTCTTGGCATCATCTGGTCATTTTGGAAAGTATTGTGATCATTAATTTTTTGAGGTGGCACCTTCCCATAGAAAATCCTTAAGACCCTTAATGGTATGGTTAGTCCATGTACCACTTTAGTCCATGTGATTAGTGCCACTGGTCAAACATGGGAACAGGTTTTCCAGAGTTGCTCTAGAATATCCATCCCTCAAGATGTTTCAATCACTATTGGGCAAGGACCTGGGCAGCCAGATCTAATGTGGAATTTATCTGTTCTGAGTGGAGGGTTGAATCAGATGACATCCTGAGGGCACCTTCCAACCTAAATTATTCTGTAATTACATTATAATTCCAAGACAGTGAATTACCCACAGAAGTTAAGATGAGACTGGGAACATTCAGTTCATTAGGACGAGTCTCCAACAAGATGATGGGATGAAATCCTTCCAAACCTTAGGTTCTAGCCTCTAAATAGGTACTTGTGTAATAGTTTAGCTTCAGCATTAATAATGGAAAGTGCTCCCCCTTTCCTACCTTTTCCAATTTTAAGCTATTGTATCACCAGGGAAGTATACAGCAATTTAGAAGAGCTTTACATTGCAAGTCTCCTGATGTACAGCAGTGCTTTGTTTTACAGGATTTACTAATGTTCAGGATTTCCTTCCCTTTTCCTGGGCCACTGATTTACTACTCTAGTGTAAAAGAGAGTTATATTCAACTCTGTTGGAAAGTATCATCTCTCAAGGAAGACATGGAGCTTTCAATCCCCAGTGAACAGTCATGTAGCCCTCCTGAATTAGTTGTCAGATGCTCTTCTGTCTGCTAAATCTTTCCTGTTCCCTGTCACAAAGTAACACTCTCAGTATGAATTTTTTCCCTTCGTTAGATACATTATTAAAAATTAGCTATTATAGATTATAGTGATAAATAAGTATTTGGCATTACTGAGTGTATAGTTCTTGACTGTATGTGCCTTGTTTAGGTGCTCTGTATTATATTCCTGAGGCCAAGCAATTTATTTTAAGAATAACAATCCCTAAAATAAGGCAGCTCAAGGAATTTGGCTCTATCTCATCAATACCTACTAAGGTGAGTTATTAGCTGATCCAGAAGGAAACACAAATATTTAGACTCTCAGACCCTTTTTATAGCCACAAATGCCCTTAGGCAAGAATAGATAAATTTTTAAAAGTTCCTTTCCACCATAACATAGTTGGCTCAGGTTTAACTGACACTATGCTGGAAGCTGGCAATGCTAAAATGTGAACGTTCACCTGCTGTCTTCTAGGACAGTTATGTGGGTGTGCATTATCAAATGTCTACACTGAATGTCTACAAACAAACCTCAGGCTTTTATTCCTGATCTGGGTACATGGGCATGTAGGGATAGGGAAACAAAGATACACAGACTTCTACCAATGCTCTATGACTTTTTTTTTTGCTTCGAATTATGGAAACAGCTTCAAGAACAAGGTATGCTGTGACTTTCCCTCCCAAAGTCTTTCCTTTAGTTTAATTCCTAGTGACACTGGCTCAGTGTTGTAGGGGCAGTGCAGATGGTAAATTCACACCTGTCCCATATTTTGCACCTTGTCAGAACCTGCCATAGCACAGATTCTCTGGGAGTGACAGTATTATTAAACATCTTCTGGCAGAAGATTCAGAAATCAACACTCAGCTCAGATATGCCATGAAGAGCTGCATTTTTTTTTTTTTTCTTTTGAGAACAGAAGAAAAACAACAGCTCTCTGCCGTGATATGGAACTAAAGAAGGACAAAGGACCCCAGAGAAATCCTGTTTTGGAAATACTGTGTGGTGATATAGCTTAGTAGGAAAAAAATAACCTTTTTGAGAAAGGGAGAGTGAAAAAAATCTCAATGATCAAGATTTTTAGGATAATATCAGCCTTGAAATTTGTCAACTTTGATTAAGGCTCAGCATATTGAAAGCTCAGCTGAGTTATTTCAAGAGAATTGTCCCTATCCCTTCAACATCACAAACACGCAGCCTTAACTTAATTAGTTGGGAATCTGGAATCACCATGTTGACATCACAAGAATTATTTTAGCTTTATAAAGTTACCCAGAAAGTCAGAATCAAATTAAGTATGTCATCAACACACATAATCAGTGCTGCACTGATTATTAAGGGAGAAAACACCTTTCCTACCTAACAGATTCATTCACCAAAAAACAGCATGGGAGAAATTTGCTGTTAAATCAGAGGAACATCATTTCATATGTGAGATTTTAAGTAATAGCACTGAAGGAAACGGCACCAACTGAAACGAATGAAAAGGCTTTCTCCTTTATGGTTTATGGTTTCACTCTTTCTCCTCTGCTTCTGGCTAATGAGTGGAAACTATACAGCAATTCTGAAAATTGCCTAGCGATAGCAACTAGTTTTTCTGGTCTCAGGAGCCAAGGAGATTGCTATCATGTTTCATACACTTTATTACTTCAGAGATTTTATTTTGGGCTGTACAAGGTCTTGGCAAATGTTTAGTGACCGAAAGACCTGCCTTACCAACGTTGTGCATCAATTTACCTTCATGATGATTTCATATATTCTATTAATAGCCACAAAATCTCAAGATTCAAGACTTCAGAGCAATGTTAAATTCTCTTAGGCATGGTAGGATAAATTTTCAGCCTGATCAGATATGATGCCCCAAAATGCACGTCTTTCTCTCCACTCTTTAGGGAAAGGAACAATTGTTTTAGGGCTTGGCAGGAGTTCATGTTTCAAAACTGTCAGCTGGTGTCAACTAAATTTCTACACAATAAAGCGTATTATAAGATTCCCCAGATTTCTGCTCGCACTGAGGTCTCTAGGAAATAATACAGTCCTTTGCATCTTAAGTCGATGGACATAATTTATGTCTCAATAAAGGGGTCTCCTGTTTCCATCCCCTCCCTCCCCCCTCCTTTGCCACTTTCCTTTGCACCAGGAGCAGCAAGTTTAGTCATCCTGCTTCTTCCAACCACACTGGAGCGTGGATACTCCATCTCTTTTCTTCTCTGAACCCTGCAAACCCGCAGCGTTGCCAAGGGGAACATGCCTGTCTTGTGGAGGGGAGCAGCACTGCGGTATGAGCTGGGCTCAGAGCAGCAGGCTGGCGTGAAGGTGGTGAAGGTGGGAAGTAATGAGATCCTGAGGGATGAAACATGAAGAGCAGGAGTTCAGTCTTTCTTACAGGACTGCCTCTCCCTCCTTTTGCCCTGTCAGCCCTCTTGTTTCTCTGGCTCACTGGCTTCAGTTTCTGGTCTGATCTTTCTCTGAATAAATCCATCATCCAACTAATTTTTCTTCTGCATAAAACAAATAAAAGAAGATATTTTGGAGAAGTGTTCGTATTCAGTCCTGAGAGATTCTGAGTGCTCAAATAATATGACATTGGTTATCGCAATAACATGAATAACACTTTTGTGTTTAAGAAAATTGCTGTATATTAAATAGATGAGAAACTGACTGAACTCTGTTCTGTGAACTTCTCACAAACATTTCCTTAAAATTGAGTGGGTTTAGAAAACTGAGTAATCAGAAGATCTGGCCTCAGAATTCTCTAAGGTCCAAAGATCTTGAAGAATTGTGCAAAAGTATTTCCAGGCTTGATATACTCATTTTAATAAAACAGTAAGTTTAATACATGAATATCCTACTGAAAAATCAATCAACTTTTCAACAGCATAAACCAGTTATTAAAGTTGTTTTTTAATTAAAATCAACTCAAGTGCATTTGTGCACAAATGTGCTTTTTAACTAATCACTCTGAACACTCAGAACAGCTAGAAGTTTATCTAAGGTAAATTGAATTTATTTTTTCTCTTGAGATAAAAAAATGTGCTTATAGCAAGAAAAAAATATATGAAGAAGTTAATTGGTTTAATTTTATTTCCACGTCTATATGAGCTCTAATTTTCTTCCTTTTTTCCCAGGCTCATCAAGGTGACTGCAGTGCTGCAAGCACTGAGAGTCAGGGTGTAACGTGTCCAAGGGCAATTCCCTCAGTTCTGCAGCATGTCAAGAGGAGTTTCAGGTCTGGGGTGGACTTTCACATCTTCTTTCAATTGCAGTATAAACTAAGGTGGTCAAGCCAATGTCAGGAAATCAAAGCAGTATTTTGTTGATTTTATACACCTATTTGCAGGTGACAGATTGGACAATTTTTTGTTATTAGTTTTACCAAGTAAGTTTTACCATATGAGGTAATCTGCCCCTTTACTGGTAGCATGGCTGAAAAACTGCCTTCCATTCACTTACAGAGTTGTCCAATCTTTAATGAACTTCTACCCTTAACCAGGACTATTTTAATTGGAAAAAATAAATAAATCAGAGTACCTCCTTCTGATATGTTGAAGATGTTCCCATCCTCTTTTTCAAGATGCTCCATTTTACAGTCTCATTGAAGATTTTGAACGCTATGTTGACATTTGCCACACAAACCAGATAATGCAGCATTTGCACAGGCTGGGGAATAAGGAACCTCTCGAGCTGCATCATTGTTTGACAGAACAGATACCTTCTGAGTCTGTTTGTCCTTCAGTATTCCAGCCTTGCTGTCTGCCACAGGCTCTCCTGGCCTCAGTTGAGTCACTCATTTGTATAGTTGAGTTCAAGCTAAAGGGTTTGGAGTTGTTCAGTGAAACATATTCATTATCACTCCTTTAACCTTTTTGTCATGGAATTTTTTTTATTTGCTTATTTTTTTATTTTTATTTTTCCAGCTGATCCCCACCTGTGCTTACCTGTCAAGACTAACCTTGCTACTCCTAGAATAAAACCTGAAGAAGTGAACTTGTAACGTGTGGCAGTCAGAGGTGCTGGTCTGTCAATATGAGTGGGTGGTTCACTGTTTGGGTTTTGCATTCGATTGCAGCGCTGATGAAAAGAGGAATAAAACCTCATGGTGTGTTTTACTGGACTGGAAAGTTTACACTACTTTTCCTCAGTTTCCCACAGCCATGTTATTACAATTTTTGAGTAGTTATGCTGATGCACCTAACTTTGCCTTATAAGTGTATTTATGGCCATTTCTGCAGGAGATGTTCCCTGTACCCCGATGCTAAGTGACTCGCACTACGAGATTTGCCAAATGACCACTAGCTTCAGCAGAGCTCAGATTCCATTTCTGACGAATGCAAATTAAGAGAGCAATGTGCAGTGACACAGACGGCACAGAACATTAAGAAAGCAATATACATTTTTTACTGGGGGGAAAAAAAAAAGCCTTTAATTTAAAACAAAGAAAATAAAGACAATCCAGAATGAACTTATAATTGAAGTTTAATTGTCACCTTCCATAGAAGTAAAAATGCATAAGAAGAAGCTTTAAGAGCAGCAATCACAGTTAAAAGCATAACATGAGCATCTGGTTCTACCATATTATGGATGATATGTTAATATATGATCTAAACATCATCTCTAATGTTTTATAAACAAAGATAAATTAACAGGATAAATTTTCCCTAGCAAATGTTCTCCACCTAACAGGATAATCTTTGAACACTAATAAAATAAACCACAAATCATATTTACTCTTGGGCTTACTCTCTTGCTGCAATTTAGACTAGCTTGAGACAATATGGCAAACTCTATTAGCAAAAGCATAATTTACTTTTTTTCTCCAAAGAATTAGTTTTCTTTTAAGGTGGTTTTACATAGATACAGTTACTCTCAGAGTAAATGAATTAATGACAATTAATATTTACTTGTTAAATTAAATAATTTAACTAAATCATAAGCTAAATCATTAAGTTAAATAATTAACTTAATCTGAGTGTTCCATAATATATGCATCCAGTACTATGCACATTCATGCATCAAAGGTTACAACTGTTCTTTGTATCTAACAAGACGACATTTATTCATCAAAGTGCATAGGTATATTATGAAGTCTGTACATGATTAGAACTACGAGGATTATATGTATATGGTAATTCAAAGCCAGGATGATTTCCTGAATTAAGATTCCTGTCCAGAATAATCAGAAGTAGTGCAACGTACTTCACGGGTGGAGAAGCTTCTAAATATATTTGGTTTTGACTCAAAATCCATTCACAGAGCACTTCAGTATGAATGTTTGGGGGGGTGGGTGGGAGGGGTGGAGGGTGAGAAATTGAAATTCCATTCCACAGAAGAATGTTGCTTACTCAGTGAAACAGCAGATAAAGTTCATCCAGCAAACCAGGTGAGAAACAAAAACGCTCGCTATGAAGAGTTGTGCATATGTTTACATGACCACAAGTGACTGAAGACAAGCCAAGGTTGCTTGAGAGACCATGAGAGGTTTTCTCCTCTCAGATGGAGATTCCTACTCCTCAGCTGATAAGTTATTCCGGCTGATCCCTTTCACTGTGACCCCTTTCACCATGGTCAGGAGACCAGCTCACCATCTATGCTACTTGAAACTTTATTTGTTTTCCTGAATATATTTTAGTCAAGTGTGTGGGGTTTCATTTCTTTGATTTTGTTTTTCTCTTAATTTTAATGAAGGTAAAAGAAGAGGAAAAAGGAAATTTCATTTTTCAGTTAGTTTTTGGGGGTTGGGTTCTCAAACAAATTCTTACATGGTAGAAAATGGGATCAAAGGCTTTATCTAATAGAAATATTTTTAAAAGTAAAAATTAAAAAAAAACAAAACAACAAAACAACACAAAATTACCCAACCCTCCACAGTAAACAGCATTCCTCACCAGCTTTACTTGGCTATGAATAACTCTCCTATCCTGTAGTCTCCCAAAGCATACCTTTTTTTTTTTTTTTTTTTGCCTATAAGACAAGACCCTGTCTGTATATAAGCATTAATAAACTGAATTTTAAGAGAATAGTGGGAGAGGAGGCTCTAATTCCATGCTGGGCATTTTCCACCCCTGAATACACAAATAAAACAGAAAAAAATAATGGGGAGAACGATGCTAGATGGTAGTGTGTACATGAAATGCCAGACAAAGTTATCTGTTCGATGTTTTATTTCTCCTCCCCATCTGAATTGTTATACAACATAGTGAGTTTAAAGGCCCAAGATAGTTTCTGTAGCCACTGCCTGACTGATGCTCCCTCTGATTTATACTAAATACAGAGGTAGATCCCTGTCCTCAGAGGAAGGAAGAAAAAGTATTTTGGTGCTTCTGTTTGAATCTATCATCATCCGGGGGTAGCATATCATGTATCAATGCATGTGTGAGGCACTAGGAGTCATATATGGATGAAGAGGACCTGGCAGGTAAGATATCTGATAAATCTGCCCCGAGTAATATCAGTGCATCCAAACAGGAGCAGAGCAGTGGTTACTCATGCTGCGACTGAGGTTCAAAATGTATGATCCCGGCTCTCTTTTTGCAAGCTTGTAACGCAAGATGATTGACAATCCACCAGCCGGCCCATTTTCTTCTCTTAGGAAAACAGCAACAGCTGTCTCCGAAGCAACCTACAGGAACCAGGTAGTAATATGTCTTCAGTCATCCCTTCACCAAGCAAATTACAGTATTCTGGACAGGGTAAGAAAGAGGCCATCTGTTATTCCTCTTGATGAAATGTTTAGTGTGGGATCATTTTTTACCTTGCAAGGTGGCCTCAGAGGCATAAAGCAGCTCTACCACACATCTGTCTGTCACTGAGGCATTACTTCAGCTACAACGCCTCCTCTCCTGCTCAAATTAGATTGATTTATATTTCAGTTTTGTATTTTCTTATTTTTTTTCTTCTTTCTCCCAACCTTTTTTCTAATTACAAGTTTTGTGGGTTTGGGTTTTTTTGTGGGTTTTTCGTGGCTTTTTTACATCTGTCACTGTGGAACAGATGAATTGACAGCTCTCTCAGCTGATGTTCTATACTAAAGATTCTTCTTCTTACATCGGTTTGCTATTGGAGGTTTCTGGTGTTTGACACACATTTCAGTGGAAAGCAGACTGGATTTCCAACACATTCATGTGAATTTTCTGTTTATAGCAACACTTACTCCCCCTTTATTCTTCCATAATTTGAAAGGTAAGCAATTTATCTCTGGTCATTGTGGAATATGTGGAAACTGGTCCCCAATTTAATGTCCTGCAGACATTCAGAGATGATGTTGATAAGGTTTTACAAAAATTTATGAAACAAAAAAAACCCTTCAAACCTCTAGAGAATACTATAAAATTGCCTAATGTCTACAGGGTTTTTTGAATGGTCTAGTAGAAATCCGTGCCACATAGAATAGCATCTGATTAATTCTCATTTTGTAAAAAATCTTATCCGTTCTATGAGGTAATAACACACTTTTTTAGCATAAGCCTAACAGTAAATAGAATAACTCAGCAAAACACAAAAGTACTATTAAGTACTTAGCCAAACAAAGGTGTAAGTCAAGAGCTGAGATACCTGCCCTGAAGCAATATATAGACCTTTTGCTTGGATAGACGTACATGGATTGTCCTTCAGCATCACACTAAATGTTGCCAGACAAGTAGTTTAAAAAGAAACCTCTATAAATTATTACTCCCATGTGCACAGCTAAAACATCAGGTATATGTCTTTGATATCACCTCAGACCTACCACTTGCAAACTGCTTGAGTAAACTCTAACAGCTCATGAACACTGGAGCCACTGAACAGCATGAGCAGACCATTTTCCTCCCTGCTTGTTATAAAAGGGTAGGTTCAGTTAGTTCTCTGGAATTCTGCAAAATAACGTTTATAAGTAGTTGTGCTGCGTCAGGCATGGCTATATGCAATGGTCACTCATGTAGGTCACCCGACCTTCTAATTTGATGCTTTCAAATACAGCATCCTACAGAAATCCCATCTTATGTGCTAAAATATGTAACTTTCACTTCAAAATTCTTTGTTTTACTCTTGAAAAATTAAGTTCTGAAGCTTTCCTAAGACACAAACCAGGCAACAGGAAGTTATTCCAAGAGTAGGCCAAGCTTGAAAAGAATAAATGAATGATAGCAACTGTCTTGCAAACTCCTGACCTTCGCATAGGTCTCTTAATGGCTATAGTTCTTCAAACGTTTTAAATTTCAGCCACTGTGTTTGGCCACTGAAAAGTACTGTGGTTTACGGCTGACAAAAGAGGTAACAGATTTGGTCCAACAGGCAATATGAGAGATTCATTAGGTTATTAATTTTCCCTTCATCCTCCTTTTTCTCTCCACAAATGATCTATTTTATTGCACATTACAACATATTACAGACACACTATTTTTATTCTGATGTGTGACATATGCATTGCACCAGTGTTATCTGTTTCAATAGTTTATGTACTTGAGAGATTCTGTTTTGTAATATAGCTGCCACCATCCTATGTTTCTGTACTTAGAGGAGTGAAACACCCCGTGGATAATAAATATGCAGATTAGGTTTACCTGCCTTGTCCAAAATGTGCTGATTCTGCTGGAAAACCGTTTTATTGTCTGTCAAGGGCTTTGGTCTAAGCCTGAGCTATTCACAGAATTAAGAGAGTTAGGCCCTGATTCAGAATTTGCTCCTTACTGATGGAAAGATTTAAGCCACTGAACTCAAAAGGATTAAGCGTGTGCTGAAAATAGAGCTGTTGGTTAAGTACTTTCCTAAAGGAAGCCTTTATGCAGACCTCTGCTGTTCTGCTTTATTCTTCCAACAAACAACTTTATCTCATGGTCACTTTCTAACAAAGATTAATACTAATGCATTTTTAATGTTCAGATTATCTGGATTCTCTTTGACCCAGTTCAATTGATTCTTTACATGAAACAGGACATTATACTTTCAGTTACTCTTCCTTTAGTTCAGTTTATTTATTTTTAATCATTCACTAAAATTGAAATGAGAATTCAACAATATTCTCATGTTGAAGCCCTGTTTTGTATGCATGAAAATCAATGGTAAAGTGTTTATTGAATTAAATGAAATAGTACCTTTATATGTATTGATTTAATAAGATAAGGTCTTAACTATTTGCTATTTGGGGAGTTCTACATAACCTTACAGTATCCCTGGAACTGATAAAATCAGACAGCATGATATGAAATGGCAAGATGCCCATTGACTTTCAAGAGGAAAAGAACTGAGATAAGAATCTTTTCTATTTTGTGTGCTTTTGTCCAAGGGCTGATTCCATGTTAACAAGTAGTGTAGTGCAGCAGAGGGAGATCTGGAAAGTAAAACAGTTTGTGAAGACAGTTCAAGGTCCACACAACCTGTTTTTCAAGGTTTTTATTTAAATCTGTCTTGATATTAATTCATGGACTGAATACATGTCTGTGGCTTGAGAACTGTCCTGAAGCAGATCTTCCAGTTCAGTTTCATCTAAAAGGAATATAGTGTGCATGCACAAAGAGCATCCCTTCATAAAAACCAGCTGGCACTGGCTCTATTGGACATGGGGGAAGCTTCTGGTGGCTTCTCACAGACCCCACTCCTGTAGCCCCCATGCTAGCAAAACCTTGCCATGCAAACCCAGTACAACTGGGATTTTTGCTTATGTCATCCCAATTACAAAACTTTGCACTCGTCTGTGTTAAACTTCATACCGTTGCTTGCCCACTCTAGCAGCCTCCCCAGGTCTCTCTGTAAGATGACTCTCCCTTGTAATGTGTCCTCCTCACCATCCAATTTAGTGTCATCAACAAACTTGGTGAGGGCGCTTTCAATACCATCATCTAGATCATTTATGAAGATGTGGAACAGTGTGGGTCCCAGTACTGATCCTTGGAGGATCCCACTTGTGACAAGCTGCCAGCCTGAGTAAAAATCTTTGATTACCACCATCTGAGTTGTGGTCTGTTAGCCAATTTCCTACCCATCTTGCAGACCACCTATCCAGTCTGTGGGAAACAGTGTCAAATACTTTGCTGAAGTCCAGGTAAACATTATCCACTGCTCTCCCAATGTTGACAGAAAATTTTATTTTTTTGGAGAAGGTGACCGGGTTAGTCTGGCTTGATTTGCCTGTGGTCCAGCTACAAATGTAAAGATAGAGGCAAAGAACATCTGCCCTGTCAGCATTATTAGTGACTGGTTTTCCTGCCATGTTTAACAATGGGTCTATATCTTATTTGTGCTTCTGCTTACTGCTTATGCATCTGAACAACCCTTTGTTGTTGTTCGTGACATCTTTGTACAATTTCAGTTCTACCTGAGCCTTAGCCTTCCTGACTTCACTCTGCATGCCCTAGCAAGGTTCTTGTAGTCCTCAATGGCTATTTAGCCACCTTTCCTTAGCTAGCATGCTTCTCTTTTGCTTTTAAGAACACCCAAAAGATCTTCGTTAAGCCAGGGTGGTCTCTAGTTCTGCAGCCTTTTTTTCCCTTTGTAGGGAATGGACTGTTCTTGTGCTTCCAGGAGGCTATTCTTGAATAACTCACAGCTCTCACAAAGTCCGTTGCTCTCCATGGATGCTTCCCAGGGGATCTCTTGCAGCTGGGTGTCGCATTAAAAGGTATTAGTTTTGATATTTGTCTGTCAGAGTCACAGGACTTTCACTGATTTGTTATCAGAGTCCCAGCAAAGGACTTTCATTGAGTCAGATTCACAAATAACTGAAATTAGTCTAGCAAAAATAATAATAGTTTTGCTATTTGTTTGTCAGAGGACTTTCACTGAGTCAGATTCACAAATAGTCAAAATTAGCTCTTTTATTTAGAGTGACAGAACATATTCGAGATTGCCATTGATAAATTCACTAACTATAATAATGCTAATTAATGAAGGTTAATATTGCTAGCAAAAATAATAATAAAACAACCCGGGGGTAATGTTCACCAGAGGGTGGAAGGTGCAGCACTTACCAGAAAGGCGTCCCTGCCTGGAGTGGAGGAAGAGAACGCAGCCCATAGACTGATCCATCAGGTATCTAGTTTCTTCTCTCCCCCTTTAACAACCATTTTATCCACCTTTTTATCCCCAAAATTATGAGCTTTCTCTCCCCTAGGTGACGTGTAGTATGATTTGGGTGGAGAGACGACTGCAATATGTTTAGCATGATATCTATAATCTTCATTAGCATATACAGGGGTGTCAACTTTGTGTTTCAGAGGTAATGAGGCAAATATCAGTCATCGGGCCCGGTAGACTTTTTAGGAAACACAGAACTACACAAGTTCCTGTTGTCTTGATTTTACTGTCTTTGCTGATGAAAAGCAGGGCTGTCCTGTCTCCACAAGACCCCCCCATTATCTGTATGTCCTGTGATAGCCAGACAAGTCTTCACCCCTCTGGGTTGCACAAGAGATAGCAAAACTAGTCTTAATTGCTCTTTGAGCACAGAGACTTCACCTCATTATCCAAATTCCACATTGGGCTCTGAGCATATTGAAGTTGGCTCTGCTAAAATCCGTGGTCTTTGTCCTACTACTGGTCTTCAGTCTGCTCACCAGGATCTTAAATTCCACAATGTTGTTGTCACTGTATCCAAGACTACTATTGGTAGTTACATTGTCAAGTAAGTCTTCTCGGTTTGTGAGCAGTACATCCAGCAATGAGCTGTACCAAGTCGCTGTGTTCAGCATCTGTAGCAGGACACAGTCCTCAATGCATTCCAGGAACCTGATGGATGACTTGTGCATTGATGTGTTGTTTTCCCAACAAATGTCTGGGTAATTGAAGTCACCTTTAAGGACCAGGTTCTGCTGGCCCAAGACTTCCTTGACCAACCGAAGTAAGGTTTCATTGGCCTCACCTTCTTTGTCTAAAATTCTTTCATTTAAAAATATAACTTAGAACTTGTAAAGAGATGGAAGAGCTGAAGGGGAAAGGGGGGGAAATAAAAATATAAAGAAAAATAAATAAAGGGGGGAAATAAAGATATTATTCCTGTCATTATTATCCTCTTATTTTAATTAGTCACATAGTTGTTGGAAGACCCGCTTACATGAGGGTGTCACCTTGTGGGACGTACCATCTTGATGGAAGAAGGCATATGCCCAAAACAGATTGCAATTTATCTGAAAACAGGATGCAAGTATAAAGAGATAATAAGTTTTGGTCCTGATTCTTAAAAACATGCCTGAAGTCCTACCACAATTAATAACATTACTCACTCATTTGGAATAAAGTATGGATTACATATCTCATTGCACAAGTGACCACAAGTTGTCACAAAGGAAATAAAACAGAAAATAAAACAGAGTAGCAACGCAGTAAGATACAGTGACTCTAGGCATGTTGGCATCTCGTGGTGGAGGATGATATGGGGACACCTGGCTTAATTCTGGATCTGAGGTCAGGTTAGGCTCAGAACAGCACATCCCAAAGAAACCATCTCTCTTAGAGTCCAGGAGTATTAGGACTGGGTGATGTCTCAGTATAGCTTAACTGATGTCAGGAAGAGCTGTGTATTTCCACAAGACATATTACATTGCTTCTTTTGGATGGGGTATTTCAGGTCACTGGTAGCCCAGGGAATACTTCATTGTTTTCTGTGGAGCAGCATACATGAGTTTTTTGGCTGGCCCTGACGAATTCAGAGGTTTTCTATTGTCTGATTTTGCTTTGCTTCATTTTTTCCCCAAACTTACTGAAAGACTTAGAGCATTTTCATTCACTTTAAATAAATAAGGCCAACAGTCTCACTTCTCCAAATCTCAGTTATTTGTAATTGGGTGACAGAAATTTATGGCAATTTATGTATTATTTCCTAGCCCTCTTCTTATCTATTCTTTCACTCACATAAGGAACCTTAAATAGGCATCACTGCCTGTACATTGACAAATAAAGGAAATCCAATACTTTTTCTTGCCAATGTAAAGTGTGTTGTATGTTTCTACTTCCCAAATCTTGTGAAGGCACATTGGCTACCAAATATTGTGATATATTTTTTTTCATTGAATATGAATCACTATATTCTCCTAGAATTATGAAGCAATCAAGATTTGCCTGCCTATACCACATATTTGTGAATAAAGTCCATAAAATTCAGCAAATAGGAGATTAGTAGTAAGTACTGACTAATGATGCATTTGACTAAAGTTTCTTTTTTTTTTCCCAATTGGTTAGAAATAAATGGTTGATTATATTTAATAGACCATGTTAATTACTGCATCTCTGAAATTCATCGAACAATTAAAATAAAGCACTAGAGACTTGTTATACTGAAGGGAATTATCCTACAGTGAGTGTTACACGAAGGGACAATTAAATGACCTAGTACCACTGAGCCTGTTCCAGCTGATAATTCCACATATCTATTGCCAGATTTTGAGTCTAAACTTCATTCTGTGTTTTGTCACTGCATTAGCCACTGTGTCCAAGGATATGACCTAAATTCTTTTGTAGTTCCTGGCAGAACTCTCACAGAGTGCAGTGTGCTTTGGATCAGGCATCCCAAATCACCCAAAAGACTGACTTTTCAGCCTAAAATAATAGAAGTTTACCAAACTGATTTGTCACCTTTGCCTGATGTTCACACATACTAATGAGTTCTGAAAATGTTAATTTGCTTTGTGGCCAGATCAAATGCACAGCTCTGTCAGAATAAAATAAGTTCAGAGCCAAAAAATTTGCATGAGTGTAGTTATTCTGAAAACATTTACATGTCATTAATACATTAAAATAATGTGTTGTTCAGAGCATATTTAACCATGACTGGGAAGATCCTGATTAGGAATTGTGGACACGGGAAAGATCACACCTTTTCTGTGTTGTGGGGTTTTGTATGCATCCCTGGATTACCTTACATCAAGGAAGCTGATACATTCTGCTGCAGTGAAAATTGGAGATCACAATGCTTTAAGCTATTATTTTCCTGTGGGATCACCTATTCTTATTGGCAATTGATAGTTTTGAGTTTTGCTGGATACATGGGACTGGATTCAGCTGCCCAAACACAGGTACCTAGTGCCATTTTAACTTCACTGCATTCTGCCCGGCCCCTAGCTCTCATTTTAGAAGAGAATGTGTGTATCTAATAACCCAACAAAAACAAACTGGACACCAAAAGGAACCTCAAATAGGCGTCAATGCCTGTACATTGACAACAGAGGAGAATTCTTAGTCTTCCATCTATAATAGAAGCATGAACACCTTGCTTATATGTAGGTAGCAATATATTCACACCAGAATTTAAGTTCTTAATCTGGAGCTGAATCCTTTCCATTGTGAGTGTATATGAACCCCTTAGAGATTCCTAAACTTCCTTTTGAGTGCCAAGCCTAATCCCAGACAGTAAGGGTAAGAAAAGTCTTTCCTTTGCAGAGACCTTCAGTCAGATCCCTATTGAATTCTCTTAGGGTAAATGTTGGGAAATCTTTCCTTAGTTTTCTGGAGAAAAAAGGACTGTGAGACTTTTTATTCTAACAGCAGAGAGAATCTGCTTGAATGACAGAACCAAACATTCTGTTTTTCTACCCTTGCTATGGAGATGTTTTTTCCCAACAGAGTTTGAGTGGCTTTTCTAACCCAGTGTAGGGCTACCACCCCATTCAGACAATTAAGGTGTTTCACCACACTTCAGATGACTAAATATTGGATTGCATGAGCCATTACACTGATTCTGCGAAACAGACTCTTCTCTCCTATGCATATATAGAACCATAGAGTCATAGAATTGCCTGGGTTGTAAGGGACCTTTCAGATCATCTAGTCCAACCATCAACCCAACATGGAATATCTCATCCTGTTGAATAATGGTTTACTCCTTTCAAGAAACCTTTGACTGACAGCAGCTGGATTGCTGTTTCTTGCTGCTGTGAGCAGTCGTGAGGGGTCAGTGAAAATTCTGGGAAGATCAGACTGCTCTGACGCTTGGCGGTGAAGGCATAGTCGCACAAGCTGCCCTGAACTTGTGCAGAAGCCTGTTCCAGAAATTAAAGCTTTTTGTTAGCAAAGCCCGAGTTGTAACTTTAGTGAGCTGAATGGGAGCAGTGGCCACCAAAGCACCCCTGCAGATCACAACTTTCATAGCAGGGATGGAATGGAGGTGGTCCAGAGCAGGTCAGTCTCAGGCGGCTCACCCGTTTTGAAACTTCGAGTAGCAGAGTAAGAGTAAAGAACCAAGCCTGGGATCTCACTGGCAAATCAAACAGGCTCTGTACACATGAGCTGGGTCAAGGATACAGCCTTACGGGATTCCAGTGACTGAAGAGAACTGGAGGGGGAATTTAGCATAGTAGCTTTGCAGTCAAAACTGTCTGCCTCTGTTATCTGGCAAACTTTGTTAACAGGGAATCCAGGTGGGAGGTTATTTTTCATCTACAGCCTGAAGTCACACCTGCTGCTCAGTCAGTAGAGCCAGTATTTTTTTAAGTGTAGCCTTTCTGGAAGGCAAGGAGCAATTGCGTTTCTCTTGACTGAACAAGGCTTTGAGTAGCAACGGGCTGCCTGGCAACAGGATTGCTCCTGGCTGGCAGCATGATGTCGACCGAGGCTATGTGTGACGTCACCCAGCAGCTGCCAGCCGTGAGCTGATTACAGCCATACGATGATCAGCCATTTGGATTCACACACAAACAGCTCATTTATGCTCAGCTGCTGCTTTCTTCCCCGGGTAACAAAAAGGCTCTTTCATACAATGATGGCACAGGGAATATCATCAGAGCATAAGAAAGAGCATTTAACTCCATCATGTTTTCGAACAATGGTTCGGAAAATTACTCCCCTTAAGGTGCAAATAAAATTACATCGCCAAAGATATGATGCGGTAGCAAATCTTAGTGGTTACTGACTGTCAAATGGTACTTTACAGCATGATTGTAGAATCTCCTACCCATTACAGGTAGGGTGGGTAAGGGCAGATGGAAAGGGAGAAGGATCGGTATGCCTTGTTTATAGCTGTCTGCCTTCAAAATGTAGCAGAGCAATTAGAGCTGAGGCTCAAACATAGCAACAAACCATAGTATGTGGTCAGCACTAGTGCTGTGGTCGCATTTAAAACCCTGTCAAAACCCAGAGAGCTGTTACAGCTCATGAGCATGAAGAATGATGTTTGTATTACATGCAGACATTGTGACAATGGAATCGGAGGCTGTTTATTTATTTATTTATGTTTATCACATATTGCTGGAATAATTCATTCCGGAATAAACACAGCTACAGAGATAAATTGGTGCCATAGTCCATACTACCCTGATTTTTTTCCCTATATTCAAAAAGTAGATTTCTAAAGGCATGTGAAGGGCACCACAGATATTAGGAGCTCTGTTACTTTATCCACACCTTTATTGCTCTTTGATCACAGAAGGGCACTTACTCAGCATGATTAAAGTCAGTGTATAAATTCTCCATTGAAACTTTTGTTGATTTCTGGGATGTTATTTTTAACTTTATGTTTATAGTATATATATATATGTACTGCTTAAGAACATGGTTTAGTGTGGATTTGGCAGTGCTAGGTTACTGGTTGGACTTGATAATCCTAAAGGTCTTTTCCAACCTAAACAATTCTGTGATTCTATGATTCTATTGTATGATATATGTGTACACTTGTGTGTGTATAAAATCATTTATCGGGAACCTTTACATTTTAGTTTTTGTGCAGTTTTACTTACATATATTTGCATCAAAGAAGGGTAGATTACATATTAGATGAATTTTAACCACCTTCTTTCTGGTTTTGTTTTTTTTTTTTTTTATTATTATTATTTATCTATTTGAATCACTATTTTATTTATAAACCTCCTAATTAAAAATTATTTTTTTTCTCAATTCTGTTACTTTATCTTAGTCTCTTCTTTTTTTTTTTGTGAAATCTCTGAGTTTTACACAATGACAAAACTCATTCATTCTGTTCAAATATTTTTCAGCTAACAGCTTAAGATATTTCAACATCAGATGTATGACACTAACGTGAATGTAAAAGGAAGAAAAGAGTAAAAAGTTGCAACCATGATAATAATAAAACATTAAACATTCTTCCTGTAACACCTTGAAACGATGATGTCTTTGTTCTAACGGTGGTCATTTGAGTGGCTTGGGTGCATTTTTAAAAGCTCCAAAGGAAAAAAGGAAAAAAAAAAAACCACAAAAATCACAATAGTGACATCAGACACTTAATGTTTTAAATTATTAGCTAGCTGTGTATTTATATCACACTTGTCAACTCCATACAGAAATACAATATTTACCGCAAGGTGTTCACAGTATGTCCCCCTCTAGTGGCCATTTCGTTTAATATGTTGATAAATAGGCAGAAAATTTTCCAGGAAAACAGGTTTTTAAATTAAGAAAATGGGCTTTCTGACACACTTAAGTTGGCTGGCAGAACTTATTTTTTATTTATTTTTTTTAATATCTGGAAGTTCTTAATATATCTTAATATCTTAAGTTTCAGCTGATCTATAAAGGTCAAGAATTTCTCTGACACAGAATCTCCCCATGGTAGAAGTAAATTGTGGTACAACAAGGGAGAAGGGCACGAAAAGAACCACCTGCCCCTACTGAGGAGAGAAGGCACATGGACTACCTTGCATAAATATTCTGCAGAACACTACTAAAATTGTATCACTGAATGTGAACAGTTAAAATATCATATTGATATTTCTATGGACAAAAATAAGCAATATTACAGAATCACAGAAATACAGAATCACAGAATCTTTGAAGTTGAATGGGAACTTCTCCCACCCTCCCCTTTCGAGAAGGGTCATCTATAGCAGGTCCCCCAGGACTGTGTCTAGGTGGGTTTTGAATGTATCTAAGGACAGAGACATCACAACCTCTCTGAGTTAAGTCTTCCAGTGTTTGAACACCCTCACAGTGAAAAAAAGCTTTTTCTTAGGTTCAGATGTCTTGTACTTCAATTTGTGCTCATTGTCTCTTAACCTATCACTGGACACCACTGAGAAGAGTCCATCTGTCTCTGCTTCGTTCCCTCCTGTGAGATATTTATCCACCTTGGTAAGATTCCCCTGAGCCAACTTTTCCAGGTTGAACTGTCCCAGCTCTTTCAGCCTCCCTCCTCATATGAAAGATATTCCAATCCCTTAATCATCTTCATGGCCCTTCTCTGGATTCACTTGAGTAAGTTGATACATACGTGCTGCCATGGTTCAACCCCAGCCAGCAGCTAGAAGCATGCAGCCGCTTGTGCAGTTCTCCCTCTTCCCCCTGCAGAAGGGCAGGGAGAAAAGGGAGAAAAGGAGGGGAAATGAAAGGAAAAAAAAAAACCAAACAAACAAAACACTTTGTGGTTTGAGATAAAGACAGTTTAATAGAACAGTAACAGAAAAAGGAAAATAACAACAATAATAATAATAAACTTCATCCCAGCCAAAGGCAATACAGAAACCAAGATTATAATCAAATCTTACAAGTGTCACACACATATCTATTCAATTTAACAAAGTCAGCTTTGAAATACTGATGTGAATAACAGTATCATTACCTACAGGGACAGATACTCAGTCATGGTTGTACTTTTGAGGCTAAGGAAGCTAGTAAATGCCATTTTAGATTAGGTGAGATTAAGGATTTCCATGAATGCTTACCTTTACTAAGTGAGATGGAGAGAAGAAAAAGTGTACTAGCATGAGAAAGCAGCCAGGAGCACTAAAATAATATTATGAGTTTTGAGAAGCTCACTGAAGAACAAGGCACTTAGTGTTAGACTTTGAGAAAATGTATGGCAGATGAACAGAAAATGAGATGAAGGAGAATAATTGGAAGCCAGCACCTACCGATTTTGATGGTAGCAGGAGATAATTAAAGATCAGTTAGAAAAACCTGCCAGTTACTTTCATGCCAGTAATAGTAACAAAAACTGGCAATGGTACACTGGTAATGGTATTTTGATTACCTGCATCCCCACGAGGTCCCTCAGTTTCCAGTGAACCATTAATAAAGTCCATGGTGATAATTTTCATAGGGTGTGATTGCTTTCCAGGAACTGGTTGTGGTTATGAAATACAGTCAGGAAAACTCTTCCTGCTCTGGTTAGATCCAGAAATGATTAGTCTCAACCATTCTGTGTAGTCAGGAGGCACAGTAATATGGAAGGACTTAGAGCCTTTGTCTTCCAGGGTGCTATGCTGAAAAGAAGAATAGGACAAACTTGTACCTATTTGTGCTTATCATTAACAACTAATGGTCAGACTACTCCAATGACAGTAACAGTGGTTATTTTTGCATGATGCTTCAGGCAAAGCTTATTTGAACCCACATATAAATATTATTCCTATCACCAGTACATATTCAAACAACCTCGAGTTAATTTGCCTAAGTTGAAAACACTCCCGTGATCCTTTTTCTCCAGTGATCTTGCTTAAATTCTTATATCACATTTTTAATCCTTGGATCTGAAAGCTCCTTGAAGAGGCATCAATGTTTATCTTCATTGTACTAATGCAGAAAGGGGGATATGTTCCTTAAATTCACTGCATTAGCAGTTAAGGCATCATTCTTGTGACCAAACATCCCGGCCGTTTTCAAAATCTTGCTTGACCTATCCCTATTTCATACAATTTCAGGAATAGTCATTTTGTTGGGGTCGAAGTACTTCATTAGTCTGTAATGCATGCTAAAAGAAAATAATCACAGTGTATATTAAGCACTCATTTTCTCTATCCGGTAGAGGAGACAGCTGTGAAAGAAGGGTTTTGATAAATCATGAAACCTAACAAATTGCAAAGAAAACACATATTAGTTACAAGTTATTGTCATGTAAATAATCCATTTGTTTCATAAATAGTGTCCTAATTGTCAAAAAGGCAGCATGAGGCACAAACCGATGAGATTAGACCAAGATGTAAACAAGAATATAAAAGATTGATCAAAAGCATTTAAAAGTTACTCAGAATCTAATAATTTGTGGATAAGGCTTGCTCTGGAAGGAAGTGAAAATAACAAAGAAATGATTCAGAGAGGGAAAATATAATGATCTTTGAATAACAGGATGCTGAACAAATAATGTGATTTCATGCTAGGGAAAGTAAACAATAGTGAAATGAAAGATGAATTCTCTTAAGAATGATTATAAGGAATTAAAGATGGAGGGCAAAGGAAAAAGTAAATATATTAAATAATTACCATCAGTCAATAAAAATGGAGAGAGGGGTGAAGAACGGAGCTTTGCTGAAATGAAGAAATGACTTCCAGAGAAGAGCCCTGTAGGAACTCCAAAACGCACACATAAAAGAAATTATGGTTACTCACTTTATATTTGTGAAAAAGGTGAATACATTTTAGAATGTGAAAATGACAAATCATGGAATGACTGAAAGCCTTTAAGGGAAAAGCAGTTTAAGAAAAAATAAAAGTATGGATTACTATATTAAAAGGAGAATCATATGTTCTATACATTCATGTAAAAACCTATGGAATGAGTCAGCTAATTAAAGTGTTCAAAATGGAGACGTGGGAATATGAAATGAGATACCACTTTTTCCTGATGGGGAGCACTTCAGAAATTATAGAATCATAGAATCGTTTAAGTTGGAAATACCTTTAAGATCATTGAGTTGAACCGTTAACTAGCACTGCCAAGTCCACCACTAAACCATGTCCGTCAGCACCACATCTACACGTCTTTTAAACACCTGCAGGCAACCACTTCCCTGGGCAACCTGTTCCAGTGCTTGACAACTCTTTTGGTGAAGAAATTTTTTCCTTATATCCAATTAAATTTTGCCTGGTGCAACTTGTTGAGGCCATTTCCTCTTGTCCTATCACTTGTTACTTGGGAAAAGAGACTTACACCCACCAGGCTACACCCTCCTTTCAGGTAGTTGTAGAGAGTGGTAAGGTCTCCCCTCAGTCTCCTTTTCTCCAGGCTGAACATTCCCAGTTCTCTCAGCTGCTCCTCACAGGACTTGTGCTCCAGACCCCTCACCAGCTTCATTGCCCTCCTCTGGACACGCTCCAACACCTCCATGTCTTTCTTGTAGTGAGGGGCCCAAAACTGAACACAGTATTTGAGGTGCAGAATTATGTAGAATTACATTGAATTGATTAATGAATGGAGTGTTCATGATTAACAATAAGATACTTCAGGGTGTTATCTAATATTTATTGGACAGAAAAGTATTTTTATTTTTATGATGAGAAAAGAGTACTGGTCTGTATATTCAGCAGCTGCCAGCTAAGGTGTAGACTTGCTGCAGGATACGAGATCAGTGATTTAATGTCTCTGTATGAAACTTTGACTTGACTGGTGTTCAGCCAGATCTTGATAGTGAGCTCAGAGAGGCTTGAATTTCTTCTCTAATTCTCTTCCCTCCTTTTGCAATAAGCTTTTTGGAACATTGACTGCCTGTTGATATGCAAAACATAATAGCTTTTAGCTACTGGTCTTCTGCATGCTACTGAATTCAAATAATTAACCACAGTAAAATTATATTAAAATAATATAATAATAAATAAATAATAAAATAATAACGAGGAAAGGGCTAAATTGTGCAGGTAGATACAAAACAGTCTTCTGAATTAAAATTGTTAAAAAGAGTCCAAAAACAAAGAGAAAGGAAAAAAAAAAAAGAAAAAGAAAAAAGAATGGGGGTAATGTTGAAAATGTCCTTTAAATGTGCCATGAAATACATGGTTCCCAAAGAGCAAATGAAGAGAATGCCATCTTAGCGTGCTATGGGAAGCTAGTTTAACTCTTAGGAGGTGGCATTATTGCTGTGAAAGGCACTTGTTATACCTCACCCAGAGCACTTTCTGCAGCTTTTGTTGAAATACCTCAGCAAGAACATAATTGCCCTTGAGCTAGTAAGAAGCTGAGCAGCAAGAATAATATCCTTTGAGATGTGTCATAGAGAAAAGGTTAAAGGAGTTTGGTCTAGTGCAGTATAAGAAGAGATTTTGTAACAAATTAATTGAAGTTGCTGGGGCTATTAACAACCTACCAGCCTCCATTTGAGAACAAAAAATCACATAAAAGTAAAGCTTATTAGAATGGCTTAATCTTAATACCTGGTCTGATAAACCACACAACACACAATAGACCAGATGCTCATCTGGGGGAAGCTTGAGGTCTGGCTATGAATTCCATCAAATTACTCTAATTTGCACCTGCTGAGGATCGATCTTGCAATTAATTTGCCCTCAGAACATTCCTGTTCATATTAAACTTTTTCATTTGAGTAAGTCTAATAACTTACTAAAATGGATAAATAATTCCTTCAGTGACACACAGAGTGAATAGCAAGAGAGTTTTCTTTTCTTTTGTTTTGTTTTATTTCTCTCTGGGTGTCATGTTTTCTTTCCTTCTTCTTTCATTCAAAGCCCACTAAGCAGTACAATCAAGACAGATCAGAATAGGGTTCTTTGATCAATGAGGTTTTAGACAGAAGTTGTGGGAAGACTTTTTTCCTCTCCATGACACTGTTCAAGCATTTTGGGATCTTCTCAATGTCAACTTTAATTTCATTTATTTCTCTACTGAAGTGAAGTACTTGCCTGGGGGAAAATAGTTACTTTGGAAAGATGCTGCCCCTAGATCACATATTAAACTGCATGTTTACTTGACGTGTTTTAAAAACTTAAGTTTAATCTAGGCTGACATACACTTAGTAACAAAATAAGGCCTATAGTTGTGAAATACTGTGTCTGCTAGTGGTTAAACTTGATGAAAAATTTCTCCATAATGTATAATTTGGAAAAGTTGCTATATGATAATAATTTCATTCCTTTTCAGAGAACATCCTTGGTTAGGCCTGGACCTGGACCAACTGTCAGGTGTTCTTTTCCACTAATTCTAAGTCCTGAACTGAATGGAAGTCAAGAAAGTACAAAAGTGTTGAAAAAGAACAAAATACCATGGAAGCTACCCATGATTACACTAGAAGCAAAGAAAGAGAGACAATACACACATTAAAATTCAATGAGAACCTCAAAAATCATACCTTAGGTGATGAAACTGACTGAGTCTTGTTTCAAATGACCTTGTGCAAATCAGTTGATCATGTACATGGACTCTATTATTTCTAACCAGAACTGGCTATGAGCTCTCATCAAATTCTAATAAAAATTAGTCAGCATTTGGGCCTATAAAGACAGTCTCTGTATACTGTAAAGAGTGGACCACGTGTCGTGGCTTGTGTCTATTGATGCTGGTTCAGAATTCATGCTCCTCTAGGCTACTGGAGATCAGCACACTCCAGGTGCCCTGGGCTTTATATTTCAGGTGAAAGAGAAACACTACACTGGCCATTTAATTTAGTGGAACGGTTACTGAAACTCTGCAGGCCATATAATCCAAGACATCCCCAAATCCCTTTGTCACTCTTTCAGCCAAACACAGTAGTCATAATTACTATTTGCTATCTCCAGCAAAGTTACACACAGAAACATTGATCAAATTTAGGACCTCAGTTTGGAGCTCCACAGCAGGTGTAAGATCATCCCTGCTCTGGTGGGTTAGCCTTGGCTAAGGGGCAAACCCCAATTCAGCCAGTTGCTCACTCCCCCTGCTCAACAGAACAAAAGGGATCATAAATGCTCCACTGCTTTACTGTAAGGACAACTTTATGCATGATGGTGACATGTTAAGAGAAGTTTTGGGTCCAGAAAGATGACAGATTTACATTTACTGCTCTGAAGAGATGGTATACTTTTAGGACTTTGACTTTGTGCTAAAACTGATTTTGACATCAGTATTACTGCTATAGTTGAACTGAACCCAGCAGTATTGGCTTAGACTTCATTGGGAATCATCTCTGATGGTATGAGATATGTTGAGAAAAACTAAAAGAGACTAACATCCGTCCATCCTTGAAAGCTTTCCCATGATCCAGCCATCTACGGCTGTGGGATTTGCTATGTTAGACATTATATCTACATCTTTGTTCTTACTAGTTTCAATGAGTTTCTCTCTGTAACACAGTTATGGTGGGTTGACCTTGTCTGGCTGCCAGATGCGCACTCAGCTGCTCTCTCTCTCCCTCCTCCTCCTCCGCCTCAGCAGGGCATGGGAGAAAACAGGATGGAAAAGCCTGTAGGTGAAGCTAAGGACAGGGAGACCACTCACCAGTTACCATCATGGGCAAAACAGACTTGACTTGGGGAAAATTAATTTCATTTGTCACCAAATAATTTAGATTCAGGTAGTGAGAAACAAAGAGAAAAAAATCAAAATGGCACTCTCCCACCTTCAACCTTCCCATTCCCAGCTTTCTCCCTTTGCTCCAAGCCCCTCTCCCCACCCCGAGGGGTGCAGGGCTGGGGATGGGGGTGTGGGTCCGTCCATGCCAGCCCCTCTGGGCCGCTCCTCCCTCCTCACCCCTCTCCCTGCTCCAGCGCAGGCCCTGCCCCGGGCTGCAGTCCTTCAGGGACAACCTGCTCCCGCCTGGGCTCTCCACGGCCGCAGCTCCTGCGGGAAAGATCCCCCCGCTGCGGCCTGGGGCCCTCCCCGGGCTGCAGGGGGGGTCTCTGCTCCAGCGGGGTCTCTCCAGGGCTGCAGGGGATCCCTGCTCCGGGCCTGCAGCACCTCCTGCCCTCCTCCTCCTCCGCCCTGGGGCTCCCTCTGCTGCTGCTCCCTCCTTGCCTTCCTCCTCCTCTGCCTGGGCCGCCTTCGGCCCTTTCGCAAACCTCTTTTCCCCCCGGCGCCCCCAGCTTGGCTGAGGGGCTCAGCTGTGTCCTGCGCTGGGGCCCTTGGAGCCGGCTGGGACCGGCTGTGTCCGGCACGGGGCAGCCCCGGCCCCTCCCCACACAGGCCGCCACGCAGAACCCTCCTATGGACACCTGGACAGTGATAGCCTGGACACTGAAACTAAGAACTAACAATCAAATGTAAAGTTAGATATTTTGAATCAAGACCAGACAGATTTGGGCATGAAGGTAGAATGTTGTGAGAATAAACAAAGATGTATGAAAAGAAAGGTAAATACAAGTGGAAAAAGCGCCAACCCAGGTAAGTGTTCAGATGATGACATTTTACTTTCATTGAACAAGAGACTCACCCGTTAGAACTGACAAGTTACCTTAGCTGAAGGGATACTAGCTGATAATAGATAAAAATTGAATTTAGATTGTTGGGATTTTTTTTCTTTCTTTTAGCCCATCTGAGGCTTAACTCATCACATTGGCGATGAAGAGATGCAGGGTCGTGTGTTTACCTGCAGTCAAATCCACACTGACCTGGAGTTTAAACAATGTCGATTCGTGCTGTCAGTAAAGGGTGGAGACAAAAGTACCTTCATCTCTTGCCTAGATAAATACACTCCTGATATCTTCTTTAGTGCAGTAAATGGATTTGGATTTACATACCATATAGCATGAGAAAGGGAGGAAGAGTTTGCCCCTCAGAGAAGCACTCTTTTTGCTCGTTGACTAGCAACTGCAGCTCACTTCTGACTTAAGTGGGATTATAAGATTTACCTTTCTCTTACACTCTTTTCCCCTTATCAGTGAGAGAACCACACAACAGCTGTTTCTTTCAAAACAGATTGGGGGGGAGGGTGTTAAGAAAAAAATTACAAACAACAAAGAGGCTAAATCAAAGATCAGCACATCCACAACCAAACCTGCACATCTTGTACCCAATTTGAAATGTTTCCTTTTCTCAGAAATGAAACTAGTGATGCAGATGGAAAACAAATGAATTCACTGGGCTTGAATACTCACAGGCAACGATGAGGAAGACTAGATTTTTCTTTTTTTTTCTGAGTAAGTGCTGCTGCACAGACTAACCATGCATTGCTAATCATATTTACAGAGCTGATGTGCTCAAAGGACGTACTGTTGGGAAGCAGAGTGTAGGCAATATGACCTTATGCTTTATGCATTTCAAGGAAATACTGCAACAGGCTGCAAGAAACAAAGATGAAATTGGAAGAGTTCTATTAGTAGTGGTAGGAAAATGAAGATAGCTTTTAAATGTCTAACAGCCAAGGAAAATAATCACTTGGAGTTAATTGACTCCAGTTGAAGACCTGAGGCATATGTTTTCATCCGTTCACAGCATTGTTTTTATTTTTTTTAAAGTTCCTTCCAGTTTCTTCCCCATTTTGCAGACACAAATAAAGCTGAAACACTATGATATCTATAGTCTTTGTATTAGACCTTCATATAAAAATGATCAGTTCTATTCTTTATAACTGCCAATGGATCTAGGGTCCCACAGTTGAGATAATGAAAGTTGCCTTATTTTCAGGAAGCTTTTTTTATTTGTTAGTATTTCTTTCACTTTGTTTTAACTATGTCTTCTGGAATATCTTATATTTCACACAAAAAACCATATACACATACTCTTTGTGCCTTTTCTAAAATCCTGTCCACCTAAAAGTATTTCTAACCATTCTTATTCACTGGACACAGTGATAATAGGAAGGAAGAACCTTTCACATCAAACTGAATCTAAGATATAATGCTCAAAAGGGTTACGGCAGTGAGTAAGGTATAAGGACACTGACAGAAGTAGTAGTACAATATCCCTACATGTTGCCCAGATGTACACAAGCAGCTCATGGTCATATATCTATTTAGAACAGTCTCATGGCAGATGATTACATACAAGTAACTTTCTATATAAATCAGAATAACTGACTTTAGAGCCACCACATGTATGTGCAAAAACCTTTCAACCCATTCAAACCAGTTTTTGGTGTCAGGCCCATTTCTGTGCCTGGAAGAAAAAGCAGGTTAGAAGGTTAGAACTAAACTAAACTAGTTTAGTTTAAACCAGTTATTTTCATAGTCACTTTCTTTTCTCTTCTTTTCTCAATTGATCTTCATCCTGACCTTGACCTGTCTTATACCGTTGTGCTAGATCTAAAAAGGATACTTAATTATGGAAGAGAGAGATTCCATACCTATGATGGGACCTCTGAGTTAACTTCAAAGGGGAATTAAGGTCAGCACTGCAGTGTTTAATTTTAGTGCTTTGTCAGAGGACAGGATCTACAGCCTGGTGTTATCACCTGTCTAGGCTTTTAAGAGTATAATCTATAAAAGCCATAATACTGACCCTGGAAACCATGTAAGATGGTTAATTGCAGATCCTAGCAGCAGGATGATGCTTCTCGGGAATTTTGCTGCATCTTTCCCCTTACAATTTACCATCCTGGTGAAGGAGATAATTAAACCAGGCCACTTCTTAATCAAGACAGCAGTGTGGGTCCTTCTCTTTCACCCAGTAGCCAGTCATTAAAAATACTGACCTGGAATATGTGAAACCCTGAATCAACTCTGCCCTCTGAGTTAAAGCAGGGATTTTGAATCCCAATCTCCAGCATCCCAGCTGAACACCCAGACCATTTGATCAGAGAATATGCGCAGGTGTTAATTCCAGAATGCCTAGCCATGTTTAAAAAGTGAAGCATATATTGGGCTACTTGCAAAACAAAAGGAGTTTGAGTCTCTAACTTAATGGCAGAGAAACTCATAGAGGAAAGACAAATACAGTCCTGAGCTTTGCCTGAAAGTGTTTGCACTCAAACAGCCTATGAAAATTCGCTGGAGACCAGACATGGTGATTCAGATATCAGACTTTCTTAATTTTTTTTGTTGAAGTTGTTTCAGTTTTTGTAAGTAAATAAGTATTCATCAGCTGAGACTGTAGGAAACCATAATAGCAATCATTTAGGACAGAAGACTGGCTCTCTGTTCTTAAACATGTGAGTAGCAGATTATTATTTGTTGATTTCTTTATTCATCTATATATTTTTATAAAGTAGAGTGTTTTCAACAGGAGGCAAATGGGAACAATATACCCTCAAATACGTTATACTCTAATTGTTAGTGCATTTACTTAAGGGTAGGTTTGATACAGATTAGACAGAAAGACAGAACTTAAGCTTTTCCATTTCTAGAAGAATATTTCAACTACTTGACTAAAAGGCAGAGAGTTACTTTCTCATCTAGCTATCTTCTGCAGGAAATTACTGTCTTTCTCCTTTCTCTTATTTTTAGAAAAGGGTGTAGCTATTTACTTTCAGGAGAAGGATCAGTTTATGAATCTTGAGAAGACTAAGCTATCTGGAAGTTCAGAGAACATTACTAAAATTTCTGTCTTCTGAAAAGCAGGAGTTGGGAGTCCTACCTTTCCTCTGGCACTGTACAGGAGACCCTGGGTAGGGATCACTATTTCCCCTTCCCAAGAAAATGCTTTAATTCCTACTGCAAGTGAAACCTGAAGTGTCCTCCTTCCTTTTTCTTGGAATGGTACCATGAACTCATCTAACATTCAATAGGAAATGCATGCTTTGAAGGATGGATACTGATGTGTTATACCTTTTAAAAAATGTGCACACTTGCTGAAATTTTTCATCACTAGAAGGATATCAAAGCTTTTCATTGACTCAGGTGGACTTTTAATTTCACCACAAATGTTTCAGAGTTGAAAACTTCTAAGAAGCATTTTGCAAAGTTGACATCCAACAAAAATCAATGAGTTCATAGGTGGTCTCAAACAAGAATCGCATCCAATCAATTTTTCATCTTGTGTAAGGTTTTCAAAACACTCATTAAGCTATTCTAGGCATATTGAAAATATATTGACGTGTCCACACTGAATGTGTAAACAAATCCTGTGAATGTTGCTGTATTGAGCACTAACAAACTCTATAGATAGATTCAGGAAAATAGAAAGTAATATACAATTCTATCATGCAGGCTTGCAATACCAGGTTCACCTTCTAGAACACAATTCTTTGTCACAAGGCCACATTGTTGACTCATGTTGTACTTGGTGTCCACCAGGACCCCCAGATCTTTTTCTGCAAACATAGAACTTATAGTTCCTCAGTCCCAGGAATCAAAGGTAGTTGAATATGACATCCGCAGTATTGCTTTGTAGTGCATCTTCAGAACAACAGTGATTCTTGCAGGCTTAGACAGACATTAAGTTTGACATCCCCAGGCTTTTCAACTTTACTCAATGATTTCTGCATCAATTCCATTGATTACTACTTGCCATTTATGTAGAATGGCATTCCCAGTGCATCAAGAAGCTTCAAAGGATGGAAAATATACCAGATCCTCATAAAATTGTTGCATTTATTCATAGACTTCAATAATATTTTTTTCATGGTACAAAACTTATTCATATGAGTTTTCATTATTTGTAAGAAACATACAATTGGACTATGTACATGATGCAAGAATACCTTAGATGTGAATTTGCTTATTATTTTTTGTTTAATTAAAAAAAAAACACCAATAATAATAATAATAATAAATGAATGCAGATTTCTAAGTAGTCAACAATTTAATGATCAATAATTATCACATTAGTATGATAAGAATATTTAGTTTTTCTCCAACATTTTTTGGCAGTGGATCTTGAAATATTTTGAAATGGCATCTAAAATTATTAAATCCATGTAAAAGTCGCATGATATACAGCACAGAAAGCAAATACAGTAGTGACACTTAGAAAAATATGAAGACGTATGAATGTAACCACTTCTGCTTCCTTTCTTTTCCCAACATACTACAAAAGAGTGAGTGGTTCCTTTGATATCTTCATAGGATAGAAAATTCAAGTTTAGTTTCCCTAAGTCCTCTTTGTGTTTCTTACTAGCTTTGGAAGTCCAAGAAAACTTGTGATTTTGAACTTTGAAAGTCTTGTCCAATTATTCCAAACAACTAATTGTGCTGAACACCTGCTGCTTCTCCAACCTCTAATTTTTGATTTTGACAAACATTATCTTCGATCATGGAGTACCTTCACCTGTTGCTGTAGATCACAATATCAACTTCTCTTTCCCCTGAAGACAGAGATGTACGCAACTAAGAAAATGAGAAAAGAGTGGAAACTTTCTGTGACTTTGGAACCACAGTAGAAGTCTTGTACAGACCATGTTGATGGGACTTGCTGATTTCTACTCTGACCTCCTTAAAGGTTACCTAATGTTTTGTAGACTTCACCTCTGAAGGCTTTTGACTCACATCATCTCCAATGCAGACACTGTAATAACTGCCTTACTAAGTTGATGTTTCATAAAAGTCACTTATGTAAAGAAAAAGCCTGTACATTACTCAAAAAGTTCTTTCTTCAACCAACCTTACTGCCTCCACATCAATAAAGAATGGAACAATCATACAAAGTAAAGAGCAAAGGATTTCTGATAAGAATTGCTTAGTAGTGCGGCTGATTGACTCTCCCTGACACCTTAAAGCTTCCTGCATCAGGTAATGCCTTTCCTGAAGCCACTGCTGGGTCTGGTTGATAAGGGTACTTGAAATGCTGAAAGCTGTGATCTTGTTAAAAAGGGTCAAAAGAAGCAGGCTTAGTAACATTTCAATGGTTGGATTATTGCTACTGAAGAGAGCAGTAAATGCCACTTACAACTAAATTTTCCACTTCATCCAAGGTGTGGATAACTGTTCTTCTGATACCTTTCCCCCAAGGAAAGCTCTGCAGCAGTAGGCAAAGGAAAGTAATTACATATTTAAAGGTACAGCTGTCTTAGATAAATTCAATACAGTGGGGAAAAGAAATATAAACAGAAACCGAGGGAAAGAAAGGAAAAAAAATTACTTACAAACATTTTGTTTATTTAATACATTTTACTAAACCAGGGAAACTATTCTCAATATCTCAAATTAATTGCGTAAAATCAACTAAGACTGTAACTGTATATTTATAGTGTTTTTTTCACTATGTGCTGGATCTTTAAATGCCTCAGTCTGTTTTCTTGTCATGGCTGCTCAGCTCACATACACCTTGTTATCCAAGATGCATTACATTTATAGTTTTCCTTTCCTCTTTGCCTTTACTTGCCTTTTCTAAACTTAAAAGCTAAGCTCGAGTGGTTGATCTCATCTTTGACTTGACATAGGGGACAGAGTAGGGGAGCATCCTGTCAGTGGTAAACAGGATTGACTGTGTATGATCTGGAGTAAGACAAATCCAGGGGATATCCTGCTGCTTGAAATTGGACTGTATATTCAGTCTTTGAATCAACAAGGTTGGTGATCTACACAGTGAGGATCATTTCTGACTGTTGGAAACCAATGATCGCGATCCCTTTTTTTCTTTCTTTAATTAATTTTGAAATAATACTAAACATTGTAGATATTGCCTGATATTGTGGGGATGTCCAAGATTTTAATAAAGTTTCTTCAAGCAGGAAGTGTACAACATCATAGGATAAGGCGAGCTCCAAGTAGCTTGAAGAATTCCTAGAAGGCTCAGGAGAGAGACAAAACCACTGATGCTCTTCTTTGAATTGGCCCCAGGTGTTTTCCTCATTATTCTCTGCATGAAAGCAGTTTGTGTGCAAGGAGCTCTTATGCAACAGCTCACTAGATCTTACCCAATGTTATTTAGGGAGCAGCAACAATGGATGCTGTTGGCAGAGAAGAGGTTGTAGAGAGGTTAAAAGTCCTTAGTGAGACTCAGCTCAAAGCTAATACAATTATATACTGTTAAGATCTTTCACATCTCACAGCTAGCTGGCTCACAGAGTCTGGACATAACAAACATGTCTGACTACATTGTTATGTGTAGGCAGCCCTGCATATTATGGTTGCTGGATCAAAGAGAGGAATCTGAACATAAAAAGAAAAAATAAAGAAAAGGAGGAAAAAAAAAATCAGAAAGGAAAAGGAAGGGAAGAAAAAAATCACCTAGCATTTAGATGCTGTAATATTTTCAAGATTGAACTGGATAAAGACCTAAGCAACTTGGTCTGACCCCATAGCCACCCCTGCTTTGAGCAGGAGTTTTGACTAGAGACTTAGACTCATAGAATTGCCTAGATTGGAAGGGACCTTTCAGATCATCTAGTCCAACAATCAGCCTAACACTGACAAAAACCATCACTAAACCCATCACTTTTAAATACCTCCAGGGATGGTGCCTCACCCACTTCCCTGGGCACCCTGTTCCAATGCTTAATAACGCTTTCAGTGTAAAAATTTTTCCTAATATCCAGTCTAAACTTCCCCTGGCACAACTTGAGGCCTTTTTCTCTTGTCCTATCACCTGATACTTGGGAGAAGAGACCGACCCCCACCTCTCTACAACCTCCATTCAGGTAGTTGTAGAGAGTGATAAGGTCCCCCCTCAGCCTCCTTTTCTCCAGACTAAACAACCCCAGCTCCCTCAGCCACTCCTCATAAGACTTGTTCTCCAGACCCCTCACCAGCTTTGTTGCCTTTCTTTGGACCCACTCCAGCACTCAATGTCTTTTTTGTGGTGAGGGGCCCAAAACTGGACACAGCACTCGAGGTGGGGCCTCACCAGTGCCAAGTACAAGGGGACAATCCCTTCCCTGGTGCTACTCACCACACTGTTCCTGATACAGGCCAGGATGCTGCTGGCCTTCTTGGCCACCTGGGCACACTGCTGTCTCATATTCAGCTGCCTGTGAACCAACACCCTCAGGTCCTTTTCCACCAGGCAGCTCTCCAACCACTCCTCCCCAAGCCTGTAGCGCTGCATGGGGTTGTTGTGACCCAAGCGCAGGACCTGATACTTGGCCTTGTTGAACCTCATACCATTGGCCTCGGCCTATTGATCCTGCCTGCCCTTATGCCTCTGTAGAGGCTTCCTACCGTCAAGCAGGTCGACACCCCCACCCAACTTGGTGTCCTGTGCAAACTTACTGAGGGTGCACTCAATCCCCTCGTCCCAGTCATTGATAAAGTTACTAAAGGGAACCGACCCCAATACTGAGCCCTGGGGAACACCACTCATGACCGACCGCCAACTGGATTTAACTCCATTCACCACCACTCTCTGGCCCTGCGCTCCAGCCAGTTTTTTACCCAGCAGAGAGTACTCCTGTCCAAGCCACGGGCAGCCAGTTTCTCCAGGAGGATGCTGTGGGAAACCGTATCAAAGGCCAGATAAACAACATCCACAGCCTTTCCCTCATCCATTATTAACAGAATTAATAAGTCTATTAACAGAAACCCAGGTGAGTCCCCTACATAGAGACTTATAGACAAATATTATATAGATATATTATTAATGCTGTCAAAATACAAATAAATTATAATAAATAACAGAATAGAAACAATGCCTGTTTTGTTTTTTTTTTTTTTCTAAAAATCACTGTAAATGTCTATAATGAACAAAATGGCACAGACAACAACTGTTGTCTACATGCTTGGGGGTTGGAAAGAGATGTTTTGTTGACTGATGTGCTTATTTTTGTGAACTAATTTATTCTGTTTTGCTCCTTTTGTTTCTTTTTTTTTTTTTCCCCACTAGCATGCTACTTTTTAATCCCTCTATTATTTTACAGATATTTCTACATCTTGACCTACTGACAGTGCTGCTTGTTCTCACTGTAACACTGGCTTGAGTTCACCACAGTTTGCTCAAATTCTCTGCAGACTGGTAAACTTATAGCTGTATTCACAAGTCTTTTCAGCCCAGAGACCTAATTTAGTAAAAGTAGAAGATGCTAAGCAGGCTGTCAGAAACACTTTATCGCTCTCCACTGACTAGTTATGGAGTTAAAATATTTCATTTAGGGGAACTGGTTCATTTCCCACCAATTTTTTCTATTCTTAACACCACACTTCCCTCTCTCTCTACTGCATATATTTAGAACACTATGTATGAGGCTTACCCATGCCTAACTTAGATGCTAAATTAGTCACAGTAGACAAGACTTTGTAAACAACAGCATCATTTTCTTTTCATAAAAGCAAAATGTTAGATGCTTTCTAGCCTAGCAACTCTCTTATTACTGCTTGAAGCATACCACCAGCTGAAACTGCCCTAAAACTGACTTATTTAGTCACCACATAAAATACACCTGTCCCAGTTAAACCAATTTTCTCCACACTTTGTACGCAACTGTACTGCCTTGTCTGGTGTTTCAAAATTCTCGTTTGATGGCCAACATGATAACTGGAACATTTGCATTACAGCTGTTCCTTGCACTGTAGTCTCTTTCTGTTTTGCAGTGGAAATCTGCTAGGAAGCATCGTTCATAACTAAAATAATGCACTTGTGTGTACATAGTATTGCAGAGCTAAAGAGCTGAGATACAGTGAGCCTGCAGCACTGACCTCTTTCTGGTAAACTAAGATGTTATCAATGGGCAAGAAGTCCGAGACACATCCTAGGATGGTCTAGTTTTGCAATACACTTACATTTTTCTTAGAAAAGGTAAAGCAGGAGAAATGTGAATTTCAGTTTATGGAGATTGTAAAACTCTTACTGTTTCTCCTTAGCCCTCTGTTCTACACCAGGAGGGGTGCAGGGTTCTTTACAGATCTCAGTAAGAACTGAGCAGCATCAGACAGATCCCAGATGAACAGCCATAGCATGCTGCGCAGATCCCATCCATGGAGAGCTTCACCACCCCCTCGCTACTGTGGCTCCTTATATCTAGTATAACAAACAAAACTATACATTTGTTTTGACAGGTATTTTTTTATGCCCAGCAGAACGTAACTAGCTACATATGTCTTGGAACTATATCCAGAGACGGTTCATACCTAGAGCCTCCCAGCATGTTCCCCTTTATTTTTATGTCTAGCTGTGGTCACTGAAGCTAATCTCTGGGTATCTCAGGCCTTAGCACAAGGCCCACCATGGCTGACAGAGTTTGATCAAGATCGCTAACTCCTTGAATACAATATATTTGGCAAGACTCCCACTAAATCCTCATCCTTCTTGCGTACTAACGAAAGTACTGAAATATCCTGGATACTTTGATCTGCAAAATGAAGAGGACATTCCCCTGTGCTCCTGATGTAACACTCCAAGTACTAATGAGATTTACATAAATATCTGTTTACTAATATGTTATCACAAACTAGATCACTGTGCATGTTATCATGTGCACCTCATTTAACTGCAGTTAGACATTTCAGTAATTTGTATTAAATAAAATATTAATGAGTAACTAAATGTTTGCTCATTCCAATCAGTAATTAAAATTTAACATACTATTTTGGATAATATACCTAGTGATTAGTTAAAAAAAAGAATTGCATCTTGTAGTGGGATTCACATTGTGAGTGTTGTGCATACTCTAACATCATCTTCCAATTATTATGGTTTTTTTAATATATATTTTTTGAAGCTATAGCACCTGGGGAATAAGATTTCATATGAAAAATTTCTATTTGCCATCTGTTCATGCGTGAAAACAGATGGGGGCCTCAGATAGATGTGGGGCCTACATTATGTGTTTGACAGGATGGTCTTTTGTTGAAGGCACTAATTTAGGATTGAGAAGATCTGTGCTGTACTGTCTCTGACAAACAGTTTCTGAATTTTCTTGAGTGAGTCATTTAAACTCATTCTTCCTCCTCTGTGCAGCTAAAATAATCTTAATAATTTTTTTTTTAATCATCATCATTGATAAAGATTAATCCACTAGACTGGAAGCTCATATTTAGAATTTTTTCTGAACAAAAGGTGATACAATATTATGAAAGGAATAGTTTACCCCAAGGAAGTAAACTTGGGAGTATAGCTAAGAGGAAAGATAAATTTGTAATGAAGAACATCAATGATAATTGAGAGTTCTGTAGGACAATGTATCAGAGATGCTGATGAAAGTGCAAGTTTGTACTCAAGAAACAGTATGCAATAATTTTCTGAATTCTCAGATGTTTTAATCTTATCATAAGCCACAAATGCAATTCAACAAATTCTTTACCCTTCCTTCCCCCAAGTCTCACTCTGACAGCAAGCCTTACTGGTAAAGGTATCTGCTTTAATCTAATATGCATAGACATTTCACTTAACCCAACATGATATTTCAACTGAAAATACCAGCATAAAAATCATAATGTGTGTATTAATAAGATTAAGGATATCCATCTGACATTTTAGTATGTCAACATCCAGGTCATGCTGAATTTCATGTTAGAAGGACTATGTAAAGATCAAAACTTGGATAGTAAGTTATTCAACATCAGAATTAAAGATCTGAATTAAGTGTAAAATTATTGGATAACTCAGAAAAGGTGTAATAAAGATAAAAACAAACAGTTAATACTAAGCTACCAGGCTAGCCTAATGTATTTTGTATACCCTAATGAAAAATTATATGTCTAGGGAAAAAAGCTGTGAGGGTCATGTGTTTGCATTTCTGATAGACACAGTGAAGGACAACAGAGTGAAGCTCTCTGGAGGGAAATTGTGTCTTCCTAAGTTTGGTGGTTAGGAACTTCTCCTGCTGTCTACAGGCATCATCTCATCTTTCCCTCCTGAGAGACACTGAAGTCAGAATTGAACATCCAACATGCAGATGTTTAATATCCATATAAGTATGAGGCAATATTCTGCCCAGTGTCCTGCTGTCACTCCATGAGTCCTTTTTCTTTCCCATCACTCACGTGCAGGCACATTGAATGACCTGAGGTATGTTAAATGGTGCTAGGGACCTGTACTTCTGAAACTGTGTTCTGTCCTTTGTTTAGGAGGAATGGTTAAATAATTGTTTTAAGCTTAAGCAATAACTAGGTCCTTAAATTAAGGTTACTAACACCACCCATCTGTTGGGTGTTCTAAATGAGCCTGGATACCATTCTGAAAGTTGTGGTTTAGCCAGGCATAAATTCTTTTCTGAGTACAGTGATAACAGCAACAGCTTGAAATAACATGCCAGATGATTTACTGGAACTCAGGCTCAATGTTGTAAGGTCTAGAGTCTTTGTTCTTTGCTTGTAGATTTAGAAATGGAACCAAGAAACCTAAACCTATCATCCATAAACAACAGCAGTGCAACAGACTAATTGACAGTCACTAAGAAGAATTGACCATAGTCTTCTATAAATAGAGGATAAAACCACAAATTTTGCAACATACCTGTTAGATCCTAATTTGCTGTCACATAGTAAAAAGAATGGTGATAACGATATTTTATTACCATGGTCAGCACTCTAAAATACAGGGTTTAGAGGCAGGATTAACAGTGGCAGTAAGAAAATACATGCTATAATGGCTTTGTGGAAATATCAAGTGGAAATTAATTACTACTGAGCAGTGATTCAAAATAGATTCAGCCTCAGAGGAGTAAAGCTTACTGCATGCGTTTTGCTGAAACCTTTTTACCCCCACCTTCTCTTTTTTTTGGCCCAACTATAACATTATATGGGTATACAATACTCCCAGTGAAATGTTCTCAAGCCCAAGGGCTAATTTTTGAAAAGGTATAGACAAAAAGAAAGAGAGAAAGCAGTCCCAAAGTGCTGAATATCCCAATTTTCAGGACTTTCATTTGAGAAATAGAAAACTGTCAGGGCTGAACCTACTTGTCTGGCTTTTCTGCAAGCATCCTTACTGACTATGGGCAATCATTAGATGTGTCTTTTTCTCATTAATCATGAAAAGAAAGTTAAATAGAAAAGGGTCTAATTTCATTTCCCACTGCACTGGAGCGCATCACCAAACCCACATACACTGTGTTTTTTTGCTGGTGATGAAATGGTAATGTAATCTGTCAAGATATTTCTGCACAGAAGACACTGAGGTTTACATAGAAAAAAAAACCAAAAACCAAAACCCTCACATTCCTCAGTTCAGTTCTCTCTGCTTCAGGAGGTAGGGGATATAAAATGATAGTCTTCCCCACATCAGAGAATTGTTGCTAAAGATATCATCCCCACATGATGACTTAAAAATGCTTGTCATATCTTGAAGAACTTATACAACTTCTTTGAGAGACATGAGGAGCACAAATACCATTGTGAAGGAACAAGTCTGGCTGTACAACAAATGTTCTTAAAAAAGCCTAATGTTGATGCTAATTCACTTCAGGCAGTTTGATCTGGAAGGGTCTCAGGTTAATTTATAATCTTAGCAAATTCCATTTTCCTAGACTTTTTTTTCAGTAGGTTCTGACGCAAACCAGCAAATTCCATAAAACAGTTACATTATAATTAAATGATATGCTTTCCATGGCTAACTAACTGAACAATTGCCCTCATATCCCATCTCAAGATTCATCTCTTCTTGACATGAAAGATTTATAAAATTATTCCAGAACTTTTTTTCTGATTTTTTTTTATTTTTTTATTTTTTTTATGTGTGCAACGTAGCTTTCGTAGGCATTTTAATAATTTTAATACCTACATATTTTAGGTACCAGTGCTTAGTATGAGTCTTCACGAATATTCAGACAACATACTTCCTTGTTCTATGCTATGAGCAGTTTCTTTACTTGAAGCATAATGTGAGAGGTATAGATACTATGGAATGTATATAATTAGGTGTCTACAGCAGATTGAGTGCTCAAGTGAGGAGCCCAGACTTCCCCAAGGAAAATGGTAGAGTCCTTTGGGAAGTCCCTGAAAACATGTGTCTTAGGATAACATTGATACACAATGTTACTTTGGGCCCTAATTTAAAGTACATGAAACTCTCTCAAAATCTGCCCCTACCAGGAAACATTGTAAGCATGCTTTGTTGCGTATCACTAAATCCTTTAAAGTTAAGGGCTTCATTGAAGTTGAATCTAGTTATACCAGCTCTAAATTTGATTGCTGGGGAAGAACCCAAATAAACCTAAAAAACAGGTGCCAAAGTCACCCACAGACCACCAGAATTGCACATGAAATTCACTGAAGCCACAAAGGGAATACTGGATGTACCTCTGTAAAATTCCCAATGCAATCAACAAAATGAAAAATTGCAAAAAAAAGCAAACCCACAAATCAGAGACAATTTTTCCAAAACAGTAAGAATGTTTCCTGAGACAGTAACCAGATAACACTTGTATTTTTTCGCTTTGCTTTTGTTTAGCAAATGAAGTGCTGAATACCCTGATCAATCCAGAAGATCAGGAAGCTTTTTTTGGCAAGTGAACAAAAGCGTACACAATGGATTTAGCAAGCTGATCCTTCATTCTGGGCAGATGCCAGTTGTTTCACGTGAAAGCGTGAGGTAAAAAAGCAGGACAGAGAGTGGAAAGCAACCCGAGCTGTGCAGCCACCAATCGACTCCTGCATAGTTGTAATGGGGCTAACAGGACCGCGTGAGTAAATGTCTCATTACCAAGCTGAGTTTTGTATTTCAGCACACAGGCCAGACCCTTAGCGGGTGTAAATCAGCATAAACTGGCTGTGGATGTGGCACACTAATTTGTCAGATCCGACATTCTTTGGTGAACAATAGCCCTTTCTTCCATCCCATTCTTGCAAATAAGAAAGCGGTTTTGTGGAAAACTGACATTTCCTTCCACTCTGTGCAGAGAAATAAATCTAGCACTTAATCTTGCTTGTGTTCATGTACAGCTTCCCCTCCCACCTGCTGTCCTTGTTGAACAAGAACTTACAGGTTCAAGGCCTTGGGGCATGGGTTTCATGATTAGCAATGTGGGCCTTAAAGCTAAGGTGCTTTGACAGTTGTTCAATTTCCTAGCATTTACTTCAGCAGTGAATTGAAATATCTTAAGGAATAAATACTACCCTCAGACAATAGACTGTGATCCCCAATCAAATTCTGTAACTGAATTATCCTTGAAAATTATTTCAATTCTTTCTTCTTCCTTCACTTACCTGTCAAGAACCAATATAAGACCTCAGTTTTTGTTGCTGCTAAATTTTTCTTTGCTGTTAAAAACAGGTCGAATTTTCGTCAGGGCAAGTTCTTTTTAAGGGAGAAAGGGAAATGGCAAAAGTCTGAGATTCTAAACAGATTATCCGTCAGAAGCTGACAGCCCAACCTGCTCTACCAGAGGGGAAGCCCCCAGAGCAGAATATGTAGAAGCATCAGGGTATCCATTTCTTTTATATTGTTCCTCAGTGTGTTTGCTGTTGTGTCATGCAACGAGGGTAGGTGTATAAGTGGATAGTGGATAAGTGGACAGTGTACAAGTGATCTGAGAGTCATAGGATCAGGACTTAAGGTAGGTCTGCAGTAGTAAAATAACAACATTATGATCCACAGAGCTCCTACTTCACTGTTACCTGGACTCCAAGGAAGTTCAGGTTTCCAGAGTGATGTAAATTTTGTGTATACATACAGAAATATGAAAAAAACTTAAGTTGGAAAGACCCTCTGGAGGTTGCACCTGCTCTGTGCATGTATAAATTTGAAGTTAAATCAGGCTGTTCAGGTCTGTGAAAAGCTGAGTTTTGAACTGTATTAAGAGCTTCACTTTGTTGCACTTTTCCAGTTTGTTAACATGTCCCTTCTACTGTTAAATCAGACACTGTGCCCCACATCTCCCAGGGGCAAGGAGCCCCATTTGGTCTTGTTGAATTCTATGAGTCTTCTGTCAGCCCATGTCTCCAGCTTGTTGAGAGCCCTCTGAACAGTGGCCCTTCCTTCCAGGGTAACACCGGCTTCCCCCAGTTGGTGTCAATCACAGACTTGCTGTGGGTATGTTCCTTCTGGCTGTATAGCTTGTTAATAGAGAGGTCAAAATCTACCAGCCCAGAAACATGTCCTATTCTACCACCTAAGCTAAAACAGGATATGGAAGCAGGATGCATCACGTCTAAGCAATTTGGTGGCTCTTAGAGAAAGCGTAAAGAAATTCTTGTTCATCTGCTGAGAAAATACAGCAACATTTACTTTTTATTTTAAAGTGCAAACAAATCAACTTCTTTTTAGAGGATGTACCTAGAACAAACACTTATGACTGAATGCCTTCAAACACACAGCTTTTCCTCATTGCAACATATTCGCTAACAAGGAGCGTATTAAGATTAAAGGGGAGGTGAAGTTCCTGTTGAATTTTCTTCACTTTTTAGAAAAGGACTCGGAACTGAGCAGCTCGGAGAATGGAGAGAAAAAATGAGAAAGAACTTCTGCCCAGGTAGTTGTCCAGGAGAAAAGCAGTGTGGGTTCCAAGGTTGCTGTTCTATTTTGCATTAGAAATGAAGCTTCATGTCTTGTCCTTGATTCCAGAAGGGAAGAATTTCATTCCTCACTCCCTATGTTTCCAGTTAGTCTTTCAAGCGTCAGACTTATTTAAAAGTAAATCACAGATGTCACGTGTTGGACTCTTTCTTACTGTTTGCATTTGTTTATCAAGCAACAGAGACCCATGTAGTCTCTAACTTTGGAAAGCAGATGCCTAAGTGAACGATTACATAGAGCTGTTCATAAAGCAAACTCTAGGAGATAAACAGTCCAATCAGTCTCCTACTGATATAGCCTGAACATCTTTATAGATTATATTGGGGAAACTCCAAGAATCTGGAGCGGCTGCAGTGGGCCAGGTTTTGCATGCCAAAACCTAGAATCAACCAGTTAACAAAATAATTAGTTATAGATTAATAGAATAGTAGAAAATGAAAGAGGAAGGCATCATGGGGCATCAAAATTGACATGCCACCTGTATGAGATTAAAAATGTGGGAATAGATAGGAAGGCTGTCTAGGGAGTAAATATTTCATGGGGAATGATCAGGAACAGTGGAAAGTAGATGACTGCTTAAATTCAGTTAGACAGACATATTTTATTTTGCTTTATGGAAAACCCAGCATCTAAGGCGCATTTAAAAATGTGTCTGTCATCAAATGCCAATACCAAATAGCTGAGGAGTGACACAGGCTTTTACTCACTCTTTAATTATTAATAGTCTTGTTTTGTAGAAATCAGACCTTAGGAAAAACTGTCAACTCATGCATAGAATGGCAATTTAGTGGCAACGTACCTCCCTGTCAGGCAGTGCTTTCCAGATTTACACCACAACTTGGGCAAGAATTTCCCCGGAGCCAGAAAACAGCTGCAAAGCAGAAGAGGTACTGCTGCTTAAGGTGGTATCTTGCCTCTTGGTGCAGCTGAGATTCCTACAGTCCTAAATCTGTATGAACTATTGACCGCAACAGAAAAAACTGTGACCTTGCCACTTCCCACCAGGTCCCTGAAGTTGTAGACCAAGCATCTCCAACCTGATTGCAGTTGTCCTGATTGACAGGGAGTTGTCAAATCTGGGAGTCTGACAGAGGTGATGTTGTCACAGCACCATGCCCCGAGTCCAGCCAGCAGGGATGCTGAGTGTGTTACCAGGAGGCATATGGGCAAACAGATATATCCCATATACATATGCAAATGCACACAGGTAGCCACACAGATCAAGACAGACAAAAACACTCAGCAAACACATAAGCCTAAACAGCACCAAAGGCCTCGTCCTGTTCTCCTCTCTGACTGATCAGGATGCAAGTCGTTTAGTGGAAAATATATTTACATATATACAATGGGGATTCCTGCAGTTATTGACCTCAGATGCTCATTCTGCCCAGTAGCTGGCCCTGCATCTCAATTCCTTAAAGTGGCCAATGCTGGGACATAAGATCCCTACTCCAGGTAATGATGCACAGACCTGCTTGAACACGCCAACACATAAGCACTGTGGATCCCTGCAGTAATAGTCCCTAGACACTCAGTTTACTCAGAGGCTGGCCCTTGGACCCTTGTAGGCCTCCAGATACCTCTCACACAGAGAGACATACACAAGCAAACGGGTCCCTCAGTTGATCCCTAGACGTCAAGGACTCCTGAGTAGCTGGCTTGGACCTCCTTGCCCCTCCAGTAGCCAGCTCAAAGACAGAGGTCTCTCTTGTACCTTGCCCAGACCATCGCCATTTCAGTGCTCTTCCCTTGCATCCCACAAGGGGTCCCATATCCCAGGCAGTGACCTCTCTTGGTCTGTGAGGAGACCTGGAGAGCTGCTCCATTGTCCCCCATTGGGTGGGTGCCTCCCCCAGCCCATGGGGCTGAGGCTTTCCTGGGACAGTCCTGGAAGAAACTGGGTCAAGGGCTCATGTCTAAGACAGGGGCTCCCCAGCCTGCCTTTATGTCTCTGGGCTCTTCTGTGCCTGCAGAGATAAGTCTTTAATGACATAATCTACCACTGGTCTTTATAACTGATCTCTCTGTTGCTTCTGGGTGAATTCTGAACATTGCCAGAGATGGGGAAACCCCAACCCTGCCTTGATCCTCTCCTTTAATGACCTTTTCCCTCTCCTTCCTTGCTATAATTCTTTTTGTACATTTCTGTATAAATAGATGCAGACCACCATAGCTGTTTAATTTACAATTCTGCTGTGAACCCATGATCAGAGAAAAACTGAAAGAAAGAATGAAGAAGAAAACCCCACAGAACAAAAAAACCACCAACCCAGCCAAAAGCTTTTTAAACATCCTGATGGTAGCCAAAGTTTATTTGTTTTTTAGTGCATAATAAAACTGTATTTATGTCTATTTATCCTTATCAGTGAGGTTTACAAGTAAGCGTCATCAGCAGAAAGAACTATTGCTCCTCCACTGTTCCTCGTTTCCCACTTTCGTGCGTTATTCCTGTTTTGTCTTCAAGAAAATAGCATTAGACTTTAATAACAACAGTATCAAAACCTTCAGACAATTTCATCTAATTTATAACTAATAAATAAGGCACTTTATGTGCTCTGTACTACCATCCAATACACTTGGGGGGAGGGGGGGGGGGAGGTAAAAAAACAAAAAATGTTAGTTCCAATAAGTAAAATGAATGGGTTATTGAGAAGCTAACTTCTTCCCAGAAAGGCTAAATATTACTATGTGGAATCATTTTTAAAAACTGTTTAATAGTTTCTCTCCCTTTATTTATTTCCATACAAAATCACTCTCCAGCTACATGAAAAGCAAACGAAGGGCATTGTTAAAATGAAATCCTTACTCAGTACCCTACATGTTTCAAAGCTTTAATGGTATTCTTTCTCCGTCTTTCTCCCTTCTGACACACACATTCTCCTTCCTCATTTTTGTAACTTCAGTGAAAGAAGTACCAAATATTTGAATGTCCCCCATAACTCAGCAAGATTCAGTGCCTGTATTTGAATTCCACATATCTTCTGTAACTGTCTCCTTCTTAACAATGACATGGTCAAGGTTCTGGCTTTGCCTGACTGGTCTTTACATCCCACCAAGACTGAAACAATAACAATTGCACTTGAAGGTGGGAAGGGGAAGGGGGAAACCAAAATGACTCCACTAAAGCAAAATATACCAAGTGAGTCCTAATGATTTCAGGTTTGGAGTACACAGTTGTTATAAAGGCAAAACCATGAGCTATGTACATTTCCGAGAGTAACAATGTGGCAGACTTCTAAAAGCAGTCAAAACCAATTAGTCAGTGTGTCACAGACTGGCATCGGAGTAGGAGCTTTATATGAGGCAGAGACCCAGCGGAAAGCTGACATCTTTGAAATAAGACCAGAGATGAAAATGTTGCTGGATGATTTCTGTATAAGTTCTGAATGCAACAATTTTTAATGCCTTGTTACTAATCCTGTTACAGAAGGGATATTACCAGGAACACTACTACACTGTGAACAACAATTTGTATGGGGTCTTCATTAACTAATAATTCCGACTACTGTCTAAAGTATACTTGTGTAAGCACCCCGTCTGATACCCTTCCCTTTGCATTGACCTGTCCACTAGAACATACCTTAGGATGCAGGCTGCCTCTTTCAAATATCCATTTCCATTACCAACTGTGACAAATCTGCTGTGTTTCTCAAGCCATTTTCATTTCCACAGCTCTCTAAATGGAATTCTGCAGCCTGGATTTAAGGTGTATTTGTGGCCGGATGTTAACTTCTTATTTTTAGCTGTTACTGCAGAAAAATGAATTGGGGACTTAGAGTTTGGTTCACCTTGTACAATGTGCATAGCCAGACTATGCATTTCAGCTCCTTTTATAGTCAGTGGAGAGAAACAGTCCCCTTTTTTTGGTACAATACAGCTTAGGCTAAAGTTAGATGGTTAAAAACAAGGCATAAAAATCACTCCCTGCAAAACTTCATCTCTCTGTTTTCTAGAATGAGAAACTAGGGTGATTAGCTAAGCTGTAGATGTCTAATTTAAAATGAAGTTATTTGAAGCCCACACCCATCTTCTGGCAAAAAAAAAAAAAAAAAAAAAAAAAAAAAAGCCTTTTTCCAGCTTTTCTGAATGCTGCCAAAATAGTAGTTCCTTTCTTCTGTCGTAGCCTCTAGCTCGAAGCACAGGACTGCAGGCATCACTGAGCTGGCTCAACCTCTGACACCATTTCAGCCACAGTTGCTGATCTGTCTCTCCTGGCATTTGGAATGGGTTAGTACAGGTAGGGGTCATTTCTCTCTTCTTATCTCATTGGTAAGGAAGGGAGTTTTGGAATTATGTGAGTCCCTGCCGGAACATAGCATAAATATCAGAAAGTGGCAGAAAGTTGACCTATACTCACATCCTTATGTGAAGAGACAAGTACACAAAACCTGCCACGATTAATCATCTGCTTCCTAACCAGCTTTGGTCAACTTGAGAAGCCTCAGGCTGTTGTTGCCCTAATTCTGTACAAGGAGTAGATCTATATTTCTATTTGAATGCAAACTGGTCTTTCAAATCACTGTAATTTTTTCGTAGATGAGAAAAGGGAACCGATCTAATGGCTTATTGATCCAGTCCCAAATGGCAGGGTAAATGATCTTTCATGGCAAAGCTTGTGAACTATCTTTCGTTTCTCCCTGGATTAGCATTTTTCTTTTGCCTTGGATTTAAAAATCAAATTTACAAGTACAGTCTTTACCAACTTTAGCATTAAAAAAAAAAAAAAGCCACAGTTCGCTTTTTTATTTCTTTTTTTTTTTTTTGTATTTTTTTTAATTAACATTCCCACAGATTGACATGGCCAAAATGCATGTATAGGTGTCATTGTTATCGGTCTTTCATGATTATGTATCAGTGTGATAACAAACTGAATTGAGCCAAGTATAGTATGCAGTTAGACAACCATTATTTAGTTCACAGTTCACTGTGCCACTCAGTCCTTGAGCCAGTCTGCAGCTCCTGCTTCATCTCACTTGCCTCTCCTGCCCAAGAGAATTCTGTGGTTTTTCAGGGAGAACAGCCTTTGCTTACCTTAGCTCATCATTGCTGTCTCGTCGTGGCTGAGTTCAAAAGCACTGTTGTGTAAATTTATTGTATCCTGGGCTCGTTCTGTTAGGCATGCTTGTTTCCTCTTCCGCTTCCCCCAGGTTACCCTGTTGGAACTGTATCGGCATTTCTATGGTATCTGATAACACCACACTTTCTTCCACTAAAACCAGTCCTTAAGATAAGGGCAGCACATTATAATATCTCATCCCTGGTCACTTGCACCAAGGACTGAAGTAGCTTCTGGTGGGTCTTTTTGTCAGTCTGAAGGATGTCCTAATCCTGCATGGTATTGTTCAATGGCACAATGGCACTGTGCTTTACCTTGATCCTACCTTGACTCCCTGACCGCTTCATAAACCTGCGCAAAGACCTTACTAGGTTTCAAAGGAGATGTGTACACACTATCAACTTGGCTTGCTCTGCATTTCACTGTGTGGTCAACTGTCCTTCATTACCCACACTTCATCCACACTAGTTCTCACCCTGGTTGGATTCTGAAGCAAAGTGGTTGTCTCAAGGAGAAAGCTGTATCACTGGTGATAGGATACTTCACTGCGGCTGCACTTCAGACAAATGCAGGCTGATTCTTTCTTCATTATGTATCCTACAACACTAACATGACAGGTTTTGCGCCCTTATGCAAAGGCCAATGCCACCACTGAACTACCAGTGTGACTTCCAAGGCTAGGCAATATGCAACCTTAACTACATGCTCTAAAGAAACACTTCCTTAAGCTGCAGCATAGGTGTCTCTTCATTTGGAAAAATAAATGCACGTGTACGCACACACAGATTGTGTCCCAGGAACACTGCAGCGTTCCCCAAGGAGACTAGGGCTAAATGCTAAGTGGTGTAGGCTCACAGGTCAGCCCCAGAGACAACTAACTCTGAACAGCATGGAAGTGAACTAGTTTATGCTATTTAGCCTGGGATAGAGAGTTCTCTTCCTACTGTGGTCCCCAAAGGTAGATGTTACTGCTCTATAAAAACCAGCATGAGTTTTCACACCACTTTTAGTTGTAAGCTCATTTTTTTTCTTTTCCGAGGATGGATATGTTTACAATGTGTTGATTTGTGTTTAATATGGAAAATTCAGTGAAATCTATATAAAATTTTCAAAGTTCTCATTCACAGAAATTAACTCAAACCATTTTACCTACATTAGTCAAAACAAACTGAAGTAGATGTATTAATATTTTGAATTTCTGCTATAACATATATTCCGTCATCTGACTGCTAGCATAAAGAACTTCTAATCGTTTTTCTCTCTGTTACTCCATCAGAATTACAGTAATTCTCTAAAGAGAGTGGAAAAATAAAATTAATCAATCTAGACTTTATTTCTGACAAACTTACACTGATTTTAAAACACTTTTTTCTCAAATTCCAATGTGTGCTTTATTCAGAATATGAGCACTTCTCTTCCTTGTTTGAAAACAAATGAATGAGAAAAATCCCATTGATTTTAGACTAATTGATTTTAGGCAATTAGTCAGAGATACTAACAGAACTCATTAATTAGTTAACTATCCAATATTTCCTATAAACTGTTCCTTAAAATCCTAGAAAATCTTTCATTTGCATTTCTGGATGAGTTTATCATAGTTTTCTTAACAATGTTGAAAGAAAGGACAAGGCATGTTCCTTCAAATAATGTCTTAATTTCTTCCAATATATATTTTTTCTTGGAGCCTTTCCAGTTCATGGGACTCTAATTAAGCCCGATATTTCTGGAATTACTTAAGTAGATCCCCTGTTCTCTGCTTCTCTCTTTCCAGCTTAGTCTGTTTGTTACTACCATGAAACATAACAATAATCCATATAAGCAACACTTTTAAAGGACAGCTTAAATCCATTGAACAGTTTGCTTGCTTGAAGTTAATCAAATGTTTATGTATTTTTCTGGACTGAGAATATAGTGCTCAATATCAAGCAAGATCAAATCATTTGTAGAGCCACAATCAAGCTTTGTTTGTGTGGTCCTATCTAACTTCGATGATCCTATAGCTCACAGTTCAAAGGCAAGTAATGATCAAACTCCTTACACCTTTTTTTATTTTTTCTTCTTTTCTTCTCCTTTCCCTGACCTTATTCAGAGAAAAGAAGGGGCTGGATTATCTCTTCAAATACCTTTGTCCCTGTTAGTCCAAGGAACATGTAGCTGATGCATAATAAGTTTAAGACTTCCTGGATTACAGACTGAACAATGTGGGCCTAATTCTGTCCTATTGTTCTGGCTCATATCCAGGCCCCTGTCTAGCACCGAGGAACATGACTGCTGACAAGAGAACATCAGGAAGCAACTCAGAGTGATATTCCTCGCCTTCTAGAACAGAAAAATATTCACCTACAGTGTAGAAAGCTGACCTGAGCTATGTTCCCTTTATAATAAAAGGAAAGAAACTGGTGTTTATATAACAAAATTAATTAGATTTATTTCAGTGTGATCTAAGTCACTGCCAAGACTTCACTAACTAGTCGTCATTTCTAGGATGTCTAGCTCATATGTAGTTGTCTACAATATAGGTGTGTAACAGACAGTGAAATGCACTGACAGATTCTCATTTGTATTTATGTGAACTGGCATGTCCTCATGCCAGCAGAGAAGACCACTTTATACTGACAGGGAAATGCAGGGTTAAGGTGAGAAGGATCTGAAGGACCCTACTGATTTTTAGAAGCACCCTCAGTCTAAGAGCCTGGAACACTGGGATGTGACACCCTTGGTATACAGTTAACAACTCACCTTAGTATGTGTCTCAGAGGAAAATATATGAGTATTTATAAATCCTCTAACCCAGTGGTGGCAATTTCAATTCCTTATTGAAAGAGACTGCTCTTATATGTATTTATATATGAATATATAAAAGAAAATAACATGTTATCAGGTCAACTGTAAGGCAATTGGTTTGACCACATCGAGGAGCAAAATGGAAGACTCTTTTAATGAAAGGCAGATCATAAGAGATGAGCATCTCTTGTGCTTAGAAAGCTCATGATTTTCTGGACAAAAAATGAAAAGCATTTGTTAGAGTGCCATAGAAGCAAATATTAATCAAGTTGTGAGAGATGGAGTGCAGACAATAGTTGATACACAAAGAAGCAATAGAGCTTGGAGTGAGTTGTGGTAAAAGAAACGTTGAATACAAAGTCCTCTAATATCACTGGTAGAGATAAAACATTGATGTTCTCTGCAAATGCAGAGAGGAAGGTAAACATGACACAAAAAATAAAAATAGCATCTCTTGCACCAGAATAAAATTTCTAAATATGCTTAAATTGGAACTGAGAGGAATGTTTTCTAAATTTCAGAAGATCTTGAGTCTGGAGCTTTCCAAAATATATAGTATAAAGAAAGATAATATTGTTATTTAATGTATCATTAAATCAGCTTTAGAAAATGATTTTATGATGTAATTGCTTGTGGTAGTTGGATATTAGCCTTTTAGATGCAGGAGTTTCCAGAGGCTTGCGGAAACTTGTGGATGAAGATTTTTGGCATTGTAAACATGGTCATTATGTTTGTAAATACAATTATTTGGATTAACTTGTCTTGAAACTACAGAGTACTAACTAGAAATGTGAGTGCTCTGTAATTCACTTCCTAGTGGAATGGAATGGTTAATATTTGCAGTGATACTTCTCTTGTACAGAAATGATTCTTTTTTTTTTCTTTTTTTACTTTTTTTTTTTTTTTAATGCAGCAATATTTTGTTGCATTCTCTCAGGGCAGAAAATATAATTGTAGCACAGAAAATAATTGGTACATTACTCACGTTAGCCCTTTGGGACTGCTTTTCCCTCTCTTTTAAACGTTACTCTTTAGATAGGTTGCTTTTGAAACTGAAACAATATAAAAAAGGAACCATCTGCATTTTGAAAGTAGACTGCTGAGACCGAAGCTCTTGTAACAGCTGATAGAGGAAGGACTTGCTAGGTCTATAACCAAAATAATGTATAAAATAAACTTATTTACAATATTTTCTTTAAATTGAAGTGGAATATAAAGAGCATCATTATGCTTGTTCTCTTCAGGAACGTTATACTACGTTTACTTTTAAAAGTAGAACACCAGTTCTTCATTTTCAACAATGGCACTAATTCATTAAGGGTGATAGATGGTTAAATTAACATCTGCTAGAAGAACATCATGTCAGGGTATAAATAATCCAGGAGATTTCTGGAGAGCACCGAGAATTTTTAACTACAGGTGCTGGAGGCACAGCCCAAGGGTCACACCCTGCTGGATCTGCCACTCGTGAATACGGAAGAAGTGGTCAATGATCAATAGGAGACTCGTCTACAGTGACCATGAGGTGGTGGAGTTTAAGATCCTAACATAAATGAAGCAGTACTGTAGCAGAATAATGACCCCAGGCTTCAGGAAAGCAGGCTTGTTCAGGAAACTGGTAGTCCATGTGCATTGCGAGACTGCTCTGAAGGACAAAAAACTCAATATAGCTCACTGATTTTTAAGGACAGCTTCCTCAAAACTCAAGGTCTGTCCTTTCTGGTGTGCAGTTGAACTGGCATGGTCGAAAGCCAGACTGGCTGAGCAGGGAGATCCCCAGTTAGCGCAAATGCAAAAGCTACCCTGGAGAGGCATAGAGACGTTACCCAAGCATCCAGGCTTAAAGTTGGCAAAACCAACTCAGCTGCAGTTGGAACAGATGCAGATGGATGTGAAGGACAAGAACAGCTTCTGCAGGAATATCAGTAGCAAAAGGGAAGCTGAGAAAAGCTAGATCTGCTGAAGAATAGAGGTGGGGACATAATGGTAATGGATACCTGAGATAATGAACACTTCCTACTTAGTTCTCTGGGCAGAGGCAAAGCCAATTCAACACAGGCCTGGGAAGGATGAGAGGAGGAATAGTAGGCAGAGAAACCCCTGTTACTTAATCAGTCAAAACATAATGGAAATCAGAGTTAACTGCATGGCTGCGTCTAAGATTATCAAAGGAGAAAGATTTCACCATTGTTCCTAGTATGAAATCCATCAGGCTCAATCAGCAAAGGAAACTTTCCCACGAAAAACATGCAAACTAAAGTGTTTATTGACTAGAAGGTTGTAGGAGTTTCCATGGAATATGGGGGAAATTTTGGGACTATGCAAAACTTGCTATTGAAAGTTGAGTTGTGGGAAGATGTGAAACCTACTGCAGACAGTTTAGGAAAAGGACTAAAGGTGGGAAACAGGAGGGTTTAAGGTGGATCAGGGGGGAAAATGCAAGTGAAAACAGAAGGCAAAAAAAGAAAGGTGGTTGTGTGTGAGTTGGTTGCCTTGTGTGAGTAGCACCCTTTTCTGGCTGAGCCTTGTGCCTTATCATGTCAGCCTACCCTGTATTCTCATTACATTTTAATTGTAACTGATTTCCATGTGCATGAATTTTCTGCTTTGAGTGTGTTTGTGTAATCTATGCAAAATTCATATAGGACTTCCCAATGCGCTGCAGGACATGTCTGGAGGCCAACAGCTGGAAGACATGAGGTTCTGAGCTGGATAATAGGCAGAGAGAGTATCCAAGACCAGCTGTTGGAGAGACCTGCATCATGCATGCATATTCCAATAATAACCTACAATCCTGATCCGACAAAGGGGAGGAGCAGGATTGAGCCATCCCTGTTGATCTTTCTGCAAGTGCTGTTTGTGGTTAGGTGGGTGTCAGTAAAGGCACTATTCTCTATCTACATTGCTCTGTGTGTGTACATCTGCTCATTGGCGATATGTGCTCACTCTCTATACTATCTGCTTCTGGAACCACAGCATCTTCACATCTACTGAGCCTGGTCAGGACAAGTCTTCCCTTCCTCCCTCTGCTGCTGAGTCCTGACGCATACCTACTAAAGCTGCCTCTTACATCTTCTTTGCCTTAGTTTTTCTGATGATCTCCAGGATCCCTGAACCTTCTGGAGAAACCAGGTGGAGTGAGGAACTACCCATTGAAAGAAAAAACCTAGCAAGAGAGGATTCAAATAAACTGGACTTGCAGTGAGCCATAGGAAGAGACGACATGGAAGTGCAGCCACGTGTACTAAGGGACCTGGATATTGTCCCTGTAAGACCGCTCTATGTTATCTTTAAAAGGCCGAGGCAATCAGAGGAGGTTCCTGTTGACTGGAAAAAATGTCACAGCCATCTTCAAGAAGAGCAGCCAGCAGACTATGGTGAACTAAAGGCCCATCAGTTCAGTCTCAGCCCCTGGAAAGAATATGGAGAAAATCCTCCTAGAAATCATGTCGAGACAGGCAAAGAACAAGGTGCTTGGGAATTGCCAGAGTGGATTTAGCAAAAATGATATGTTTAGGCATGTTTATGCTGGAGAAGAGAAGGCTCAGGAGGCATCAAATAGCTGTTTTCTACTAGCTAATGAGGTATTACAGAGGAGTTGAAGCTGGACTGTACTCAGATAAAGCTGTTTTAAGCATAGAAACAGGTTGCCCAGAAAGGCTGGGGAGAATATTTTCAATCTACTTTGTGATCGTCAACACTTAATTTGTTAAGGCCCTTAACAATTTGATCTCACCTCAGAGCTGATCTTAGTTTGAGGAAGGATTTAACTAAAAAATTCTAGAGAACCTTCAAACCTACATTTTTTTCTGGTTATATCATCACACTAGCTTGAACAAAAGGTTTACTTCCTCCAGAACCATAACTCTGTACAGTACCAAGCGCTAAAAAAAAATGCAGGTAGCCCTATTGTGGCTCATTCATCTGCTATCTATAGATAAAGTCTCACCCCAATTTCTAGTATTTAACCAATTAATATGGCCTTTGAAATCTCTCTCTTAATTTCTACTGTAATTTTGTTAACTAACCTCACTTTGGAGGATCTTTGTGTTCACACATCAGGAAAGATGCAGCCTAGAGTCATTGCTCTGCTGTTCATAGGTGAAATCTAAACTGTGATTGTGGCAGAAAAACATATTATTGGCTCACTGTTTATCTCTTGCTTTGAGAGAGAATAAACGCTTACAGATCTCTACTAACTGTTTCGTACATCCTGAAGTTACTAGCGTTGCTATTGCACTGTGGACATCTCAGGGGCAAAGTTATGCCAACCCAGGAGTGATGTGAGAGCAGCTGTGCAAAGCCTGCTACTCCTAATCCACTGCCTGCTGTGGTACAGACCATTTGCAAAGGAAATGCTCTCCTGACTGCACACGGTAGTGCCGATGTGCATGGCAAGCATCACCTTCCCAGAAAGATTTTAAACTGCAAGAAATCTCTTGAGGAAAAAAGGCTTATTAGACAAAAAAGAAAATTATTACTTTTCCACACAGTGTTTCTGAGTTTGTTATGCCCCAAAGGCTGCTACCACATATCAATCAAACCAGCTGATTGAAAGAATATATCAGTTTGCTCAGCAGCTGGCTCTTAGAGAGTTTGGGTGGAAGAATGTCTACAGGGAGGGCACCTAAGTATTTAGTCTTACCATGAGGCTTCAAAGCACAAGTGGTTTTAGATGCAAGATGTGACTTCATTATTGAAAACTACAGATAATGTACTGTGCCTCTATCACAAAAAAGCAAAGTTGCATTTAAGCAAGATTAACGACACCTTAGTTGTCATTTTAGGGGGGTTTAGATCCTTATGTGATTTCTTAGATTCCTGTGCTGTTCAGGTCCTATGTTCATTCCTGATGCTCTTGGTTCAGGATTTTCTTTCTTTTGTTTTCTTTTCTTTTTACATAAGGCACTTTTTACAGCCTTATAGGTGCTGTGCAGAGCCAGTTTCTTCCATGAAGATGCTTTATCATATGCGTCATGCATGGTTGATTCTCATTTCACATTTCCTTTCACTTGTGATTTCCAAATTGTGTCAATATAATTTATGTTATCACTGAGTTAGGTTAAATACAAATAACACATTCTGTGTTACAAGGTCAGTGTTTTCTCAGTTTTTTTCCTGGCAACACTGTCCAGATTGTTTTGGGGCCGACAGCACTATTTCAATCCCGTTGGCTACGTAATATGTTTTGCAATTTGTGTTGTGGAGGACTGTAGGAATTTCTGTCTTCACTCTGGACTATAGATTTGAATGAAGAATGATACACACATTATCTAGAGATTATCAACCTACAAATTTCTGGTTCTAGCACATTCTGAACTCAAGTAGAGGGTATACTCCTCATCACATCTAAAATCCCCTTTGAAAGACTGGGCTTTCAGAAGGATAGAATAGTATAATATTTTGCTGCTAGAATCCACTTAAGACTTATGTACACTTACCAAAGAACTCCAGTACGTCAGTTAGTTTTGAAACCTTTAAGATTCAAATGAATCCAGAAGAGTCAGCTGAGCCAAGATACATATTATTCTGACACAGAGCTGGAATATGTTTATTTTATCTTCTTTGACAAAGATGACTGGTTCTGTGCCAGTGGAGCCTTCATTGACTTCCAGAAGAGTTGCACATAAAAAGGTTTAGCAGGATTAGGCCATGAAGGCACAGCTTTTCAGATGTGTTGTTTCTGTCAAAGAAACAAATGGAGAGGCTTAGAAGTGCAAAGCAACAGGTGAGAAAACTGCACATTTACTTCATCTGCACAAAACTGCTGTCTCTCTTGAAGAAACTGAGATGAGCTATGAAATCTTACAAGGATTTTACTTAATTTGCAATTGTAAAAATTTTGAAGCCTTATGCATTGCAAGACAAAGATAGAGGGAGGAGAAGGTCAAAAGAGATAAAAATTCATCTTAAGTCACATTCTAACCTTGAAGAAAAAGATATGCTTTGTGTAAACACTGGAAGCAAGGTACTGTGAGAACAGCCAAGATCTAAGTGATTGCAATGAAAAAGGCTACCTTGGGAATCCTGTTGGTACATGTGACCCTTTTGACAAAAATTTTGCTAAGAGGTTTTTATAGACATTATCCTGACTTGCTTTATAGGCAAAGGGGGATAACTTAATTTAAAAAATCCTGGGGATCTGAAAATCAATTACTAAATGAAACAGAGATTTATTGTCTTTAGTAAGTGCATCAGCATATAAGGAATACTGATCAAATGCTTTCCAGAATGGAAAAAAGGAATCTTTCTCTCCCTCCCTCTCTCCCTCTCTCCCTCTCCTCGCTCTCCTTCTTTCCTTTCTTCCTTCCAAACTCCCTTCCCTTCCCTTCCCTTCCCTTCCCTTCCCTTCCCTTCCCTTCCCTTCCCTTCCCTTCCCTTCCCTTCCCTTCCCTTCCCTTCCCTTCCCTTCCCTTCCCTTCCCTTCCCTTCCCTTCCCTTCCCTTCCCTTCCCTTCCCTTCCCGTCTCTTCTTTCTGTGTTTTGCATATTGAGAACACAAATTTGTACAAAATAAAGAGTTGAAGATGAAAGCTACAAGACAATGAAATAAAAATAAGCTCTGTGTCCTTCCACATTTTTCATTTAATTTCCTCTGCCCCTGATGTTTTTCAACAAGAGGAAGATCAGCTATGGGTCATAGAGTGTTCAGAACTATTTAAATTGTTTCTGTAAAGAACAAAATATAAATGTATCAAAACACCACAGAATAAAACAAGAAAGTGTTTCCCAGTTACTTAGCTGTAGTAAGTGCTCTGTGATTTGTGACCTATCAGTTGCCGTATATCAGTATTACCAATGCCGAAGGTTCCTGGTCAAAGTTCCTTGGGCTGATGTAGTTTGTATTTCCGTCCTGTACATAAGTGGGCCCACAGTAGTGACCAAAGCTAACTGCATCGAACACATGAACTTGTTCCCAAAATCTTTCACTGAGGTAACAAACCTCATGCATTACATACATCATGGAAACTGAGGAGCAAAGAGATTAGGGACCCAGTGAAGAGAATTATGAAATTGCATTTGTTAAAAGTTTATAGGAAAATATTTCTTGTCACACAATGAACAAGACAAAAAAAATTGTCTCATAAAAATCAACTATTAAATGTCAAAAGAACAAAACAGAGCAACCATACTCTTGGAAGATTAAATGTTCATCTTCATCCATTCATTTGTCTCTATTCTTCTGGAGACTTTAATGTGTCTCAATCTTTTCTGTGTGTCCTATCACATGAAGAAAAAAAACATTTTCCACTGTTTCCTGGTTGCTTCTTTCTATGGCTGATGATATCAATAACAACCATAAATTTGATTCAGCAATATTAAGGCATTCTTTTTTTCACTGAGCATAGCCAAGGAATGTGTTGATATTTTCCAGTTACCACTTTTCTTTGAATCAACAGATTCTGTAAAATAAAGTAATATCTATTACCTTTGCAGCATGCCCTGGGAAAAAAAGATATAGCAGAATATCAGTAGTGGAAATGAAAGTCTGTTTATGCATTAAAAGCATGTCTAAACATAAAAGTAATTATAAATAAATAATTCTCTTTTTTTTTTAATATTTTTCCCACTGAATTTTATGCTGCATTTCAAGACGATTCCAGTGTTAGAAACTTGGGATTTGAACACACAAATTTTAAACATGAAGTTGCCTTTCCTCTCATTTGTAGACTGTAAAAATTTGTGCTAATATTCCCTAAAATACTTACCAGTTTTTCATAGCACATAGATATTGTCTCCAGGAGATGATAATCAAAGCTTCCGCATTTGAATTTCATTATGAACCCAAAATACAGACTGAATTTCCCTGTGTTTTTGTTACTTTTATCAGAAATTTCAATGAATTATGATTCTCATGGCATTTATGGCTACTATGATGTAATTTTACTGTCAAGAGTTTGCAAAAATAGTTTTGATTGTCACTGTTACTATGTGGTGGAGTGAACCAGCAGCCAAAGTTCAGCCTTGCATCCTAATGAGTCAATCAAAATGTCTCTTGACATTGCTGGAGTCAGGATTTCATCCAATGTCTTTATCATGTGCATAGAAATGTCACAAGACTAAAAGGAGATCTATACATTTCTCTTATGGTAATTTAAAAGGTCTTCATAAGAAGTATATGATAAGACTTCATTAGGTTAACTCTAAGTACTTGAAATAAAAGCATGATATCTAATTTTAGAAAGACGTACATGTGAGAAGATGACAATCTAGTTATTGAAGATCTACTTTCCCATAAATCACTGAAGTAGCAACCTGTTTATTCTTTATTTTTAAATAAACACCATGTCTCATGAGCATAAATAACTACAAACCAGTCACATGATGCTTTATTAGCTTGTTCACATATATGAAAGATTATAGTCTGAAAGCAAATTGACTATATTACTTAAAAATTAAATAAATTCTGAAATAAAAATGTATATTGAGCTTATGTCATATAAGAGCTTGTATATAAACAAGATGTTTTAAATAATGAATAGTTGTAAAAAGCAAACATTTACTCACAAGAAAAAAAATGACAAATTAGTGAAGAGCACAGAATTATAGAGTGTGACATTTAAATGGCGTGGATGCTTCTAGCAAAAAAAATGTAGTTTGGCTTGAATGAAAAGAAGCCAGATCTGTCTCTAGTTCTGACAACTGTCTATCATTCAAATGGAGAAAAAATAATTTTGTCAGTTTCTTTACTTTTTTTTTTTTCTCCTTGCCTATGTACGTTATTATATCTCAATAACAAGATCTCTTTCTTAGATTATCTACTGAACTATTCTCAGCTGGCACCTCTAGATGATACTGTAATTCTAAATGATATTAATGACTTCAACGTTTTTCAGGAATTAAAATAAAGCTACAAGAGTAACTCTGAAAAAAACAGCTCCTCTTTGCTCAATGCTTTGGGCATTTGTTCAGACAAAATATGAATTTTATCTGCTTATACTTTAAAGTACTGACACAACCAAAAGGAAGAAGGAAGGTCTCTTCTCAGTGACAATTACTTGAAAGGACAAAAGCCAATGGACACAAACAGAAATACAGGAAATTCCATTTAAACAAAAGAAAAAACAGTTTTTAACTGTGAGTTTTATAAGACACTGGAACAGGTTTCCCAGAGAGGCTGTGAAGTCTCCATGCTTAAGGACATTCACTCTCCAACTAGACAGGGATCTGGGCAATTTACTTGAAGTAGCCCTGCCTTGAGCAGGGAATGGGACTAGATGATCTCCAGAGGTGCTGTCATGGTTTGGGCCTGAGTGGCCAATGACAAGACAACAGATGGTCTCCCCCACCTCTCACTCCAAGGAGAGGAGGAGGAGAGATAAAGAGATGTATGAGTTTAGAAGGAACCAAACTACTTTACTGAAATATTAATAATAAAATAAAAAGGAAATAATGAAATAGATACAATATATACAAAACCATATCCAGCTCTCAGGATGATGTCACCAGCAGGCACTGGGGAAGTCCCAGACTGGACTCAGCGATGGACTGGGACTGGATTCCAAATCTGGGATCAAAGGCAGATGAACAGACAGGGTCCTCCTCAAAAGTTGGCTAAGAAGAAAGAGGACTGACCCTTGGATCCCTTCAGCTTTTATACTGAGCATGGGGCAGATGGGATGGAATATACTGTTGGCCAGTTTTGAGTCACCTGTCCTGTCAGCTTCTCCCCACAGGTACGACCCCTCTACACTTTTCTGCTTCCAGGCCTCCAATGGGGCAAAAAAACAAAGTTGGTTGTTATAGCAATAAGTATAAGTAAGAGCCTCTCTGCATACCATTCTTTGGCATTAACTATAAACATAGGTCTTAGCACCCTGAGAATGAACAGGTTTCTGCACAATATGCTGTTAATTTCAGAGAGTTAGAAGAAGCTTAGCTAAGAAATAAAATTACTGAACAGAAAGTTGATTCTGTTCTACCTCAAACCAGGAGAGGTCCCTTCACACCTCAGCCATTCTGTGATTGTGTGATTCTGTGTTTGCTTTTTATCTTAAAATTTTGTCTAAATTTTGATGATGTGATTTCCTTTTAGTTACAGTTTTATACACTTTAACCTGGACATCAAAACTTTCTAAAGACCACCCTTGAAGTCTAAAGATTTCAGGCACAAAGAGTGAATGATATCTTTGGCTGATCTCTCCCATGGTTATTTATCTTGACATCTTGTTCAGGTTACAGTAAGCGTATGGTCCTACTCACATCTAATTTCTGATATAAATATAGATGTATTCAGCTGCTAGCAAGAGGAACTTTTAATGCTTTTGTCTTCAGAAATAAAAAGCCCTCCAGCATCTGACAGCTTCATCTGAGTTCCACTTCAAGGCTTTTCACTAAGAAGACTGCAGAACTTCACACATTTCTTTACAAGATCTTGTATGTAACCATTTGTCTATTATGCAATTATTCTGTCAGTAAATCAATGCATTTTCATAAACCTATTAAGCTGTATTGTAAAAACCACTGTCCTAGCAACTTCTCCCAACTTAAAGCACCTACTCAGACACTATCATGTATTATAAATCATTTAACTCGCTGTATATGTGATTTTTGTGTTTGTCTGTCTTGTGCTCTTCATTATCTCATTTGTGATTTTTCTTTAAATGCAAACATTTCCATTGCTAATTTGTTTGTTTAATTTTCTAGAACAGGAAACCAAAGTGATTCAAGAACCTTCCCAAAGATAAAGATTATATGTTGGGAAAAAATACAAAAGATTTCCTCATGTATCATTTGAACCTTACTCTCAATTTCGAAGCAGGAAATTCAGAGGTTTTGAGTCGTCAGAAATAAAATACTGCAATTTGGAAATGAACCCAAGAATGAATTATTCACATAGCTGTAGCCAAGAGCTTTGTTCATGCTGCAAAATGGAGACCTGATAAATTATTTTATGTTATTTATTTTGTACTAATACAAAAAGCTGTCAAACTTACCCATCCAATCTCTGCTAGGGGCAAAGGCCAAGAAGACTACTCAGAAAATGGACAAATTATCACTCTTTTTAGAACTGAGTTCAAGCCTGGACCAGAGCTTATCACCTATGAATTTTATTCATGCTAAGAATTAGGAATTAACAAACTTCAGCATTTGACATAAATTAGGCCAATTTGACAGAAGTGTTAGCATGTGAACTTTAGCTAACCTTACAGGAAGGAGAATTAGGTTTGTTATAAGAACAGAGGAGATCCTTGAGCGCAAACAACTTGTCAATCACTGTGAAAGTTGCGATGGAGAAAAACAAATTGTGAGCATCATCGGTGGTGAATTTGAATGAGCTAAATAAGAATTGGGTATTTTCTATCCAATACTGTAACTGACTACATCAAAGTCATTTGGGGAGGAATCTCAGCAGATCCCATGACCCTACTTTTACTACTGCTGCTACTAGGACTATACAGAGCGTGGCCACACTATGCTTACCCACCTGAATTCTCCCCTGGGCTGTGTCATCTCTACTACAGAAAAGGGAAGTTGTGTAATTTTTAAAATTGCATATGTATGTGATTAAATTGTTTCTGAGTCCGTTTAGACTCAGCACTGTCAGCTGATCTTAAAGTGTTACGCAGTCACCTTCTGATAAATAATGATTCTCTGATGAAATTTGCTGATACTTCTGTGATGAACTTGGCTTATCTTCCTCCCCCTCTCCCCTCATGCCCAGGACAGCATTATCATATTTTTGTGACTATTATGGCAGAAAACACCCTTTATTCAAGCAAGCTGTCATCCTAGATTTACCTGAGATTTACCATAATGGATTTACCTGAGAAATAGTTCTACAGACACCCTAAAGACCATGTCTCTACTGCAGACATTGTGGCTATAAGTTAGTGCACAAAGATCTGAGCTACCAAACCACCTAGCTGGAGAATCAGAAATAACCTAAGCACTGTAGATTTTAACTCCAGAACCTATGGGTTAAGTTGTACCAGATCTGAGATTGTTTTCCTAACTTTATCCTAAATGGACATCTTTATTTGAACTATTAAATGGAGAGGCTTTGTTGCAACCACAGAAACAGCAGTATCTCCCTGCTGTGCTGCCAGACACCCACCCAGCGGTTCTCTCAGTCCCCCTCAACAGGACAGTGGGACAAAAGAGCGGAAAAGCTTGTAGGTCGAGATACAGACAGGGAGATCACCATACTCGGTCTGTATTACCAGTTGATTGTCTGGGAGTGATTCATCTGGTAGAACGGAGGTATGCATCTTGGCTTGAACTGAACAGCTTTCAGGGAATGAGCCTGAAAGCGAGACTTGAAGCTTAACTCGAACTTGAAGATTAACTTTCCAGCTCCTTAAGGAAATTGGATGATCCTTAATCCAAAAGTTATATGACATCAGTTGTTAGTCTTTCTGTTGCTTTATACGTTATTTAAAGAAGTGGCTTGATATACAGACACAGAAAAATCCACATGCACAGTACAGTCACCAGTTTTTGTTAGGCTGGCAAAAAGTACACGGTGTGAGAGGTATTTTCCATCTTTGATCTCCATAGTAAAATGATATTTTTGCACTTCACTTGCACAATTTGATAGTGACATCAGCTTCCTTTTTACCTTTTCTCTTAGCTTGCCCTAACTAAAAGCAGGAGAGCAAATATAAATATACAGCACACTATTTCTATTCTTGGGATCCTTTTGTTAAAAGCCTGCCCCCCTAAGGTTCACTGTGAAAAGTGAAGGCTGTAGTCTGTGATACTTTTCTTTGCGTCTTGCTCTTTTCGTTATCAGAGTGAAATATGTTGGGTAGATTGGTTGTTGCTGTGCTAATCATCACCAGCTGTTCATAATTGTCTAAAAGTTACAGGTGCAGCAGTTTGCTACTGTGCCGCAGGCCTCCAATCTGCTCTTCCGAAACAGCTCAGCAACAAAAACTTTCTTCTCTCCTTTGTAAATGCTCAAGGAACTCAGCTGAAAGGGTTCTTTTTTTTATGCAAAATATATTATCCTCTTCAATCTCTCAGTTTTTTTAACTCAGGGAAGAAGTACAGAACATTAAGCAGTCATGGTGACTCAATAAGAAATGCCAATCACTATGTGTCCTGCTGGATAAATCTGTTTCTTTTTGTTATTTCTTGTCTGCTAGTAGGGGCTCTAAGAAAGGAAAGTAAAGCAATACTTAAAGCATACATCAATCCCCCTCCTCATCATAAAGGACCACAGGAATGCAGAAAAATGGTAAGCATGAATAAAGAAAGTAGGTATATAAATTGGCAGATTGATTAATAGAAGATAGAAGCAGATAGATTCATATACTAATAGATAAATAGTCCAAGTAACATGATGGCAAAATTTATCTTCTATTACTGTTTCCCCTGGCCAATCAGTGAAAGAAAACATTGTCTGTTCTTTGTTCAGGGCAGAGAGATGCTAATGGGTAGTTTTATCCAAGGAATATACCACACAATGTATCCACTTTATCATGTCTAGCAAATTTGGATATGTTCCTGGCCAGTAACAACCCAATCCAGTTGAGGACTAGGAAAAGATGTTTTTTTTAAAATTCACTAGCCACCATCCTGTCATAGTAAACTGTCTGCTTCTAAAAAGCTTAATTTTGAAGTTCTGCATAGGTTTGGGTAGTTGAGGAGGGTATTACTGCATAGATATATCTCGCAGTTATGACTTAAAGACATATCTACACCATAAAACCTTTACGATTAGCACTTGCTGTGCTGCCAAAGATTAAAATTTCCAGATCATATATTTGTCATTACTAATCATATTCTTAAGTATAAAACTAGGTCTTCTTTGTTGTTGGTTTGTTTTTTTTTTTTTTTCCCCATAAGAAACAAATTTTAGAGAATTAGTAGATCAAATGAAGGGCTAAGTTCTGATTTTTATGGTGTTGGTTTTTGTTTTTTCTTTTTTTTCTTTATCTGGCAGAAGATAGAGCTGATGTGTTGAAACTGCCTGTAAAATCACAGCACTCACAGTACCAGATTCACTGGAAGCAAGATACTATTTAATGAGCAAAAGAAAGAGAGACTATTGCACGAAATTTGTAGAGACCTTAAGTGCCCAAAAGGCTCTATTACTTTTATCAGTAGGACAAGGGGCGGGGGGGACAGGGAACAACCACACACACAAAAAAAAAAAAAAACAAAAAAAAAAAAACAAACAAAAAAAAACCCAAAACAAACAAACAAACAAGAAAGCACAAATGAAGAAAACACAAGGTGTACAAATGACAGAAATAAAAGGAAGAATTGTGTAGGCCTGAAGTAAAGGTAAATATGAAATGATGGCTGTCCTATTATACCAGAGAGACTGCCTTAATCTTTGCTTTGCATTTTCATTGTTGGTGTTTTGCTGTATTTTGTCTCCTGGACATACTTTTAAATTTGAGTATCAAACTCTCTGTAACTGTTTTGTAATTCACCTAGTGGAATGCCAGACTTTTCTTTCAGAAATCCTGACAACAGAATGAGAAGCAGACCAGACCTACAGAAACATCAGCTGTCACTGAAGATGGGATAAAAAATCCCACAGTTCAAATAAGGGATAGTCTTTTTTTTTTTTTTTTTTTTTTTTTTTCTCCATTGCTTGCTGAAAACAACACAAAGAGACTGATAGAGCAGAGGGGGAAGCTGCCACCAACAAGAGGTCAAAGTATTTTCCAAAATGAATAGTGTATGGAAAGTCTCAAAAAAAAAAAAAAAAAATCACAGCAAGAAATTCAGTCTAGGATCTAAAATTCTTTCATCCATCTGTCACTAATTAAAAAGAATGTCAAAGAACATATGGTCATGAAACTACAGGGAGTTAAAAAAGAAAATCAAAGGAGCTGCACTAACTGAACCTAAATAACAGTTTTCAGTAAATGACTGACAAATTCCCCAGAAAGGTAGATAAAGTGTAGGTGAGTGACTTGGAATAAAGGGCCACATTGATATGACGACTTTTTTTTCCTTTCTGACACTACAAATTCTAGAAATGGTGAAAAACTTCCCTTGGAACACACAAGGGAGACAGGCTGTGAGGGAGCCAGACTCCTTCTGTTAGTTTGTATGTTTTCCATGAATGTCATCCTTTTATAATTGCTTTTGTTGATCTTCTCTTCCTCTAAATTTTACTGACTTCTGAATCATGATTGACTTTTTCTACGCTATTCCATTAAAGTCATTATTAAAGAACGTACTTTTCAAGGACTGAAAACGTTTTACTTTTGCAATAATAACGGTTTCTTATGTCTTACAAATTGGACAGAAAAATGAGAGAAGAGTATGCAATATTTTGGTACAATAAATAACATTATGTGGAATGTATTAGACTAGGAATATTAAATGAATATTTTTTTTTTTTTTACCACCACTTATTGTATACAGAATCTATTTCAGTGGTCACATATCATTTTCTCTTTCTTAGTAGTTTGCATAATGGTGTTTATTCTTTAACATCATAATCATACCTTCCTCATAATTCAATTCTATTGCATTTTGAGTTTTATATGGGGAGTATCACATTACTCCGCAATTTATCTTTTCTGCTTTTCCTCCTCAAAGTCATTTTCCACTCTTCTCCTTATCAGTCCTTCTTCCATATTCATCCATATTCCTACTAATTCTCCTTTTTTTCTGGCAGAGTTCTTTTGGGGGAGGAAGCATGGAATAATTAAGTACTGCCAGTCTGCAGGAAGTGTGTTTTTAAAAGAAATTTTTCAGAAAAACACTCATCCCTCAAAAAACACTACTTTTTCTATCCAAAACTCTTCCTTTGGAAAAGTCCTTTAAATAAAGTTTCTCGTTTTTAAATTGAATAAATAAATGCTTGAAAAACATAAAGAGTAATCATCTTATTGTTTCAAAAACATTCTTGTTCTAATAATATTGAAAAACAACTGGCTTTATAGGCTTCTTGATGGTTAAAATATATAAAAATTCTTTGTCACAAACGTTACCTACCACACATTCTTAAAGATTCAAAAATTTAATTTTTTGCTGAAAATAATTTCAAGTCACTGTCTTTTACTCTGCCTTTACCTGCTACATTCCTTTAGGATTTTCATCATCCCTATAACATGAGACCTTCACTTGCCTTCCCATCTATCTAAGTAGCTATTATAAACTAGAGAGGGAGGGAAGGTCTTCCATGGGGAGTTCAGAACACCTTAATTTAATTTCTCTAGTGTCATACCTCCATTTCTACTGACTGTATGGTTCTGTCTGTGCTGTCTCTGATAGATATGTTGTAGAGTACCCTGGGCCCGCCGGCTCAGTTTAGCAGAAAGATGGGTCAGCAAAGCTGGCCGGATCACACACAAACCATACAGAGATACAGAAATGCACTAGTCGCTGGTATAGTGTGCTGGTTTTAGCTGGGATAGAGTTAACTTTCTTCATAGTAGCTTGTATGGGGCTCTGTTTTGGATTTGTGCTGAAAACAGTGCTGATAATACAGGGATGCTTTTGTTCTGCTGAGCAGCACTTGCTGCTCAGCATCAGGCCTTTTCTGCTCCTAACACCACTCCACCAGTGAGTAGGTGCACAATAATGCACAAGAAGGGGAAGTGATGCAGCTGGGACAGCTGACCCCAACTGACCAAAGGCATATTCCATGCCATGTGATATCATGCTCATCATATAAAGCCGGGGAAAGAAGAAAGAAGGGGGAGATGTTCAGAGTGACGGTGTTTGTCTTCCCAAGTTAACATCATGCGTGATGGAGCCCTGCTTTCCTGGAGATGGGAAGTGGTGAATGAATTCCTTGTTTTGTTTTGCTTGTGTGGGAGGCTTTGGCTTTACCTATTGAACTGTCTTCATCTGAACCCATGCATTTTCTCACTTTTACCCTTCTGATTCTTTCCCCCACCACACCAGGGGGGAGTCAGCGAGCAGCTTGGTAGGGCTTAGTTGCTGGCTGGTGTTAAACCACACCATATAGAAATGTACTAGTCTCCCTAGTCTGCTCCTAAGCTTTCTTGTCTGGAGAATTATTTCCTTATCCCACAGTAAAACCTTGATTTTCCCTGGTGTGCAAACCCTGATTTTCACTGGTGTGAATCACAGATCCCAGTATCGTGACAATGAAGGCCACCCTTTATAATACACCCTGTGGAAATTTATCTTCTACCTTAACCTCCCAAGGTACTCTTTGCTTCTTACATTTCACTATGATAAATAGAATAGCTTGTTCTTGTGCTTCATTATTCCCTAACTTAAAGGAGTGTTTTACAGATCAGGAAATAGCCTTGCCATTCTCCTCTGAATCCTGCTCATGGTCAAGCACAACTAACGCTGACCTCATCATCAGAATTTTTTTCCTAATAACACATAAATTGCTTTCTGCAACTGCACAGATTGGTTGAAAGCTTGGTCCTATGCATCTCATCAAAAAACCAATTTCATCTTGTACTTGAAAAATTAGTAAGATTATCAGTCATAGCTGAGATATGTGAAAGTGGAACCTTTTGGCTTTTGTGAGATGTGTTCAGCCTTGAAGAATGAAGGTCAGAATTCTTCCTCAAGTGTGCTTCAAAACAGAGCAATGCATATGCATCAGAGTTCAAGTACACTGATTACTGAAAAAGAACAATCAAATAAGCATCAGATTACAATTAATTTAAACTAATTTTCTGGCTGTGGTATGGGGAAGGAGGAATTATACATTTTTTAAGCCGTTTCATCATGCTTTTAAGCCTTACTGTGTTTCTTTTAATGTCAAAACAGAAAAGGTGGAGGAAAAATGAGGCATATGAAGGAAAAATTAAGGGAAAAAATCCAGAACATAAATAAAAATCTCTAAAATCTTAAAATGATATCCGTGTTGTACTCTATTTTATTTTTTTTCTTTTCAAATCTCCCTGTCCTCTAGTTTTTCCATTGGTTATTGGTACAGTGAATTACTACAAAGGACTTGAATGGGTAAGTTTCCCACCAGACCATTAAGACATACATACAAGAGACATGAGGTAATCAGTGCCCTCTTTGCTCAGGCAGGATTCAAGGAGAAGTACTAGCAATGGATGAAAGTAGAGTCAGGTATTTCTAGAGAGAACTCAACCCCTGTAAAGCTGTAGGACCAAGAAGCTGCATCCAAGGATGCTGAGAGACCTAGCCAATGTCCTTGAAAGCCACTCTGTCATCTTCATCAGGCTGTGGAGATTGGGGAAGATCCCTGATAACTGGAGAAAAGCACCTGTCACACCCATCTTCAAAAGGTGACAATCCAGAAAACTAAAGGACAGTCACCTCAGTCCCAGGGAAAATCATGGAGTGAATCCTTTTGAAACATATTTCTGGGCACATGAAAAAGAAAGCAATTTGTAACAATTAGCATGGATTTATCAAGGGTAAATCATGCATGACCAACGACGTTGCTTCCTGTGATAAGCTCTCTGGATTTGTGGCTGAGGGAGGCATGATGGATGTCATTTACTTTGATTTTTAGAGAGGTTTTTGACATTGTCACTCAAAATATTCTGCTATTCAAGTTAGCGTGTTGTAGTGCCCATGTCTGGGCAACCAGATGGACAAAACACTGGTTAGGTGCTCAGCCTCAGAGAATTGTTGTTAGGGACCATATTTCACCTAGAGAATGGTTACAAGAAGAGTACCACAGATGTCTATCTTGGGACCTTTCCTGTTTAACACCACATCCTGGAGTAAGAGATGGGATGAACTCTCATCATCAACAGATGACAATGCTGATCCCCCAAACTGGGGGAAGCAGTTGATACTCTTGAAAGTGAGGGACTGACACGCAATGAGACCTCACAGGCTGGAGGAATGAATCAACAAGAAACTAATGAAATTCAACAAGGACAAATGCAAAGCCCTACACTTATGGAGGAAGGCCTTGCCCTGTGAGCCTTACAGTATCCTGGGCTGCATTAGGAGGAGTGTGACCAGCAGGTCAAGGGAGGTGGTCCTTCCGTGCTCAGCACTGGTGAGGCCATATCTGGAGTGCTGGGTCCAGTTCTGGGCTCCCCATACAAGAGACATATGGACCTACTGGAGAGACTCCAGCAAAGGCCACTAAGAAGATTAAGGAGGATGTGAGGAAAAGGAATACTAAAGGAATTTAGTTTCTTCTCTGACATGATAACTCATTGTATTTGCATTATGTGGTAAGGTTTTGTTACTGGGGGTTGCAGAAGTGACTTCCGTGAGAAGAGGTCAGGAGCTGCCGCCAAGTCAGACAGACCCAGCTCCCGCTGGCTGCAACAGACTCACCACTGGCCAAAGCTGAGCCCATCAGTAATGATGGTAGTACCTCTGAGATAACATATTTAAGAAAGGGTGAAAAATACTGTGCAGCAGCTATAAAATAGGAATAAGAAAATGTGAGAGAAACAGCCCTGCAGACACAAAGGTCAGTGAAGAAGAGGAGGAGATGCTCCAGACAGCAGAGGAGACATTCCCCTAAAGCCCTTCAAGAGGACCATGGTGAAGTAGGCTATCCCCCTGCAGCCCATGGAGGTCCATGGTGGAGCAGATATCCACCCTACAGCCCGTGGAGGATCCCACGTTGGAGCAGGTACCTTAAAGGAAGCTGCAGCCTGTGGAAAGCCCATGGTGGAGCAGGCTCCTGTGAGGAGTTGCAGCCTGTGGAGGGGAGCCCAGACAGGAGAAGGCTCCTGGCAGGATCTGTGGCCTGTGGAGGGCCCACATTGGAGAAGTCCGTTCCTGAAGGACTACACCCTGAGGAGAGGGCCTACACTGGAGTAGGAGAACAGCATGAGGACAAAGGACTAGCAGAAACAAAGTGTTAAGAAGTCACAACAAATCCCATTCCCCTTCCTCCCCTTCCACTTAGAGGGGAGGAGGTAGACGAGTTGGGAATGAAGGAGTGAAGTTGAGTCTATGAAGAAGGAGGGTTGGGGGGCAAGGATTGTTTAGGTCATTTGGTTTTGGGTTTTGTTTTGTTTTTCCCTCACTGTCCTACTCTATTTTTAATTGGCAATAAAATTATATTAATCTTCCCCAAGTCAAGTCTGTGTTGCTTGTGAGTAATTTTTGAATGATCACCCTGTCTTTATCATGACCCACAAGTTATTTGCCCCCTGTCCTGTGTAGTAGGAGGAGTAAGAGAGCAGCTGGGTGGGAATCTGACAGCCAGCCAAGGTCAAAATCCACTCATGGCGTGGTATTTCCCACCTCAATTTTTCTGCCTTTTCACTAATTAGGCATTTTTCATGTCAATAGTCTCCTCCATTTACAAGGACACTGTTAAAGATTCTTTCAGCTGTCAGTGGAATAACATATGTATAAAGAACAGACAAATGTCTAATTATAATAAGAAGTGTACATCCACCTGTAAAACATATACTAAACTCCTGCTATTTTATTAAAAAAAAAATGCCCCCCCCCCATTACTTCACGTAAGGAGGAATCTTTCTTCTCTAGACATAATCAGAGAATGCTATTGTTGTTGTTGTCATTGTTATTCACACTTGAAAGAGTGAAATAACAATTCTAACTGTGAAATGGAAAAGGGAATATTTTCATTAACAGACCAGGGTGTTGTAGGATAGTGGTCATTGGCAGAAAATATACAATTTGGCAGCTAGTTTGTTTAACTGGTTTTGTTGTTTCACTTTCGTAGTGTTTACATATCCCATTGCTTTTTTGGCGGGAAATTAACAAAATACTGAACCGTATTTCTGGCTGATATAAATAGGTGTGACTTGACTGAAATCACTAATGATTCAGTCCATGAATTACAGATCTGTTCTTCTCTGATCTAGGCTGTTCTTTATTTCTTACGGTGGAAAAACTGCTAATCCCCAATTGCTTATCGTCTCTTCAAGGTCTGGTTCTGAAGTATAGCTCATCAGCTCACATATGAATGTTCCACAATAATCATAAAACAAAGTTAATTCCCAGACTCTCCTAATTGCCATGGTAACACACTCAGGCAAGCACAACTGAGAAATGGAAGTATCCTGAAAGATTTGGTCTAAAAAGTGAAAGCCCAGTCATGCTCTGAGTACAGAGACGATTTCTGTGGATATTTTTGTGGATAGTCTGCACGTCTACCTTTCCTTCAGTGAAATGGCTCTGGAACCAGCATGCACTAGGAAATAACAGGATAGCTTTTCCATTTCAAATATCTGAATAGCATTAGCTTTTGAAATTCAACCTGAAAAGCAGTATCAATCTTTTGACATTCACCAAGTTTTATTAATTCACTGCTATAATTTGACTGGGGATAACGACCATTGTAGGGTTCAGAGCCAAATTCTACTGATTTGGCTTCTTCGATAACAGCACTTTCTAACATTTAGGCTTCTTTCCCCTCTTCCAGTGCTTTCCTTCCTAACATATTCATGGATAATATTGTTAGCCTCTCCTGACAGAATCAAACAATTACTTTTATATGCAATACAGAGAAGCAAGGTCTTGTCTCTCATTGTACTTTAGTAACCTTTATCTCCACAAGATCCTCTTTCAAGTCTTTTTTTTTTTTTTTTTTTTTTTTTTTTTTTTTTGCAAATAAAGAATGATCTGAACGATACACAGTATTCTAAAAGCTTTCATCCTTGCCTAACATGATGGCACAAGAAGTTTGCTACATAATTCAGCTGCTGATGCAGTATGTGTTAAATTCCGCTGCTCCAAGTTTCTCACCAGTTGTCCTCTCTAATTGTGATGATTTGTAGCAGATATTATTTTTGTTATTCTTGAATTGCCTGACTTTACAGTTTACATGACCAGAGTTCATTTTGCATCTATTATTTCTGTCCCTAAATTAATACATTTTGCCAGAAAGGTATTCTAACTTTTCTGTTTGCTGACAATTCCTCATAGGTTTGGACCACCACCATATCTCATAAATTGCTAAACAATACCGATATCAATATCAATGCTAAGTGTAAGGGGTGACTTGTAACTTCTCCTGAACAAAGAAGCCTGAAGAGACTTTTAATGTCTCAACTACTCGCAGTACCAGGCCTTCTGCTCAAGGAACTGATAAGGCTAAAACCTGGTTATTTCTTGTGTTATTCATGGGAGAGAGAGAGACTGGCACCTGGACAACCAGTTTTAAAGAAACAGAACAGCCCTGTTTTGTCTCCCGTGAAGGACGAGCCCTTTCTCCGGAAAGACACTCTACCCAGCGTTGACTTTTGCCTCATTACATGTGAAATGCATATTAAAGTTCACACCCCTGCATATGCTAATGAAGATTATAGAGATCATGTTAAATACATATGACTATAGCTCTCGTCTCCCCAACCAAAATCATGCCACACGTCACCTGGGGCGGGTGGAGAAACCTGAGATGAAACTGCCCCTAGCAGTGGGCGAATATGAAAGGGGGAACACTTCCCTTGAAGAGAAGATTTACGACCTGGGAAAATTTTTACCTGAGGAGAACCTGAAGAGATTTTACACAGGGGAGTGCTTAATGCTGGAACGTGGACAGGTGATCTCTTTATCTCTCTCTCTCTCGATCTCTCTCTCAATCTCTCCTTCTCTATTCCTTTGCTTCTTTCCTTTCTTTTTTTCTTTCTTTTCTCTTTCCTTTTAAAGAAGTAATGAAAGGCATACCCTACCACTTGCCATAATTCATTGTATATCTGTTATTAAGTACCGCTTGCCATAGTTTGTTGTATAGCTCTTGATAATTAATGCAATGCATACCTTACCACTTGCCATAATTTGTTACATACCTAACAAATTATCATGGAGCTAGTTAAGACCTCGTTACTAATTTAGTAGATGTTTGTATATGGACCTTGAGATTTGTCTCACCTTAGTCCACGCTGCTGGGGATTTACGAATCTGAGTCACTTACTCCCCTCTTTGCTGAGTGGGACATGAAACAAGGGAAATGTATTTTAAGATATTCCAAAAAAAATCTGTCCATACAAAAATCTAATCTAGTGAGTTCTATAACAGACACATACCAATATTGGATTTATTGCCAGTAGAAACCCCAATACAAACCTCCCTAAAACTGTTGTCCAGATTCTCTTTAATTTACAGAATGCTTTCTCTCTTCTCAAAATATCACAACAAAGTTGCCTGTTGCAACTGTCTCCTTGATTATTATTTTTAAGGAACATAACAAACCCATCACAACTCACATTACAGTCATACCTCCTAGTGTACCATGTTCCTGTGATCTCATCATAGCAGTTTTCACATGCTGTATCAGCAGCTCATATCCTGTCACTGTGTTGCCCATGTTTCTTGCTTTGGTGAACAAATATTTCACTTGTGTCTCACTGATTTAATTCATTTTCCTAGCTGCATTAGGTACAAAAATTTCACTGTATGTACTTCTTGCTCTGCAGGTGTCCTTGTATATATTATTTCTTTCTTCTTTTTCTGTCACCTTTCCTCTTTCTCCATGCTGTTCTTTTATATCGCTATTGCTCTTTTATATGCAATTTTCCCATACTGAAACCAGTCCTGAAGATCACACAGAGGCTTCCAGCCTTCTCTTCGTTTTCTCTTGAACAGACACTGTCATGAATTGTGCTTATTTTCTAGTACATTTTACCACTTTGTGTGAAAGCCTTCAATGGCCAGGTTTTCCTCCTTGCAGCCAACTTGAACCACATCGTGATCTCTATACTTATCCATTCCTTTTTTGGAAACACAAACGGCAACAGAAAATCAACCTACAACAGAAAATCATCCTTTCAGCAAGACTACAGTTTTATAAATTATGGTTTTATGCACTGAAGGTGAGTCTGGAATTTACACTCTTTTTCGTGGCTGTTAGCAGGAGTTTCTCGTTCCCTGCCAATACAAATGTGAGTGAGGATATTCTCCAAACTGATTTTGCAGAGCATCCTGTGTTAAAAATAATCCTTTCTGCCCTCTCCCCAAAAAGACTTCCAAATCATTTTACTTATTCAGTTTATAATCAATATTTATTGCAACACTATTGAAAGAAAGCAAGCTACAGGACCAGATGATGATTAACAGCTGGGTACAGGGTGAGTACCCATAAACCAACTCTGCTGGTAAAAAGAGTGCAAGTTACATGCAAGTTACACCGTTCCTCTGGGGAAATGCTCTGGAGGTAACTAAGTTGTGCCTTGGGCAAACCAGGACAGCAAACCAATCACACTCTTTGGGATCAAACCACATGACAAACCCAAAATTTTCCTGTGCTCAAGATGAAAGCTTCTAGTGAGCAAGGTTCATGTTTACTGTGTATAAATGATATGGACCAAACTTTTACCCTACAGGATGATAAACATTCTCTGGCGTACAAGTTTCTAGCACACAATATTAGCTTTTTAAAAGTTACCATTTATGCATAGGTTACAGAACAATTCTTGGTCATTTCCTGTAGCACTGATATTTAAAGATAGAATTTAGAACTGATGACTTTCCCGGGTCTGAGGTCCCCAGTACAAGAAGGGCACGGACTATGGTCCAGAGAAGGACCATAAAAGTGGTCAGAGGGCTGGAACACTTTCCCTGTGAAGACTGGCTAAGTGTTGGGGTTGTTCAGTCTGAATAAGAAAAGGCTCCACAGAGACCTTATTGTGGCTTATAAGAAGGAAGGAGAGAGACATTTTACCAAGGCCTGTAGTGACAGGACAAGGGGCAATGTTTTTTAATTGAAAGAGGGTAGATTTAGATAGGACATAAGGAAGAAATTTATTATAGTAAGGTGGTGAGACACTGGAACAGGTTGCCCAGCGAAGATGTGGGTGCTCTATCATTGGAAGTATTCAAGGTCAGGTTCAACAGCCCTTTGAGTAGCGTCATCTAGGGGAAATTTTCCTTGCCCATGGCGGAGGAGTTGGACCTGGTGATCTTTAAGCAATTTAAACCTATTCTGTAATTTTATGTTTGTTTGGGTTTTTTTTTAATTTCTTATTTTCTTACCACCCACTGCACAATAAAAAGAAAGACAATTTCTAAGTGAATTTACAATGGACAAATGGCTGTGTGAACATCATGAGGTTCAACAAGGCCAAGTGCAGGGTCCTGCATCTGGGTTGGGGCAACCCCCAGTATCAATACAGGCTGAGGGTGAAGGGATTAAGAGCAACCCTGACGAGAAGGAATTGGGGGTACTGGTGGATGAAAAGCTGGACGTGAGCTGGCAATGTGTGCTCGCAGCCCAGTGAGCCAACCTGGGCTGCATCAAAGGAAGCGTGGCCAGCAGATCAAGGGAGGGGATTCTGCCCCTCTACCCTGCTCTTGTGAGACCCCACCTGGAGTACTGCATCCAGCACTGGAGACTTCAACACAGAAAATACATGGACCTGTTAGAGCGGGTCCAGAGTAGGGCCACAAAAATGATCAGAGGGCTGGAGCACCTCTGCTATGAGGACAGGTTGAGAGAGTTGGGGTTGTTCAGGGAGACCTTATTGCAGCCTTTCAGTATGTAAAGGGGGCTTATAAGAAAGATGGGGACAAAATTTTTAGCAGGGCCTGTTGGGATAGGACAAGGGGTAACAGTTTTAAACTAAAAGAGGGTATTTTCAGACTAGACATAAGGAAGAATTTTTTTTTTTTTTTTTTTTTTTTTACTCTGAGGTTGGTAAAACACTGGCCCAGGTTGCTCAGAGAGGTAGTAGATGCCCCATCCCTGGAAACAATCAAGGTCAGGTTGGATGGGGCTCTGAGCAACCTGATTTGGTTGAAGATGTCCCTGCTGATTGCATGGGGGTTGGAATAGATGGCTTTTAAAGGACCCTTTCAACCCAAACTATTCTGTGATTCTACAAGGAAAAATTCTGTTTTTCTGGGGTTTTATCACTCATAGTATTGCATACTAAAACTGTTCATCAGTTTCTGAGGATTCCCTTCCAGAAGCAGACCCACAGATCTAAGGCAACTTTCTTCTCAGAGAGAATGCTGAAACTGCCATGTTAAACAGAACCTAGAAATGCTAAACACATCCTTTTCATTTGCTCGGAGAGTGAAAAAATACCAGACTGGCATTTGTCATGTCTTTCACACTTCTTTCTTCATCTCCTGAGGCTACATTCGTCATACTTCGCTTTGTGAGACAAAACTCACATCCCAGCTCATTAGCCTCTAAGTGGGTGTCTGTTCCCTTAATTGTTGTTAATATAGTGGTCTTTAAACATTTTCAGAAATATTGTGTGGCTCAGCTGAACAGAATACTTGCCCAAAGTTGCCAATGTGCCCTTGATAGAGAAAGTCTTTTTTTTTTTTTTTTTTTTTTTTTTTGTGCTGGGAGGAATAATGGCAATGTGTGCAAACAAATCTGATTTCATTATGATGAGATAGCTCATTGTTGCATAAGCCTCCACAGTCTCTTTTTTTCTTTTCTTTTTTTTTCTGCAGACTAGTTTCCATGAGAAATAGCCTAAGAATGTGTTATGGTTTTGTGTGGGTTTCTTTGTCTTTCAGTGCGAAATAGTATTAGTAACAGCCCAGTAAATGTTGAGGCCTGGAGAGGAAACACAAAGACGTATGTTTCCTGAGCACTGTCTCCCCTCCTGGGTCACTCCATCCAGTGTCTTCGCTACAAGACGGTGGTGTCAGAGCAGCTTTCAGGTGGGGTCCATAATAGCCTCTGGGCATAAGAAATTGTCAAGCCAGTTTCCCATTTCTTCAGAGTATGGATTGGAGGGGGAGCTTTGTAATGTGTGGCACAGCTGAGCACTACATGTGACAACTTATGGCAAGTCAATGGCTCAATGTCCACATGGAAACCGGTGACGAGTGGAGTTCCTCAGGGGTCAGTACTGGGACCAGTGCTGTTTAACATCTTTGTCGGTGACATGGACAGTGAGATCGAGTGCACCCTCAGCAAGTTTGCCAACAACACCAAGCTGTGTGGGGCGGCTGACACGCTGGAGGGAAGGGATGCCATCCAGAGGGACCTTGACAGGCTTGAGAGGTGGGCCTGTATGAACCTCATGAAGTTTAACCAGGCCAAGTGCAAGGGCCTGCACCTGGGTCACGGCAATCCCAAGCACAAATACAGGCTGGGTGGAGAATGGCTTGAGAGCAGCCCTGAGGAGAAGGACTTGGGAGTGCTGGTGGAGGACAAGCTCAACATGAGCCACCAATGAATGCTTGCAGCCCAGAGAGCCAACTGCATCCTGGGCTGCATTAAAAGAAGCGTGGCCAGCAGGTCGAGGGAGGTGATTCTGCCCCTCTACTCCACTCTGGTGAGACCCCACCTGGAGTACTGTGTTCAGCTCTGGAATCCTCACCACAAGAAGGACATCAACCTGTTAGAACAGGTCCAGGGGAGGGCCACGAAGATGATCAGAGGGCTGGAGCATCTCTGCTATGAGGACAGGCTGAGAGAGTTGGGGTTGTTCAGCTTGGAGAAGAGAAGGCTCTGGGGAGACCTTATAGCAGCCTTCCAGTACCTAAAGGGGGCCTACAGGAAGGATGGGGAGGGACTCTTTATCAGGGAGTGTTATGATAGGACACGGGGTAACGGCCACAAATTGAGAAAGGGTAGATTTAGATTGGATATCAGGAAAAAGTTCTTTACTGTAAGGGCAGTGAGGCACTGGAACAGGCTGCCCAGGGAAGCTGCAATGCCCCATCCCTGTCGGTGTTCAGGGCCAGGCTGGATGAGTCTGCTCAAGCAGCCTGGTCTGGTGGGAGGTGTCCCTGCCCATGGCAGGGGGCTTGGAACTAGATGATCTTTAAGGTCCTTTCCAACTCAAACCATTCTGTGATTCTGTGATTCTGTGAAGTATCTTTATATATCAGAGAATACTTAATGTGCAGTGCCTTCTAAAAAAAAAGGATCACAAACAATGGCAAATGTTTTAAAACATGTTTTCTTTTGTCAGCTGCATTTGTACCCAACCCACATCTTGCCAAAACCCATATACAACTATTTGAGAGCTAACAACATTGGAAAAAGGTAGCAACTGCAGCAGCCGTTATGCAGTTAGGCCTCCCAGGATTGCACATGCTTATTAAACTTTAGGACACCACTGTGTTCTTTTTGGGTATTATTTGTTCTCAGTAAAGTACAGAAAGCAAAAAATACCTCATGCAAAGATAAGAAAACAAAAGTTAAAGAAGGCATGACAAGCATGTTGCTTTGCTCCTACACAAAATACTTGTGTAGTTTTTCCTGCATCGTCTTCTCTCTCTACCACTTCATGACTAGCCTTAGTACCTGCATGTCTTCCATTGCAGCTATATTCCTCTACCTTTTCCATGCTTGCTTCACTACACTCTGTTATGAATTCTTTGTGCTTGACCATTTTCAACACTATATTTATTTCCTCAGCTTTTCTCCAGGAAATAGGTTTATTGAGTGCAATATTTGGGATTTTATGAGAAAAAAGGAATTTTTCCTTTTTTTTTTTTTTTTTTTTTTTTTAAAATACAGTGAGAGCAGAGCAGTGTTATGGTGTTGAGGACAAACCAAACATTTGCTTATAAAAATGTTTTTCACTCTTAGATAAGTTTAATTTTCTTGAATCTGACACCTACTTGGCACAGCAACAAGCATCAGATAAACTGAATCAAAAGTCAAGCAGCAAGCTAAGTGCCTCTAAAGTTTCCCCCTCCCCCACTTTTCCTCTTAAGCAGAGTTGCATTGTTAGCCATTTCAGAGCTGTCAGTGAGAGAAGAAAGCTGAAACATCTGTGTCCATGTATGAAGAAATTGTGATAGAATTTAAAAAAAAAAAAAAATCGTCTCACTGCCTTGAGTAATTTTGTGTTTACTATGAAGAAAACAAGCTAGAAATGCACTCTGGCAAAGAAATAGGAGAAGAGTGGCTCATTAGCCAGAGAGAAAATATGAAAAAAAGCTCTGAAACAAACACTGAAGAAGAAGGCAGGAAACAAGGCAATGGTTCTTGTACATTTTAAAAGAGACAGTACTGGAGCTACATAATGAGGCAGTCCACATTTATTTCAGGTAGGAGGAGGTTAAGTGTTTTAGATTTGAACAAGTCACACCTAAGTCCTACTGAACTCTCTACAGACCTAGTTCAGCTCTATGCCTTTCATATACTACAGTCAAAGAACACAAAATACGGGTTGACAGCTTTTAGCAGCCACAATTCTTGTAATGTGGTAGGACTGGGTAATTCGACTGCAGAAACAAAAGATTATTAAACTGGGCATTTTACAAGGACCACAAAAAATACAATCTCACTTTAAAGAAATTATAATGTGAGAATAAGGCATGTGATTACAGGTGGCTGCACATGGACAGACTGTAGAACACAAGAAAATACTGAATAATATTGATGAAATCACCCATCATTAAGCGCTTCCAGTGCATGTTTCACCTTCAGGTATAAGGGTATAATATACTAAATATAGAATGTTTATTCTCCTGCACATGAGATAGTACCCTTCCAATATATTCATTTAAACATTTTGAGTTCTGTTCTTTCATAGAATCAAAGAATGGTTTGGGTTGCAAAGGACCTTAAAGATCAACTAGTTCCAACCCCTCCTGTCATGTGCAGGGACACCTTACATTAGACTACGTTACTAGTCCAGATAACCTCCTAGGTAACCTAGGTAGACTAGATCACATTAGACTAGTCTGGTCTGGTGTGGTCTATTCTATTCTATTCTATTCTATTCTATTCTATTCTATTCTATTCTATTCTATTCTATTCTATTCTATTCTATTCTATTCTATTCTATTCTATTCTATTCTAAACTTCTAGGCTGCGAGCACACATTGACAGCTCATGTCCAGCTTTTCATCCACCAGTACCCCCATGTCCTTCTCAGCAGGGCTGCTCTCAACCCTTTTATCCCCCAGCCTGCATCGATACTGAGGGTTGCCCCTACCCAGGTGCAGGACCCTGCACTTGGCCTTGTTGAACATCATGAAGTTCACAGGGGACCACTTCTTGAGCCTGTCCAGGTCCCTCTGGATGGCATCCCTCCCTCAGGCATGTGTCAACTGCACCACTCAGCTTGGTGTCATCCACAAACTCGCAGAGGGTGTACTCAATCCCACTGTCTATGTCACTGATGAAGATATTGAACAGTACTGGTCCCAGTATAGACGCCCGGGGGACACCACTTGTCACTGATCTCCACCTGGACATTGTGCTGTTGACCACTACCCTCTGGATGTGACCATCCAAACAATTCTTCATCCACTGAACATTCCACCCATCAAATCCATACCTATCCAATTTAGAGAGAAGGATGTTGTGAGGGACCATGTCCAAAGCCTTACAGAAGTCTAGATAGATGACATCCATAGTTCTTCCCTTGTCCGCTGATGCGGTCATTCCATCATAGACGCCCACTAGATCAGTCTGGCAGGACTTGCCCTCAGTGAAGCCACGCTTGCTGTCCCAAATCACCTCCCTGTCCTCCATGTGCCTTAGCATAGCTTCTAGGAGGATCTGTTCCATGATCTTCCCAGGCATAGCAGTGAGGCTGACAGGTCGGTAGTTGCCAGGGTCCTCCTTTCTACCCTTTTTAGAAACAGGTGCAATGTTTCCTGTTTTACAGTCACCAGGGACTTCACCTGACTGCATGACTTTTCAAATATCATGGAGAGTGGCTTGGCAACTGCATCAGTCAGTTCCCTAAGGACTCTGGGATGCATCTCATCAGGTCTCATAGACTTCTGTATGTTCAGGTTCCTCAGGTGGAACCTGATCTTCTCTTAAAGTGGGAGGGACTTTTCTTCCCACAGTCCCTGCCTTGCGGTCCATCCACTCGAGAGGTGTAGGGAGACGAGTTGCCAGTGAAGAGTGAGGCAAAAGAACTTTTGAGTACCTCAGTCTTCTCCTCATCTGTTGTTATCCATTTGCCAGTCTTGCTCATCAGGGGGCTATGCTTTCTTTGACTTCCCTTTTCTGGCTGACATACCTGTAGAAGCCCTTCTTGTTATTCTTTGCATCCCTTGTCAGGTTCAGCTCCAGCTGCGCCTTGGCCTTCCTGACTCAAACCCTACACAACCGTGCAGCGTCCCTGTACTCTTCCCAGGATCCCTGTCCCTGCTTCCACTGCCTGTGCATTTCCTTCTTGCCCTTTAGTTTGACCAGCAAGTCTTGACTTAGACATGCTGGTCTCTTGCCTTCCTTTCCTGTTTTCTTACACCTGGGGATTGAGAGCTCTTGCGTACTTAGAGATCTGCCAGCTCTGTTCTGTTCCCTTGTCCCTGAAGGCAGTTTTCTCGGGGGGTCCTACTGACTAACTTCGTGAAGAGCTGCAATTTTGGTCTCCTAAAATTCAGGGCCCTGACTTCGGTCTTTGCCTGACCCATTTTCCTTAGGACCGTGAACTCTACCAGTGCATGATCACTGCAGCCCAGACTGCCTCCAACCCTGACGTCACTGATTAGCTCACTTGTGTTGGTGACCAGCAGGTCCAGTATCACTTCCCCTCTGGTAGGGCTGTCTTTTATCTGGCTTAAGAAGTTATCCTTAATGCATTCCAGGAGCGTTCTGGATTGTATACAGCTCGCCATGCTACTTTTCCAGCAGATGTCAGGGTGGTTAAAGTCCCCCAGCAGGATGAGAGCCTGTGAGGGTGATGCCTCCTGTAGCTGGAGTAAGAAGGCTTCGTCAATAGGTTCCCCTTGATCAGGTGACCTGTAGTAGACACGTTGTATCTGTTCTAAGCATTCTATTCTATTCTATTCTATTCTATTCTATTCTATTCTATTCTATTCTATTCTTATTCTTTTACTCTTATTCTTATTCTTATTCTTTCTTTCTCCATTCCATTTCAGACCACCTTTCTAGTATCCAAAGGTTTTCCACAGTGTTTTAAATGATATGACTAACAACTCTCAGCTGTTGATTTTTCTCTCAACCACCCCCTGAGAGAGAAGAACCTGAAATGATGTGACTTATTTTCCTTTGCGTTTTCCCTTTCTTCAGAAGCATGTTACTAGGTATTGTTAGAGAAAGCACTTAGAGTGAGAAGTGGTGACACTTATGACAGTTCCAAGTTTCTGAAGTGAATTACTTGGCAACCTTGGACTGCCCCCTGAAAATACTCCATTTTTCTCTCATTTGCTCTCCTGTACCTGCAGACAGCTCCCTTGTGCCGAGGGACTGAAACTGTCAACCAGCTTCTTCATCTCAAAGATTTAGGTGATGCTTTTTTCCTGAAGTATCCTAAGCCAAGTGCTAGAATACTTTGAGGAGAATGTGCAAGACCTTGAACTGCATTCGTTTTCTAACAAGAGGCAGTGTACTGCAGACTGTTGTCTGTATGGCTGTGGAGATGTACTGTGGTAGCATGTGCCATTTAGAATTTCTTAAGTGCTGTAATCCTTGTGCCTTGGCAGGCCAAGTTGCGGCGGAACAACTGAGAGTTGAGGAAAACATGAAAACCCATCATTCATTAGGATGTGACACAGTCTTTTACTTGGAGCTGATATTATTGGGTCACAACAACCCCATGCAGTGCTACAGGCTTGGAGAAGATTGGTTGGAAAGCTGCCTGGCAGAGAAGGACCTGGGGGTCTTGGTCGACTGCCGAATGAACATGAGCCAGCAGTGTGCCCAGGTGGCCAAGAAGGCCAGAAGAATCCTGGCTCGTATCAGGAATAGTGTGGCCAGCAAGACTAGGGAAGCGATCAACCCCCTTGTACTTGGCACTGGTAAGGCTGAACCTTGAATATTGTGTTCAGTTTTGGCCCTCTCACTACAAGAAAGACATGATGGTGCTGGAGAGAGTCCAGACAAGGGCAACAAAGCTGGTGACAGGTCTGGAGAACAAGTCTTATGAGGAGTGGCTGAGGGAGCTGGGGTTGTTTAGCCTGAAGAAAAGGAGGCTGAGGGGACACCTTGTTGCTCTCTACAACTACCTGAAAGGAGGGTGTAGCGAGGTGTGTGTCGGTCTCTTTACCCAAGTAACAAGTGATAGGACAAGAGTAAATGCCCTCATGTTGCTCCAGGGGAGGTTTAGGTTGGATACTAGGAAAAATTTCTTTACTGAAAGGCTTATCAAACATTGGAACAGGCTGCCCAGGGAAGTGGTTGAGCCATCATCCCTGGAGGTATTTAAAAGATGGGTAGACGTGGTGCTAAGGGACATGGTTCAGTGGTGGTTTTGGGTCTGTTATGCTAGTGGTTCGACTCGATGATTTTAAAGGTATTATTTCCAACCTAGATGATTCTATGACTCTATGATTCTATGATTATTTGATTCTATCTGTAGTTGACTTGATGTGGATGTGAGGAATCCATATGCACTGCAAGCAAAACTTGCTGGCATTATTGCCAAAATTACAAAATATCATTTTAAATAAAGAAAATATTAAAAATAAAAGTACCTTTTTTCTCTCCTTCTTTTCTTTAGGTTTTTAGGGTTTATTTTTTACTAACAGTAGCAGAAATAATTCTGTTACTCATTCACTGCTTTAGTTTCCACAAAGCTTCCAGGGAAAAAATATACCTATTCATATGTGTGTATATATATATATTAGCTGTTCATTTACACCACACTGGTGTAAATAACTAGACTGTGCAGATGATCACCAAAGCAGAATTGTTGCTAAATTTTTATAATTTTATAACTTCAATGGTCTAAACTTAAACATGCGAGTAGTCACTTCTAGGTACCTTTATTTTTGGCTGATCACTTCTGGCATGCTTTTGCTTTCAAAAGGAATGCTTACCGTCACATTTGGAAAGCTCAGTCCAATCAAACTGATTACTTAAAAACATTAATCGCTTATGATAATGTAAAACTCTTACATCTTTCCAAATGAAGAAGTGAAAACTAGAGGAGTTACATAATTTGCTCTCAAAGTCTGCCTCAGAGAAACTGAATCTATGAAACTGAGATAAGAATTTAACTTTCAGCCAGAGGATTTTACTTTTTTTTTTTTTTCCTTGAGCTTGAAATTCAGGACCATATTCTGAAGATCTTAGTTTTTTCTCATCTATTTCCCTTCAAGGGGGCCAAAAATACATGTCAGCTGAAATTGCCATTCAATATAATTTGCCAAAATTGTAATTTTCCTGGGGAAAAGAGATGAAAAAGACTTTTGAACACTGACAGTGTTGCTAGTGTGACCAGTTTTCTTCAGGGAGAGACCATCTCTAGAGATAAAGTGTCCATCACTTTATCTATTCTGAAAGTGGGAAAAAATGGCCTATAAGGTGGTAATTCTGTGTCACATTTACATTTCTACTGGGAGCAAAGCTAGAAAGCCAGCTATATATTACATCAAGCTAGGAAAAAATTTAGTAGGAGATGGAAGAGAGGTACTAAAAGACTTTTAACTACCCACCCGCTTAGGTCTTTCTAAAGTAGTACTGCAGTTTACCTCCAGATTTGCAAACCCTCCCAGCTGGAGGTAGGGAACTCAGGGCATTGCCAGGAGGAGCCGTGGGAGATTTAAATGGCCCCAGGGACAGCAAGTGACCAGGAGCACTGCGAACAGGGCAGACAAACAGGGCATGGCATGTCAGCCAGGGCATGGGGCGGCAGTTTGCGTGGGGGCCCTGCAACCTGCTTGTTGGTCCACAGCCCAGGGAAGGGCTCTAAGCCTCTATCAAAATGGCAGGCACTTGCCTCAGAGCTAAAACCAACGGTCCTACAGAGAAAGCCCCTGTGATATCTGAAACATCCAGCCAGATGGAACCAGTAAGGAAGGAGATTTCAGTACAGGCGGTAAGTTGCAGTGAGTGCCCAGACCCTTCTCCTGGTGAAATGGTATGTACCTGCATAAGGTGTGCATAGGTTTATCTGTCACATCAATTAGTTGAGTTGCAGGAAACAGTTAAAAGGCTGTGCAGTATTAGAGGAGCCGAGATGGAGACAGACAGGTGGTTCCATAACTATGTTCCTGTAGCCGCCACCACTGAGAATGAGGCACCTTGGACACTGGCGCCCAACAAAAACAGGACTCTGCTTCGGTCTCCACCCTCCAGCATCACAACCATGAACAGATATGAAGCTTTAACGTGAACAAGATCTTCAAGGAGAAACTGCACCAGCAGCACACAGCGGATACTGCAAAAAGAAACGATGAGTGCTCGTAGTCTGTTAAAGTGCACCAAGGCACCCATCTGCCAACCTAACAGGGCATCATGAGAGGTATGTTTCCTTCCAGGAACTAAGGTCCAAGACATTGCAGAGAGGGTGCCACAACTTGTCAAGAGCACAGACTACTATCCACTGTTACTCTTTCATGTGGGCATAAATGACACCACAAGCTAGAACCTGGGCAAAATTAAGGAAGACTACAAATTCCTGGGGGTGCAAGTGAAAAATATTGGTGCCCAAGTTATCTCTTCCTCCATTTTACCAGTTGGAGGAAAGGAGGCAGCCAGAAAGAGACGTATAATGCACATCAACTTCTGGCTAGATGACTGGTGACATCGCAAGCGTTTTGCCTTTTATTACAGCAGGACATTCTTTGCTGACTACAACCTGTTAGGAAGGGATGGCATCCACCTGCATAGCAAAGGCAAGGGAATCTTTGGCAGGAGGCTGGCCAAGTTGGTGAGGTGGGCTTTAAACTCAAGGACTCAGGGGGCAGGGCCCAAAATGGCAATGTTCAGGCCATCATATCCAACCGGGGAATAAGCCTGGCCAACCAGAGCAGCAACAACTGTTCCTTAGCTGCCTCACAAGATGAGAACCAGAAGGCTAACCACCTCAAAGGTGTATATGGCTGTGGTCAATCCTGTTGTCCTCCTCTGGGAAAACCTGTATTCTGTATTACCTCTCTGAAATTGCTGTTCACCAACGCATGCAGCAGGGAAATAAACAGGAAGAACCAGAGATCTGTGTGCAGTCACAGGGGCATGATCTCACTGCAATTACAGAGACATGGTGAGATGGCTTGCATGACTGGAATGCTGTCACAGATGGAGTCATGACTCTTGGGGAGTAGCTTGGGGAATGGCTTGTGCTGTTATGGGCTGTGGAGGGGCTTGTGCCGGTACAGGTGCTGGTGCAGGCAGTGGCGTGGCTTTTGCTGGCACAGGTAAGGGAGTGGCTTGTGCCAGTACTGGTTGGGGGGTGGCTGGTGCCAGTGCAGGAGGTGGAGTGGCTTTTACCACAGGTGGTGGAGTGGCTTGTGGCAGTATGCGTGGGGGAGTGGCCTGTGCCGGTGCAGGCTGTGGAGTAGCTTGTGGGATTTGAGTAGCATCAGCACATGTCACACAAGATTCACTCCTGCACTGATGTTTAATAAAAACCCACCCCTGCAACTCATTCACGAAAACCAACAACAAAATCATGATTTTATGAAAAAAACATTCCTTTTCGAAACAGCCCAAAAGGTTTCCATGTCCTAGCTCTGATGGTGTCACTTCAGTATAAGCATTCAAGGGTGAAGTAAACTTTCCCCAGTAAAACCAAAAGTGTAATTAGTAATAGAATCCATCACATGATGCCTGAGATATGCAGGTAGAATCATTATCCAAGTAACCATATTATACATCTGAATTCCAATCCACACCAAAATAACACGTTTAAACCACCACATACAAATATAAAGAGCAAATATACCATGCAGCACATTTGTCAGGGTAAGCAGTGTTGCATCAATTAATTTCAAACAAAGCTCTCTAAAGGCATGATATAACATTTTGCTTAAGAATGACATGGTGTGAGCTGTCTGTTTTAATCTCTGAGCAAGCTGGAATTCAAACTATTCAGGCAATGTATCAGAGCCCTGCTTGAGCCCCATGTTGGGCACCAATAAATCTGTCGTGATTTGGGCCAGACTGGCCACTGAGATGAATGACAGATGCTGTCCCCGACCTCTCTCTCCAAGGAAAGGAGGGAGAGAAAGACACTTAGAAGTTTAGAAGAAACTAAACTACTTAGATAATAGAATAAAAAGAAAATAAGCAAATATATACAATATATACAAAACCATATCAAGCTCCCAGGATGATGACCATGTCACCAGCAGGCACTGGGAAAGTCCCAGACTGGACTCAGTGATGGACAGGAGCTGGATTCCAGATCTTGATTCAGGAATGCACAGATTGGGATCAAAGGCAGATGAACAGATAGCATCCTCCTTGGACGCAGGCCATTGAAGAATATGACTTGAACCCTTTGATCCCTCAGCTTTTATACTGAGCATGATGTAGAGGGGATGGAATAACCTCTTGGTCAGTTTTGGGTCACCTGTCCTGTCTGCTTCTCCCTGCAGGTGGGACCCCTCTACGCTTTTCCACTTCTGACCTTCCAATGGGTAAATAACAAAGTTAGCTGACCTTGGTTGTTATAGCAATAAGTATAAGCAAGAGCCTCCCTGTGTACCATCCCGTAAGGAAGTTTACAGAATGTAGAAAAAGGGACTGGCCACCTGAGAGGAATATAGGATCGTTGTCAGAGTATGCAGAGATGCAACAAGGAAGGCTAAGGCCTACTTGGAATGAAATCTGTCAAGGGATGTCAAAGACAATAAGAAGGGCTTTTTCAAGTACATCAGTAGTAAAAGGCAGACTAGGGAAAATGTGGACCCGCTGCTGAATGAGGCAGGTGCCCTGATGACGGAGGATGCAGAGAAGGTGAAGTTACCGAATGCCTTCTTTACTTCAGTCTTTATTGCTAAGGCCAGCCCTCACAAGTCCCACACCCTGGAGGTAAGAGAGAGAGTCTGGAAAAAGGAAGACTTTCCCTTGGTCAAGGACAATCAGGTTAGACATCATTCAGGCAAACTCAACACCCACAAATCCATGGGCCCTGATGGGATGCACCCACAAGTTCTGAGGGAGCTGGCAGATGTTATTGTGAAGCCACTCACTGTCATCATGGAGAACAGGAGAGGTGCTTGAGGACTGGAGGAGAGCCAATGTCACTCCAGTCTTCAAAAAGGGCCAGAAGGAGGACCTGGGAAACTACAGGCTGGTTAGCCTCACCTCCATCCCTGGAAAGGTGATGGAGCAGCTTATCCTGGATGCCATCTCTAAGCATGTGTAAGAAAAGAAGGCTATCGGGAGTGGTCAACATGAATTCGCCAAGGGGAATCCATGTTGAATCAGGACATGGGGCAATGTGCACAAACTGGAACACAGGAAATTCCATCTCAACATGAGAAAAAGCTTCTCTACTTTGAGGGTGACGGAGTACTGTAGCAGGCTGTCCAGAGAGGTGGTGGAGTCGCCTTTTCTGGAGACATTCAAAACCCACTTGGATGCGTTCCTGTGCAACCTGCTCTGGGTGACCCTGCTTTAGCACAGGGGATGGACTAGATGATCTCCAGAGGTTCCCTACAACCCCTGCCGTTCTGTGATTCTGTGAGAAATTCAATGAACAGAATATGGTTTAGCAGTCTGAAAAGGAGGAAATCTAGTCCCTGTTTTCACTTCTGCATCTGACAGCCTTTTCAACATTTTTACCTGTGAACCTCTAAACATTTTGAAAAAAGTTGCAAATGCACTTTTAGAAGTATTTGAGCATATTTCCTAACACTGGTTTTTGCCAGGTGTGGTATCTTCACTTAATCTCAACTTCTCTGGTTTTGCTATTATCAAACTCTCAGAACTGCACAGATATTTAGGTAATGTTTTTCAACTAAAAGAGGGTAGATTTAGATTAGATATAAGGAAGAAATTTTTTATGCTGAATGTGGTGAAGCACTGGAACTGGTTGCTCAGAGAGGCAGTAGATGCTCCATCCCTGGAAACACTCAAGGTCGGGTTGGACAGGCCTCTGAGCAACCTGATCAAGTTGAGGATGTCCCTGCTCATTGCAGTGGCATTGGACTAGATGACCTTTAAAGTTCTCTTCGAACCCAAATTTTATTCTATATTCATGAGACAAGCCTGCCTGCCCATCGTCATCATAATCTCCCTTTTCATGTCTTGCATCGTTTCCTATAAGCCCCTCAACAGATTCACTTGATCAGTCCAATGCGTTTTCATTGCAACGTACAATTTGGTGATTGGCAGCTTGCCATTGTTTTGTGATTTCTTATTAATTTCTTTTTTTAATTCTAAAAAATGTGTTTACTTTCTGTTAATAATTATTTGTATCACAGTTCATTTATCACAGTTCACACTACTTTCAATACTCAAGGCATTAGATGAACCCAAGGCAGAATTCCAGATTCAGCAGACAAGGAGTGAGACGTAACACAGTTTGCTTGAGAACACAAAGAAACTCAGTGTTCTGCTAAGACAATGTAGTATATTTGGAGGCATATTACTGTGATTTTCACATTGAACTGTATTAACTTTTTCTCCTTATATCTGTACCAAAGTCATCAGTAAAATCAGTACCCTGCAAAAACTCACAATGACACATTTCTTTATCTTCTGACACAGCCATTAAAACAAAACAAAAAACACACACCCCCTAAAAAAGCAACAGAATAATAAATGTTACCAATTATCTTCCATGATGCTCTGATTTCTAATAATGGTAATTTGATCATAAAATTAAGTTCCTTATCTCCTGAGAATGTCATTTTTTTTTTTTTTTGCCTGAGTATTCCTGGATGTGTATGAATGTGTGTGTCTGTGTGTGTGCCTGTCTGTGTGCAAAACCCTTCAAAAACAAAGTATTCACCATCCATCTCATCTACACTAGTCTACAGTATTTGCAAATATTTCTGGTACTTTGCCATTGCAGTAGTTTGTACATACAATAAAGCAAACAAGAGCTTCATTCTACCTGTTATTAACAGCCTGTCTCTCAAGAATTACTGCCTGGCTATAAAATGGTTCACCCGTGAAACAAGTAAATTTAATAGGATCAATTTTCTTCAGTGATATTCTGTTCAATGCTAAACTTCATCCATGGCAACAGAGATTCTAAATTCATGCTTAGGGCTAGAAAACTAAGACGCTTTATTATTAGTGTTCAGCATGGCTAGACAGTTCTGTTGAAGCCAATTATTAGACGCTGTTTCCATGTCAAAGTAAGCTGGGGAAAGTTAATGTACTTGGGAAAAGGAAAAAAATATCTGATTCAATACTCTACAGGAACTCCCAGTGACTAGATAACATACAACTCTCATACCACTACTGTAATAATTTTCTTAAAAAGGGGAAGGGAACATCCACTTATCAAAGTGAACAGAATCTTCTCCTTTTGTCACCAGCTGCTCTCAAATTTTCCATATCCCCACACTAGTAGGTAGTCGTGGTGGGTTTGCCCACCACTGGGTTGACCAGCTGACAAATACCCACCCAGCTGCTCACTCCTCCCCGCAACAGGAGAGTGGAAGAAACCAGGATGGAAAAGATGATGGGTTGAGAAGAAGACAGGTAGTTTGCTTAATAGTTACAATCATATGCAAAAAAAGACTTGACTTGGCAGGAAGTAATTTAATTTACAGCCAATTTACAGCATTTATTTGTTCATTGCCACATACTGCATGAGTTGCCTATGGAAGTTATGATGACGCTGAGGAACCTAGGGCAGGAAACTCAATACTAGCATTGAGTATCTGCATATACGTTCAAGTAACAAAAATAGGATTACATAAGACATTTTACTGGCCAAAAGATGGCCATCTGGAAATGAATAAATAACCTCGGGAGAATGGGGAAAATTGTTTCATTCCTTTTGAATTTTGGTTCTTGGAAGAACAGCTAAGTATCTTAGTTCATTTTATAGTGTTAACGTAAAATCATTTACCGAAGTAAATAAATTCAGGCAGAGAAGAAAGAATATTCCTCTGACATCATCAAAGTTTGAGATATGGCATTTGTTTCCTTGTCTAGACACCTCTTTCTAAGTTATAGTAAAAAAAATATTTTTAATATTTCTGAATACATAGTAGTTATTTCTATGACTAATTAACTTAGTTAACTAATCTTGATGTTGAATTTGATCACCTTAAAATCTTTGCTCAGCCATCTCCTCCTTCTAGAAGCAGCTACAGGTGATTTTCTACTGTTTCTGTTTCTCCAGGATTTTCATGTCTACTCAGTCTTTTTTTCTCAAGTAATCTTTAAATAGCCCAGGAAATGTGAACCAGCTTCAACAAGAGAAAAAAATCTGCTGGTGGAGACATGTACCTAGGCAGTGGTATGGGAAGCCAGGTCAACCACAGCTGAAGTCTAATCTTCAAGGGACTATACAAGGGGTTCAACTGAGTGCTTGGAGTGTAATGTCTAAGCTTTAGAGGAATGAGGACTTCCTTGACTTTAAGTTCAACTATTCTTTTTACTTACTCTGAGAGCTCTTACTTAGTCTAATGTTCCTTGTGGACTCCATTTCAAAGTGTTTAACTGTCTCTAACTGTCCATATTCACCTTCTGATAAGTGTTTTGGAGCCTTATTCCCTTCACTGAACTAACAGAGCAGCTGTTTGAACGCACTTCAGATAATTTCTTTTATACCCTAAAACCTGTACTTGATACAGACTCAAGTTTTTCCTGGGACATTACTCAAGATTTGGGATAAGGATGAGGGTTAATGGTTTTGAACTGAAAGAGGGAAGATTTAGATTAGATATTAGGAAGAAATTCTTTACTGTGAGGGTGATGAGGCACTGGAACAGGTTGCCCAGAGAAGCTGTGGATGCTCCATCCCTGTAAGTGTTCAAGGTCAGGCTGGACGGGGCTTTGAGCAACCTGGTCTAGTGGGAGGTGTCCCTGCCCATGGCAAGGGGTTTGGAACTAGGCAATTTTTAAAGTCCCTTCCAACCCAAACCATTCAATGATTCTATTGCAGAGAGTTCATCTTGTGCCAAGAATGTATATATTTAAATCACCGTTTATGGACCCAACCACCTGAGATGTGTGTAAACTAATCTGCAGTACAGATTGTTTCTCTCACACTGGTTCACTTAACCCCAAAGACATAAAAAAAAAAAAAAAAAAAAAAAAAAAAAAAAGACTTGTAGATAGCTGTCTGTGGCCTTCTAGAAGATAAGCAAAGGATGATTCCCATAATAGTTTTGGAAATTTTCTTCATCTTTGACCTTTAATACTCCTGGGTTTATGCCTTTGGAGTCACCCCTAAGCCTTGTCTGATATTGCTTTCTGATAAGAACAACTGATGTTTAAAATGTAAGCAGAATATGCTCAGTGCCCTGAGCATGTGAGCAGTCATAGTCTGCAACAACAAAAGGCTGACCCACTAAAATTTCAGTAGATCTGCAAAGAATATTACCATATGCTTAAATAAAGTGTCTTAAATAAATGTCACTTATAAAATTTGGCCTAAGAAAAGCAAGTATAAATGAAGGTCAGATTTTCCTGAGCCCTGTCATAGACTTCCCACTTTATTTTAATCTCCTCAGTCCTACAATATTGATCTAATAATTCCCTACTTCGTTCCCTTAGGGACAGTAAAGTTTTCCCTACCTTTTTATTTTCTCTCCTTACTGTGACTCTGTCTTCTTCTTAGTGAATATTTACATGACAGCTAGCACAGCGGGACCTCATCCTTGATGGACAGATTTTCTATTAAAAAAAGAGAGTCATTTGTGGAAATTCCTCCTTAATTCATACAGAGCACATCAAGCTACCATACATACATACACGTACATAAATATAAAAATGATTGAAAACTGGTTTGGAAAAAGTGGCTAGCTATGCTGATTTTTATAAACAGCTGTCAACCTCCTTAACTGCTCATAGCATACCAGGATAGCTTGTGACGCCTTTGCAGACTCCAAGCTGTCATTCAGGCAGAGGCTGGGTGAAGATGCTGATGCCTTAGGAATAGATTCAGATTATTACTGTGATGGGGATGTGACCATTCCCTTGCTCTCTCTGATAATGTTGCAGATATTGCAGTGACACACATTATCTTCCCAGCTGCCAACATATCTCAAGAGACGGAGGGGGAGGGGAAAAAGTCCAACACCATAGCTTTTTATCTAGAAACTGAAGTTTTCTTCAATTTATTCTCAGGCAAAAAAGCAGGCAGCCTGACTTCCAAAGGAAATTTCTTGTGTTCCTGTAGACACTTGTCTGTAGAACCAATGTGCTAGTGATTAAAAGTCAGATTCTGCTTTTGTTCATACAATGGGAAGTGCTTTATTCAACGTTCAGTCCCACTGGGCTGAAGAGCACTGCAAGAAAATGTCCTTTTGTGGAGGGAAAAAACAAGCCATGTCACCCAAGGCATACCCTTAGGAAATCAATTTGCCTCACGGGGCCTCCAAAGACATGTCACTGAGTGCCAGAGGGCAGGTCTATTATGTACTTTGCCTAATCTAATAGGGCTTTCATCCAATATGGCTTGAGATCTCCCGACTCCTGCTGAACAAAAAATTCTAGGAGTAAAAACAAACCCACAGTTGTGTTAATGTGGTGTTGAGCATGTAGTAACAGACCTTTCCGGGGAAGATAAAGTGCCTCTGAAGAGGTTTATGAAACTTTCTTCTGGGACCCTTATGCTGCCAGTCATTTTGTTGGGCCTTGGGGATGGAGCAGTTCTGCTAAGGCCTGTTTGGGGGACTCCATCACAATGTTCTCTTCTACCATAGAGACGTGCCTAAAGGATGCATTGGACTGCAAAATCCACAAGACTGACTTAATCATCATGACTACAAAATAGATAAGGAAACTCAAAAGTAAGTGTTATCTTTTCGAACTTTATGACTAAAAACAAATCCTAAAGAAACCACTAGAAAGGGAAATTGGAACTTTCATCAACTAGCAGAAATCTAGAAGTTAGCTTTTGAAAATGAATGAATAAAAGAACAACAAACTCTATTGAGGTCTCTGTAAATTTATAGCATTTTTCAGTTCTCACCAACATGCTAAAATGGGGATATAATCTAAGATGTTGATTCTCTGCAGTGCTCCTGCCACATTGAGAGAATGGAGAAAAATCTCTCCTCATGTTTGCTGCTGCAGTCTCCCTCTCCAATGACCTCTAGCGTTTCCTTACTCACTGCTTCCTCTGTGTCCGTTCTGAAGGATGTAACAGTCCTTAATGGTGACGTTTAAAAAAACAACCAAAACCAACAAAAAAACAAACAAACAAAAAAACCCCAAACAACCAACCAACTGATTAACCATAAAAAAGCCCCCAAAAAACAAACAAAACCCCCTTTGTTCTCTCTTTTTCTTTTGCCTGGATGGGAGAACCTTAGAACTCCATGTGGGAGAGCATATTAATATATATATGTAAATCTAAAATAAGGCTGATTACAGGCAGTGTGTTTTTCCATTACATTGCCAATCTAACTGAAAGATTATACTGTTATACTCCTGTAAAATGAAATAACCTGCCTATGTGCATAGAAGAAAGTTGAGAAATGAGTGTTAAAAAGTACACAGTGCTGGTGCTTTTACTTTATGGATGCATACACTATTATATCAAAGTAAACAACATCCTTTATGACTTTTAAACATTCACACTATTTCAGGTTGGATTCCAATGAGTGTGAAGAGGATGACATTATTTTCATTGCTGCTCCACATCATTAAAGAAAACAAAACTCAGTAACATCTTTCAGCAGCTCTGCTTTCTGGGTTTCTCTGTTTTATGGCCCTTGTGTGCATTAATAATGAAAGCAGCAGGGAATTCATCACTTGCCACAGAAAAAGACCAGACAAAACCAAACACAAACACAAACGAGAAAGAGACAGTAAGAGAAAGACAAAAAGGACTGTATGATTGCTTAAAATGTAAATACAGTTTTCCCCGACACACTAATGATAATTCACAGCTCTGTCTCAAGAATGCAAAAAGATTCAATGAACTAGGACAAGCAAACTCTCTGTGGATGCTTTTGTTGACTCTAATAATCTTTTGATGATTACATTGATAAAGGTAATAGCATTGCTAAAGTACTCTTAGACTTCTGTGAGGCATTTTATTTTGTAGTGGATAATATATTTTTTGTAGGAAACTAGAATGATACTAAATCAACATGGTCCATATTAAATGGATGGGAATGTGACTAGGTCATGCATCAAAGGATTCCTCTATGTAGCTTTTTGCAGACAAAGCTTTTACTGATTTTCTGTGGAGATGCAAACTGACTCTACTCCTATTCTGAGCTACAGGTCCATATGATCTTCAGCCTGCTGTATTTCCTGCCTATAGTTAGTGATATTGAAAAGTGATTTTTAGGGAAAGTACTACATCTCTTTTTCTTCATGCAGTCCTAGGAAACAGCCATGCCATAGTCATGGAGATCTGGAAGCCATAGAAATGTGCCATTAAAAAGCAAGATTTTATACTTTTTAGAGATTTAGATTTTGCAGATAGGAGAATAGTGGGGCATCTAATCTGTACTGCCTCTACAAACTTGATATGGAAAAAAATGTTCCTTTAAAAGAATATTAACTTCTTCACTTAAAATTACAGTTACTGAAGTCAGCTGTGATATCGAGATGTCCTGTCTTGAAATTTTCTTACTCACTTAAATGATAACAAATCTGTTCCTTTTAAAGCTACATCCTAGTCATAAACCTCAATTCAGAATTTTGCACAACAAACAGACACTAGAGAAAACACCAAAAGTCAGAAAATATGTCAGACTTTTTGTGTTTCAATCCAAGTACTAACAACCCACAACGCTGAAAATATTTTTCAGACTGATAATTTTAATGTGTTTCAGTTTCATTTCCAGCCTTAGGTCTTTGTCACATCTTCCTTCATTGGATTTTTGTTCAAACTTTAATCAGAGCAGTGTGTCTCAACCCTTATCAGAATTTTAAATTACTGTGAAAAATAGTGTCAGATCCCTCCCAGTCACTTGTTTTTTCCTTGACATGTTAACCATCTCTTTCGTGTTCGAAGTTAAAAATGCAAGAAGTATATGTTACCTTGGTTCATTTGTTATTGCTATTATTGGGGTTTGGGTGCTTCTTTTGGTTTGACTTGTTTTTTTTCAGTATCTTCTTTTCTTTGACTGATATAAGCACGTTTTTGGACTATGAGATAACTTGAAACAGACCTTTTCTGATGGTTGTATCTGTACAAGTTTAGAGTTGCCTTATATAATTATATTTCCTTAAGGTGTTTACAAAATCTTCCACTCCACTGTGTCCATTTGATCAGCAGCAAATAAAAAAAAAAAAAAAAAAATCTGATTCATAAGACCTCCACAGAGTCAGAGGGACTAGTAAGCAACTGAAACATTGATGTGTTTGAGTCTTTGTATATTTATGCGTGTATGTGTGTGCATTTACATGTATGTGAGTGTTTCTGATTGTTCAGTTTGGGGGAATATTTGGAAAAAAAATAAAGAAAATGACAGCTGTGCTAACATATTCCACGGCAATTGCCACAGAATGCATCTCACTGAAGAATAAGTAGCAACATCTGTAGTAATGATTAGAGATTAAATGAATACTGTGAAATATCCAGTGCTGAAGCAGCTGCAGTCCATGCTGAGGTACTTTGCCTATTATGTAAAAACATCAAAATACCCTTCCCACAGGTGTTAGGCAGCAGTAACCATAAGGTGATAATGAAAGGCAAAAATAGATTTTAGTCCTTCCTCACTCAATACTGACAATAAAAAAAACAGGCAAGATCTTTGACATCCATTATTCATTCCACTCCATTGCAAAATCTTCCATTTGGCAACGTGACATCCTGGCAAACCATCTAAAGCTCTTCCACTAAAAGTTAAAATCTCCCAATATGTGTCTCTTGGGCAGACTGTGACACTGGTCTACAGATGTGTTCTGTGTTTCAGGAACAGAAAGGTTAGAAGTAAGGTAGCAGGTGGAAAGCAGGGCAAGAAGAAGAGAAAACTCCATGTTTAACAACAGTCTTCCCATATTCATTAGCTTTTCTGTTAATGTCACATGCACTAAAATTAAGAGGAGTCCCCAGATGATTTTTGATTTTTTTTTTTTTTTTAATATTTATGAATAACTCCTGAAGGAAAAGTTTGTGCTTTACCCTTGAGATAATATTTTTATTTTCTAACCATGCAGTGAAAACAAAATTTAGTTTTAGCTTGAATATCTCTGCCCAAAATGCTTCCAGCATTGAGAATTTTCAATTGCTGGTTATCAATATCAATAAATGCTTACACGTAGTCTAAAGCATTATGCATGTCTGTCTTGAAAAAGTAATTCTGTGGAAAATTTCTACCTTGTTTTTATGTGTTTGGCCTACAACCATTTTATTATAATTTCTCATCACGTTCTGCCCTGCCAGCTGAATCATCATCTTAGCAAATCTCAGTCTACAGCTGTAAACGAAGAAATTACTTCCAAGAAAATGTGATTATTCATTTCCTACTCTTTTAGTCTTGTAACGTCTCAAGGTTAAAGATGCACATTGTGACAATGTAGAATTATCCTTGGTTTTGGCTATTACAACCTGCTTACCAATGTTCACCAATAAAAAAGTAAGAATAAAAAAAGAGACATGGTTTTGTAGCTGGAACTACTTTGAAGATCTCAAACAGATAAGGTTTGCATGTGTCAAGGACAATTACTTAAAATCAAAATGTTTTGTGCAAATGCATGAAACAAGAATTCTAGTGACATTAAAAAAAAAAAAAATAAACAAAAAAACCCCACCACACAGCGAAAAAAAACCCAAACAGGTTCAAGAGAAGGTGTAATAGAAGAGCAGAGCAGAAAACAAAATTAAGAGAAATTATGTTTTCATTTTTTTAATGATGGGGTAAGAATATTCTTTGTACAGGAATCCCTGTTTCTGTTGTCATATTGCTTCATTACTGGTCTTGTATCTGTATAAAGAGAAATTGATAAATCAAAAGACAAACACAGATATACAAACAGGAAAGCCCATTGATAAACATCAGAGAAATACAGGTGCGTACATATAACATATACATATAACATATGCATAAATATACTGTCCTCCTTATACTCCCATATAAAAATCTGTTGGGTTTTTTTCCTATAAAATAAATATGTATACACATCTGTTTTATATACATCACAGAATCACAGAATGGTAGGGATTGGAAGGGACTTCTACGAGATCATCTAGTCCAACCCCCTGCTAAAGCAGGTTCCCCTCGAGCAGGTTGCACAGGATCACGTCCAGGCAAGTTTTGAATATCTCCAGAGAAGGAGACTCCACAACCTCTCTGGCAGCCTGTTCCAGTGCTCTGCCACCTTCCAAGTAAAGAATTTTTTCCTCATGTTGAGGTGGAATTTCCTGTGTTCCAGTTTGTGTCCGTTGCCCCTTGTCCTGTCACTGGGCACCACTGAAAAGAGTCTGGCCCCATGCTCTTGCCACTGGCCCTTCAGAGATTTATAAGCATTGATGAGATCCCCTCTCAGTCTTTTCTTCTCCAGGCCAAAAAGACCCAAGTCTCTCAGCCTTTCCTCACAAGAGTCATGCTCCAGTCCCTTGATCATCTTTGTAGCCCTCTGCTGGACTCTCTCCAGTAGTTCCCTGTACTTCTTGAACTGGGGAGCCCAGAATTGGACACAGTACTTCAGGTGTGGCCTCACCAAGGCAGAGTAGAGGGGCAGGATGACCTCCCTTGACCTGCTGGCCACAGTCTTTTTAATGTACCCCAGGAGACCGTTGGCCTTCTTGGCCACCAGAGCACATTGCTGGCTCATGGTCAACTTGTCATCCACCAGGACTTCCATGTCCCTCTCTGCAGAGCTGCTTTCCAGCAGGTCATATGCATACATATGCATATTTACACATATATATGTGTATAGATACAAACACGTATTTATATGTAGCAATGAAAACATTACTCATTCTATAAATGACAGAAAAAGCCCAGCAACAAGAGCTGATAGCATCTCTATTCTGGTAAATATGAGGCGCTGGTAACAGCCCCATCAGAACAGTTTGGAGACCAGCAAAGACCTTTGGTGATTCATATGGGAAACAACTTCAGTCTATGCTGAAAACAATTTACTGTACTGCACTGAGCAGAAGCACAGTAAATTGCTCATGGTGTCCCATGGATTCCACAGGTACAGTAACTAGGAGGAATGTGTTTCTGTGCAATCATCTCCTCTTATAACGTGCAGATGTTCAGTTTTTCCGAATATCCAGTCTAAACCTCCTCTGGCACAACTTGAGGCCATTTCCTCTTGTCCTATCACCTGTTACTTGGGAGAAGAGACTGACCCCCACCTCTCTACAACCTCCTTTCAGGCAGTTGTAGAGAGCGATAAGGTCTCCCCTCAGGTAGGAGGATCCAAATATGGGTCCTCCTGCTCTCTGACTACTTGTTCATCTTAGTCTATTACACTGCAGGGAAAAAAGAAGTCTTCCTAGTACAAACAGGGGTTATATAGAAGTTGGCTTTTTGCCTATTGTTTTTAAGACATGGCAGAAACTGTTAGCATGGACAAGGAGAAGAAATAAAAAAAGGATTGTCTCTTCAGCTCTTCTTTCTATTTGGTGGGGTTACTAGAACTTCCAGGCCCCTCATACCATGTTCTGATGTTCAGCCTTGAGCAAAAAAAATGTTGAGGGTGGATGTGAAAGTATGAAGTTGAGGAAGGGCAGTAACTTTCCCTGAAACTTGTCAGGAGGGAGGAAGGCTGGAATCCTGGAGAAAGGACTAAAAGATCCTAATAGCTCATTTGACTAGCCATCTCCAGCAGAGCTGTGACCTCATATATCACTCAGCCAGTGCAGAAGCTGAACCTGAGTGTTGACCATTTCTCCCTCTGTTCTTTAGCAGAGCAGCGAGTCTCTACTATTCTCAGTCATCATGACTGCTACACAGTTTGATAACACCAGCTACTCTCCAGAGGCTTCACCTACCTAGAATTCAAGCAGCATTCCTCAGCTGGAAAGCTTTTAGTAATACTAGAGTGAAACCAGACACAATTTTTCAGGGCCCAAATTCAGGTTGTCATAACAACTTGACACAGTTCTAATAATCCTATTTTTATTACACTGCTTAAGTAGAAAGAACAAGATGTATTTGTTCCTCATAAAAGTAACTGCAATCCAACTGTTCAAAGTGTGTTCTCATAATTAGATATAGAGCACCAGTACACCTCACAGGGACATCAGGTTACTCTCAGAGCAACCCTGTTGATGTTGGCGGTTTAGTTTGAATTTATATAGGTGTACCTGAGCTCTGAATGTGGCACCAAATAACTAAGGTTCTTCTGCTCCTAAGGAAATCTCTAGTGTTCAGATCAGAAAGGATACAGAAACATGAACATATTGAAAAAAACTGAAGTGGAAATAAGATACAACAGAAAATGGTGTCTGCTTAAAGGCAAGAAAGGAAGATTATCAGTTCTGTACGGCACACTGGAGGTAAACAGTCACACTGGAAATTTTGATCTGATCCTGAGACATTTATAGAATACCCGCTAAAAAAAATTCTTCATCCACAGTTGACTACTTAGCCACATTTTCTGGGGCAATCATGTACTGTATACTATCACAGTGGTAGTTTCCTTAACCTTCTCTAAGTTGTATCTGAACATCTTGATGCCCCATAGGGCAAAGCAAAACAGGTGACTGACTTACATAAATCTGTTTTCGGTTTCTCTGAAAGACTAAAAAAGTGCACACAGTCAGTTACAGGTAAGGCCTGGTTTAAGGAGCCTGTGTCTCTCTTCCCACATTTGGGATGGGATTCACTTCATCTCACTGTAGTCACTTACAACTTAGATATATAAGCTAAGCTATCAAACTAAACTCTACAGATGTTGTAGAAATACGTCACATGCACAGGGGGGCTATCTTCTAATGGGTCTGGGTTTCATACCTGTAGAGGAAGACCAGATGTTGTGCCTGAACAAGGCATCTAATTTTCAGATGGCAGAAGTTAGGTGAAAGTGTTTCTACTCTCTGTTCTTAGTTCTTAGTTGTGATCCCATACATCTGTGATGTTTGGAACCATGACATTTCAAGAGGTGAGCCCTAGGCCATATCTAATTGATCCACAGTTCATGTGTGGTGGGCCTTGTGGCTGCCATCCCTAGCCTTGCTATAATATGTAAACGAGATTTCTGCATTATTGCATACTGGTGTTATGAATCTACATGTGGTTGAAAACTATGTGAAGGTTAAGGATAGGTAGGATCTGTGCAAATGTAGGATCCAGGTGACTTGCACTCCATTTTTTAGTAGGTCCTTGAAATGCCATTTTGTTGCTCTGTCCTTTAATTGGTTTGGGTAAACTAAAAAAAAAAAAAAAAAAAAAAAAATAAAAAAACAAACCAAACCCCCTTTCTTTTCTTTCTTCACTTCTTTTCTTATCTTGCTAACTTACAAGCAGATTTGGACACCAAAACCTACTCATTTTTACAGTGACTAATATGACTGGATGATCTACAAGCTACTAAAACAATTACACCTGTGCCTTCAGTGGTACGAATCCTCACAGAAAAGTGATATATCACATGGATAAGGATCATAAATATGTATTAATAATGTAATTAGACAATTAATATAATATGGACCAAAAATGAAGCAGATCTTTAGCTCATGTAAATTAGCATTGATCTGTTCAAGTATTCAATATAGAGGCACCTAAGCCATCTTCAAAAGATGCTTCTAAAAGCTTTTGTTGTACTGCCCAAAGAAGGACAAAACATCACAAATTCACAGGGCTAAAGAACCACCCACTAAGCAATGGAAAGAAAAGAACCTCTTAAATTTCAAATGAATATAACAGGGTGGCAGCCAAATCCACCCCTGCAAACCTTTTACCTCCATAGTACCAACAGAGGAAGAAGCAAGTTGCTCGTATTCCCTTAGATTTAAAGACACTCAGTGTGATGTTTAAGGATATTGAACAATAAATATCATGTGGAATGTGAGGTTCTGCACAAAAATAATTTGCAAGAACAAAGAGAAAGAAAAATAAAAGAATATGTGTTGTTAGAGGTGGATATCAGTTTCTGTATTAAATAAAGTGGTCGGTGTTTGAGTTCTTGATCAGTATGTAAGGTGTCAAACATCTTCTCCTTGCCCCTGGTTATTTCAACAGTTGACAGTGCTCTTTACAGAACAAACAGAAAGTATAAGTTAATTATGTCTTTGATAACATTTACTTTTCCTTGTATCACCTACCATCTTTGCTATAATGACGCTATTTTCAGATAGATGGCTGATGTGTCAATAACAAATATTCCATGCAAATGGTTGTATTTCAGTATTGAGATATAGGTTCTGTGAAAAGTTCAGTCTATATTTAGAAAATATGGTTTAAAGGAATGCATCAAATATCAAGTCTGGTTGCCCATTGCTTTGTACGTTACTAGATTATTGATAATTGTGCAAAGGAAATGAGGAGAACAGCTATCCAGATATGAAGACTTTTTTTCGCCTGAGTTACAAAGGATAACTATTTCTGTAGTCCCTGGGATCTCAGCTGGGACTGTTATTGCACTCATGGGATGCCATCACATCCTCTGAAAGAAAAACTTTACTTTTGGTAGCAGAATTTGACTAACAGTCTTTTGAGAAAAGTAACCCAAGGGTACGATAAGGTGAGGTTTGAAGACCGACGATAAGAGCACCAACCAAACTGACCTTGGGAACACCATTCATGATACAGAAGATCCTTAAATTTTTAGTCAGCTTTAAATCAGAACTTTTACATCTGCTTTCCATGGTCTCTGAATCCAACAAAACATAAATTTATAACAGCAGAACTTGACACACAAACCCTGGGCTTTTTTTTCTTCACCTCATTTTTCAGAGCCGTTGTGTGGGTATCATCTAAACTGTTGGGACTATTTGTAATATGAGAGTATTTCTTACTGACAGTGCTTTTCCTTTTTCATAAGCTAAAAAAAAAAAAAAAACATAAAAAATGTAGCTGTCTACTGTATAAGAGAGTAAAAGAAAATGTACCAACTGAAAAAGAACACATTTCCTTAGGAACTAGAATTCTTTATTAAATACTGTATTATTAAATTGTTAAATAAATTCTTAATATGGTGGTCTTTATTTTAAAGCAAAAAAAATTGTGACCATAAAAATAAAGTACAATTACTACTATTGCAATTACAAAGTGGCTCAAAATCAGATTGAGGTAAATTAAAAGTTGAGAAGTAAGTTTCAAGTAACGTTTTCATTTTTAGAGTTATACTTTTAAAAGTTAAAAGATGTGTATATATTTATATATTTATAGTTCTCATTTGAACTTTGAAAATCTTTGGATTTTATTTTTTTTGACAATCTGAATTTTTAGCCATGTTATTCATGAATTTTAAAAGCAAGATAAAGCTCAAAAGAGATGTCATTTTACTGTTATTTTCAATTTGTTCATTGTGGAGGTATTTGCATTTCAATTCTAACCAAATCCTCAGAGATCTCAAACCAAAGGTATGAACTTTTTTCATTCTTCATGACACTTCTGGGATGCCTTTTGTTACAGTAATGGATTGTGGAGGAAGACTAATCCCATGATAATGTATCTTTTTTTATGTATAACATTAGAGAAAATATTAAGTACAGGACAGGAATTTTCCTTCCTGTGATGATGTCACTTTGATCTCTGGTGCACCTAGAAAATTTATAAAAAGACAAAAGTTATTATCATATTTCTTCAAAGGACTGGGATCATAATTCTGAAAATAGATTGGAGATGGGCTGTTTTCCTTCCATGCACATTTGATTCCAGATCTTCCACTTAAGTAAAGCGTTGTTCTATCCTATGCCTTTGTTTCTGTTAAGATCACATACAATATTTCTCTATTCTTTATTGTTGGCTGAATTACTTTGGAAATTCAGATAGACATAATGACACCTAAAAGGCAGCGGAGAGTGCTCTAAGCCATAAAATCCTGCAGTTCCTAAAAGTTCACAGAGGTAGACTTGCCAAGACAGGAACTGGACTATTTCTCATGAGCAATATTCAAAAAGCTTAGCCAAGAGGGACAGACTTCTTGTAATTTCCAACAACAAAGCCGCCTCTGTTTTCAAAAATTGGTCCTTGCTTTTTTTTTTATTTTTTTTTTTCATCTGTTTGGGTTTTTTGTTTTTGTTTTGAAAGGACAGCTATTCTTTATCAGACTTACTTGGCATGCAAAATAATCTGCCAGCTGCATCATGTCTTCTCTGGGCACACATAAAAAACTAGTTTGGATGCCACCTGTTTGATTACTCATCTAGTGATGCCAGTTCTGATTTTGCTTGAATGTGCCATGAACAAAACAAAGAGCAACAGAATATATTTTGTTTTTCTAAAAAATGAAATGAAGTTGAAGAAATGGTAATAGTTAAGGAAGCCCTGATCAGAACTGGGTCTGTCATACCACCACAGAAATAGCTATACTGCATTTGAAATATTGGGCAATATATCCTGATTGATTATACCAGAACTTCTCAAACCTCAAATACAATTTTCTATACCAACTTCTTTTTTTATTCAGTAGTAGAATTTTTTAACACCTTATGAAAAATATGTGTGCATATATTTGTAAATTACTGTGTATGCTTTCATTTTTATTTACATACATTTATATATAAGTATGGATCTTAAGATATCAGAATATTCATAAATACGGCAATATTTCTAAACAAGTCTTGTATACTTTTTCAACTGAGTTATTTATACTGTCATTAGAAAAAAATAAGACATAGAAAAATTTAAAATAAAAGTTGACTTTAACTTTAAAAACGCCTAACTGTAAAGGGTACCTATATTCATTAGTTCAGATGTAGTCCCTAGATTAGAGACATTAGAAGTTAGGCAAAATAAACCTGTTACTTCTAATAAACATCTTGATAAGGAGTTCACCAATTGGATATGTAGCTGAATTATATCATTCAGAGAATTTTATGAAACAGGGTGTAGGAGGAGATTACGAAAAGGATGAATGAACACTTCCTTCCCTTATACTCATTTTATGCATTTTCAAAACACAGCTGAAGCAGAGGTAGGATCAGTTTCTATCAGTATGTAGCAAGTTGCCAAGGCATGTTTAATCTGGTACACCAACGTCATTGACATCTATGAAACCTTTGCCATTAAATTCAGGGAAGACTGGATTAGAGAGGAAAGACGAAGAGAAGTAAAAGGCAAAATGTAAATAAATGTATGTAGCACTGGAGAGAGGGATGTTCAGACGTGTTTCAAATGTCACAAATGGTTTTGTTTAGGTTTGGCTGTCTGCTGATGTTTGGGGAGAGAGGTTTGTACATTTAAATTAAAGGAGTTTCCCTTTTGTTAGGAAAGAAATGAACTTTAAGCCTTTTTAATGAGAGAATCATGTATTATTTGATATGCATCTGGGTACTGACAATTTACCCACTAATTATATGGAGAATGGAAACCAATTAATTATTCCAACAGCTTTTTTAAGTGTTAATCAACCACTGCCAGTGGCTTTCTACTGCAATGCCTTTAATGTCTGTCACTGTCACAGCTTATGCATATCCTGATAATTGAATATTATAACTATTGGCATCTTTTGCATTATACAATTTAAGTTAGGCCTACATGAAATGTAGTGGAGTATCTTACAAGGGTTTTCTTGACATAATCCAAGATGAAAGTATGAGGTAATTATGTGACTTGCTTTCAATTTCTCTTTTGGGAGGATGATCATTCAAAGTTCTCTTCAGTGTTTACAGGAGCAGTAGATGAGAATGAAATTCTGTACTTCAGGTCAAAGTGTGCTTATATTATCAGCTCCTTAAGATGAAGAAAATCTTGTAATGCATGTTTACAAAGAAGCTCAGACATCTAATTCATACCACTGATTATTATCAATGAATTGTTAATTATACAGAGTCCAAATATAAGGTTCATAGTTGGTCTGTGATGTAAATAGCAATACAATCAAGCAATTAAGTTATCATAAGGCTTCAGTATGGTCTATCAGAGATATTGAGGGAAGACAATATTTTTTGGGTTCAAATAAAATTGGAAAATTATTGAGATGTTACCAACAAAACAGAACAACAAATGTATAAACTCATTGAGTTCAAATAATGATTGATTCCTCCTTTATTTCAAAAAAGCATGCTCCTTGTTCTTTTGCTTTAGTTCCACACTTAAATATGCCTTACATAGGAAGGATAGAGATATAAATTATTTTTTAATGTTCCCTGTTACTGATACACTTGGCTTCATTTAGAAAGCTGATGCACTACAATCACTATTTATTGTAGCAAATTTAATAATTGTATTGTTACCTTGGATTACTCTAATCTGTTCCCTGGAGATCTTTATTTTGTCTCTTTTTACCATATTAAACTTGCACCATGAAGGCTGGGAATATCATTTCATTACGGGTATGAACTGTCCCTAGCCCAACAAAATGCTGATTCCCCTTTGTCAGTTTGACATAGGAGCAAAACCACTATTAAAGTACTAAAGGTATTTGCAAGAGTATATGGGAGGAGTGTCTGGAGCAGGGACCTGTGTGCCTGGTGCCGGCTGCTGGGGTGGGGTGAGTGTCTGTATCATCCCCGTTCCTGGTGTGGTTGGACGATGTGTGTATTCACCAGCAAACTTCAAGCTGGACCAGCTGGCAAGTAGGGGAACCTCGGGTCTGGGACATGGTATCAGGCAGGTGGAGGGTCCATGCTGGTAAGCACAGGAGGACCCGTAAGTGTGGAGCGCATGAGGGACAACTGGGTGCATGTACATTTGCAGCGAGCATCAAGATGGACCAGCTGGCAAACAAGGGACCCACGGGGTGGGTAAGGAATTCCATGATCCAGGCAGGGGTGTGGGGCAAACAGAGGGGTTGATTTTCAAAGGATCTGCAAATATGTGTGTGCTTATGAACTTAGAGACCATGGTGTGTGTGTGTGCCACCTTCAGCCTCTGCCAGCACAAGAGGAGGAGGGGACTTGGCTGTCTCTGCTTATGCTCTATGTGTGTAGGTGCTGTTGAAGGCAGAGCCTTGTCGGTTGCAACCTGTGTGATCGGCTGTGTCCATGTCCTCTGTGTCTGCGTGTCCATGTCTGTGTGTTTGTCTCTGGGACACATGCTCTGCTTTGTTACTGGTTGAACCTGTGAGTGGGAAAGTGGCACAACATCCCTCAGCCTGAGCAAAGACCCCAGGTCCTGGGCACCGGGCTGGGCTCCAGCAACTGGGCAGCAAGGACCTGGGCTGGAGCAGCTGGAGGAGGCGATCACATTTCTTACATCACTTCACAGTATTATGACACCAGCTGTTACCGTGTTTTTTTACATTAAGTGATTAACAGCTGTGGGAAGACAGACTCATAAGTCCAGTGACAGGAGAGTCTATTTATGTTAAAACTTGAGAGCCGTGTTGTACACATACACGGGCTGGGACCATATGGCAGATTGATGTCACAGGCCAGTCTCAGAACAGCCACTTTCATACAGCTGTTGGCGATACATTTATTTCTGAAGGTGCTGTTAAAAAACATCAGTAATGCCCTAAACTAGCATAACAGTAATACAGTGCCAGCATATAAGATGATCTGACGGGGTCTGTGAGTCTCGGAAGCAATCAAAAGTAGGGAAGTTCAAGAAGAACAGAAACGAATAGACTGTCAACTAAAAACCTCTTTTGAAACTCTAAGAGCAAATTAGATTAACTGAGGCTATTTATGGTGAAGGACAAAGACACTGACTTTGAGAGCTGATTCAAATACCAGTCGCACCTACTTTTTTCAGTTTTAATTTGGTTGTTTGCATTTGACTAAATCACTCATTTTTGAGAAAAAATAAATGTTTTTCCTGAAAAAACATAATTTTGCTGAAATAGATTTTTTTACCGAAAGATGATTCAGAGTCTTTAAAGCAAGAAGGTACTCTTCTATTGCATATATTTCACCCACTGGCCCTATAACTTGAGCTTGGTTAAAGGAAGTATTTCAGAAAGTCATACATTGCTTTTGCACTTCCTTTTTTTCTCTTCTATCTGGACCATTTAATTTCAATGGTAAATTGATCAAATGAGTGTTATCGACCAGAGCAAGGATACAATATAAAGTTCCCAATCTATCAACGCAAAGCTTTTTATGAGCACAGAAACAAATCTGCCTATTAGTGAACCTGATGTATTTTCTCTGTCACTGAAAAGCTAGGGCAGAACTGCCCTTCACAATTGTTAAAGCAAGGTTAAGAAGCACTACATACAAGTCTATATTTTCCATACTTGCTGGGTGTTAATTTATAGGATGTTGTAAATACATATTGCACCACTTCAATCTGTTTTACATCATCTGCTTTTGTACTTCATTGCAGTAAGAAAGTGACTACTAATATATTCATACTGCACTAATACCTGGAAACAATCAACCATATAATTCAGTCATTACACACTGTAATAAATATCAATGAAATTTTAAAAGTGAAGAAATAAATCTGTCTGACTAATATTTCTCTAAGATGTGCAGAGATTTCTGGTGTCAGTATGTGTATCTCCCACCTGACTGAAATCTGTCTTTATTGGATGAATGGGCAATCTGAACTGTTATGCAAATATGCCCTTCAAGAAAGCTGAGACAGAAAAAAAAAAAAAAAAAAAAAAAGAAAAAAGAAAAGATAACATTGACTGTCCAGAACTATACGGTAAATGTTTCTTATTTCTAAATGAAGAACCTTTTATGCTTTAGAATCTTAAGTTTAATCAAAACAATCTATTTGTAATCTTTATAATATAAAAGGTGAACTGTAAAATGTCTTTCCAAGCCTTAGATTCTGAGGACAAGACAAATAACTTGGGAATTTTTTTTAGGAACAAACAATATACTTTAACATCCAAAGAAAAATGTTTCGGAAGCTATATGATCCAAAGATACTTCAGTAGAATAATCCTATGTGTTAGAGGACTTTTTTCTTTTTTTCTAGTATCTGCACAAATTGTACGCTGCTTCCTAAGATTCTGCAAGCAAAATCCACGCTATAATAGCTGAAGACAGAATGTTCTAACTCAAGCAAATACATAAAAAGTATGAGATGAGCGTTGAATTGAGTACATTCCTACAATTCTAGCAATTTGCAAGAATGTGACTCATCTACAAGTTATAAGGCACCTGTAGTAACTGCTGCTGTTGGCAAAACGCATTAAAGCTCTGTAGCGGGTTTTATGTTCACGCACCCCATAGTACAGATATGAGAGTTGCTGAGTTCCATCCGTACCGCTTTAGGAAAAGCTAAACACTTTTACCTCATTTATGTCTCGTATGCACCAACCCAGAATTTGAAGGCAATAAAGGATATCCATTCTGAACATGGTCACTACCTGTCGCCTCAGATGCGATTACTTCTTTGTTCAGGCTGCAGGAAAATGATTAGGCTGCTGACTAGGTCCTGACCTGAGATTCAGTTTACCAAACAGGGGATAAGAATGCGCTGGCTGCGACACGAGAAATTGCCAAGTGTGACAAATTACAGTGTGAGAAGCTGACAAAAGATACAGATAATGCCATGAATGTCACAGGTGGTTAAGGGGTGTTTTAATGTGAAATGTCAAGCCAAACCCTTTTTTTTTAACCCATACCACAAGCGTCAAAAGCAGTTTTACAGTCAGGGGACTGAGGAAGAAGGTAATTTTCCTCGGTCTATGAGAGAACAGCTGGCCAGGCAGATCAAGCATCACAGTATCACTGTGCTGGTGTCCATTGAGCAGCTGAAGCATTTCAGAGCCCATTGCAACTGTCCGTGCCTTCATGTTCTTATTGTCTTCAGTATGTAAGTCCAATGAGGTTAATTAATTTTGAGCAATGAACCAAATTAAAGTTAACCATCTAAGCTGACCTAGTTGCATCTTTGCTCTGTAGGCGATGGAGTAATACAGGAACCAAAGAACAATTCATCCAAGATAAGTGTATAACATAGAGGTGATAAATCATCAACTGAAAGTTTTTGTTTCAATGAACACACCTGAATTATGGACAAAATGTGATACAGGATAAAACCAGGGTCTTTAAATATGCATGTGTGTGTGTATGAATATTCTCTCCCTGATTTCTATTCATATTCGAACCACTTCATCTTTGTTATTACCTAAAATATGTAAACACCACTTTTCATTAAGAATATAATGGCATTATTTATAGAAAATTACAGTCAAATTTAAAGTTCTTTTCTCTCTGGTTTTGTGTAAAAATAGATGTAATTGTATATATGCTAGTACTAGGCTTGGGTTTTACATCACATTTCAGGTCATACCTGTTGACTAGCTATGTTACAAGGCATTAGGCTCAACCGGCAGCAGCTGCTAAGAGCTGAGAATTTCTGCTGAAAACTGATATAGGATTACTTTCCCTCTGACTGCCACCAACAAGTCTTTCACCAACGTATTTGGAAATCACTATCATGTTTCTTGTCTTACGACTGGAAATTCTGCCAGCTACTGTGCAACATATGTGGTAATACCAGAAACTTTTCCGCAGTTACATGCACCATTACTCCATGTAAAACAGAAATAGTGCAGAGACAGATTTTTAGGGTGGCTCCACTTCCTTCCTGCACGAGAACTTTGGACTAATCTTGTGTGTTCTGGACATAAATAAATTAGCAACATAAAAACCCATTTGCAGCTTAGAGGTAGAATACAGATGACGGGTAACTCAGGTATCTCGGTGTGGTTGAGACAGGCTTCCAAATTGATTCCAAATATCATTACAGACATCATTTTTTCTTTTAACACATTGAAAAGGAAGTAGAGATCAGATAATTTCTGATCTCCATTTAGTCTTGAAATAATGCATTCCTGCTTTTCCTCACTGTGGAGAAGACTAAAAAATTACAGCACGCTAAGAAACGTGAAACTGGAAGTGTTTTGAGTGACTGAGTTGTATCAAGAGATCTGTGTTCTAGCTGGCTTTCACCCCAAAAGAAAACTCTCATCCTTCATTAATGAACTCTTTTGTTTGCTGTCTGTGATTTCTGGCCCACCAACAATATAACTGTGAATACAAGTAATTTTAAAGTCTTGTACTTTTCCTATTGCAATTTTGGTAGTAATCAAACTTTCCTCTCAGCCTTGATTGACAGAAGGTGGTAGAAGCACAACTTTGACCCCTGTAAGTGTTTAAAATGAACCCTTGTGTATCCATTAGTGTGAAAATCCTGCTACATCAAGGAAAGCTTAGGAGAGGGAGGCTACTGTATCCTTTATAATATCATGAAAATATCACATTATGGCACTGTGCCTTTGAACACGTAAAAGAGTCTGGGAAGGATTTTAGGCGTGGATATCCGTATATATAAACACAGAGGTCTACCTTTTGCTGTGTGATCATAACATTTTCCTGAAAACTGTACTTCTAAAATGCAGAATGATAAAAGCAGCATAAACTCTGTTAGGTGTAGCTGTAAAGGAATATATTTGAGAGATGCATGTTCTGTAGCTTCCATTCTGTCCTAACTGATTACTAGAATCAATCTTTGTCGTTTCTTTGTCATTTCTTGTTCGTGGAAAAATGAGCTCTCTTCATTGCCTGTAGTTAGTCATTGAAAAAGCCAGGATATGTCCTCAGCAGTTAGAGCATCTCCTTTTGCAAGCCTGATGACACAGGTGAATGATTATGAAACGGAAACGTTAAAACAATATGATTTTGATAATTTTTTTTTTTTTTTGAGCTTTCCATGGCTCTGAATTCCAAGCCAACGCTGCTGAAGAGGATTGTGTTACCTGTCACAGCACAGCCCAGTTGTTGCATACTACTCATGAAATATTGACAAATAAGACAAACCAGCAGTGTTTATTGGCACAGCTGAAAGCATTTGCTGAAAGCATAAATATTTATGATCAGACCATGGCTAGCACTGTGACAAGGTACGTCTCCAAACCAATAGAGTTGTGTACTTTGAAGAGATGGGTCTCTCTTTTCCAACAGAGACTATACCTAAACCTGGAAACTGAAGTGTGTGAAGACACGTATCTTGAATTCTGACCGAGAAAGATATCTCTTCAAAGAAAACAGCCTCAGGTTTGGGAATTTGTTGGCACAACCAGGACAATATATTTTAAACTCTAATACTGGCATGGAAACCATGTGGATCATTTTTATATACAAGTTAATTACTAGGTAGTGGGCTATGTTCTCTAGCAGTTTGTACGTTTGTTATTGTTATCCATTGTTTCTATTATGACAAAATAGAGAGCCTGCATCTGAGAGCAACATCATGCTAGGTAATATTCAGGCATAATAACAGCCTGTTCCAGAGAATTTACAATTAAAAATTAGATAGCCAAGTACAAAATCATGATCCTTAAAACTGTACTTTTCTTAAAATTGTACAACCCTTACAATTGTTCTAATCCTCACCTAATGCTGGAGTTATTTAATCATTTGTTTGTTTCTTCCTTTGTACTATCATTTCAAGGCTCTTGCAGAACATTCTGTTTCTAAGAGAAATTTAAGATTTTCTGTTCTTAGCCCACTCAAGCTCCTGAAACAAGAGGTGACTCAGTTTCAGCGTAGATCCTAAGTTCAATTGCCTAAATGTAGGATTCATGTGTTGCTAAAGGTACCTTTGGGTATTTAAGACATGTAGATTGAGCTGGAAGGTAACGTTCAGTACTTCCAGAAGAATTATGTCCTTCTGCAACAGCAGCTGAAGGCCATCCAGGGTGTATATACAGTATCTTATAAGGTACTGGATGCAGATCTTTAAGCAGCTGAATGGCTGATCTACCTGTCCGTGTCTGCCTACTGTACTACTGACTGCCATCAATAGAGCATAGTGAGCTATTCAGATCACCCAAAGGTAGACATACGGGACATGATTCATATACTATGTCTCCAACGCCATGTGAGATGCCCTATGCCACTTATCTGTTCCCCAAAGTCTGATCCGGAAGGATATGGGTCTCTTGAACGGCCTGTGTCAGATCTGTGAATCCTGTGCAGATGTTGCAGATTTCTGAGGGCACATTAAATGCCACAAGATGCCTACCTTCAGATAACAGAATCGAGCCCATCCTAGCCTGATATCTGAATGGATTTTCAACCTTCACTGTACTGGCATGATATTCACTGACTGAAATGGAGTTTAGATACACCTAGTGTCTTTACAGTTACCCAAATTTAGAGACTCAGACTGAATCACTCCATTTGTGTCTCATCCAAAACTCTCCACATCAAAACTATTGTATTGTAGTCCATCCAAAATATAGCAAAGACCATATTAAAAAAAAAAAACAATTTTCTTTTTGTGCAATAGGCAGGTACTTGGAACACTATCCTGAGATGAAGCAGACCAACATTTTGTTCTCTTCACTTCAGAGATTCAAAACGGTATCATTCCTTTCCTGAAGCATATTTTTGCTAGCAGTCTGTAAAGCAGTCTGCTGTGAGACATAAGGAAGAACAGGGTTTTATTACCCTCCTGTTTAATTTATATTTTTGTAAAGAAAAAAAAAAAAAAAAAAAAACAAACAAAACACAGAACGAGACATTGAGAAAAGGAATATGCCTTGACTCTGTATCCAGGGGTCTCAGTTTCCAAGCAGAGGAAAAACTGCTCTGACTTCTGTCCTGCAAACAGCTTCTGTAGCTTATATTACTCATTCACTTCATAGAATATAAATAATTATTTGGTAGATCACCTAAACACATCAGGTCTGTTTTTTCTCAGAGCTTCTGCCCTCTATTTTTAGATTAGCATTTTAACACCACCGCTTACCAGGATGTTCTCTAAATGGAACAGTACTCTTGCTTCCCTCCCACATCCTCCTTTCTGCTGTAAGGAAAGAAGCAGCGCTCATTGCAGAGCTCTTTCAAAGCTGTGTGTATGTGGCTTAGTTCTTTAGCCAACATGAACTTGCCATGTAAAAAGAAGCCAAAACAAAGAAATCTAAGATAACTCTGTTTTGTTTGGTTTTGTTTTGCTTTTTTTTTCAAGAGGGCACATGATTTTTTGTCTCTTCCCTTTACTCAGATGTTATTTTTCATTAAAAGTATGATTTGACTGATGTTAACAACAGAGCTTAAAAATGTAACAAACTGACAGATAGTTCTAATCTTTGTTACTTTAGAAACGAATGAAGACTTTAAATAAAAAAAAAAAAAAAGAGCAAGCTAAAATGAGTTCTGGGTGTATGGGTTAAACCCTGAGACTTTCCATATTCAACTCACTATTTTAATCACTTAGAGATAGAGGATTTTTCTTTATTTCTGTCTCCTCTCCACCATGTCCAAATTATTTTCTGCAGAATAACAGAGCAGAAACTGAAGGGCTGAAGCATGCTCTGTCTCTGGAAAATGTATAAGCCAGTGCTTAGGATATATTCCTGTCAATGGAGAATTTCAAATCTGAAACCCTTTCAGATGAGGCTGGAATTAAATCAGAGTGCTGTAACCACTCAGGTGTTAGAAAAATATGTGGGTGGTTTTGCTGTCTTCATAGAGACCAAAAAATTGAAAAAGAGAGCAGATGACATTCTTTTTATACAATCTGTCCTTTCAGAGTCAGTTTCAGACACTATCAAAATCCCTCAAGGATTTTAAAAGGGAAAACCTAGTTTCTGGATCCTTATCAGTTCAGTGGCATATAGCCCTGCCAAAATTTAAGTGATCCTTGCCACCTGTGTGGACGTAACTCTTAACATCTGGGAAAATTTCAGTTTGGGGAGGTGAACTATAAGTTCTGTCATAGGAGAATTGCAATTTGAAGCTAGAATGTTGAATCTAAGTACAAGATCATTTCCTTGTCATTTGGTTGTGTTTTTTTGTTTTGCTCATTTTTTATTGTCTTTTGTCCCAAAACCCACAACAATATCAGGATTAGATGAATTAAAAAGATACTATTTGTAGCTGTAGTCACATCAATGGTGCCTGGAATAATTTACTCTTGAAAATGCCTGTCAACAGATGGATTTACCTGAGGGAGTCTGGGTATAATTTATTTATGTCAATACAGCTAAATCAGGAGGAAGAACTTGGTGATCCATCACAGTGAGTTCACTGAAACTATGTTGTCTTGTCTGTGTCATGGATTAACCTCTGTGATGATGATTTGGACATCTTAATTACTTGGCCATTCAGCTAAAGATCTGATCTAGAGCCTCAAATATGTTGATGTGACTCATTTGGAAATCTGTCCCTTTTTCAGTTCAGTGAGAAGAAGTTTCTGCTTCGGTTCCACACTTTTGTGTGAGCTCACAACTTCCACTTGCCAAATGCAACCTGGCGGTTGTTCATTGCCTCAGGAACTGACTGATGTGCCAGATGAAGAGTGGCTGTGATGGCATGTCAGCTACAAAAAGAAAAAAAAAAAAAAAAGAAAAGGAAATGATTTATAAAACACTAATAAATCTAGAGAATAATAATTTCCATTCAAGTGTATAGGAGAACTTGGCAGAGAATGAGCAAATAGACATATCGTAAGGCAGGAGGGAACAAAGGAAGTTGGCTTTGATATTTCCATATGAGTAATATTTTTCTGGAATATTTTATTGTTACTATTTTGAAATCAGATATGAATGTATGACAGAAAACCTGTATAAAAGACAAAAGTATGCCAGAGCTGGTAATCTGCATATATTATAAATATTGAAGACAGCCCCTAAAAAATGTTCAAGTGTTTTTGTTTTTAAAAAATTCACAACCTTGACCTCTATTTGCTCCTGCTGATGCCAAGAAACTCAGTGTTGCTGTGCCTAAGTTTATTCTGACATCGAAGAGATTATACATGTCAAGGTACAGTGATCATACACTTAGAAAAGCCAAACTTCTGCTTTAGTAGCATATTGCTTTATGAGGAGGAGGTTCTCAAAAGAAGTCAAGCGTTTAAGATGCAGAAAAAGAAAGCAAGATGGTATCTTCCAGTGTCTGCAGGATGTTATCAACTACCTTTACCTTGAAATGAAGTCAACTGTATTAAACCAATAGATTATCCAAAGAGTGAACAAGGAATGAATTAATTTCTCTGTAAGACAGGGTGCCTGGAGAGATGTACATACTGAAATAGCAAATTCACTGATCTGGCAATCCAATGTCTTTCGCATTTATATTCATTAGGCGGGTTTTCTTTCTTTCTGTTTTAATTTTTTTAAGTGGATGATTATGGCTTTGTAAGATATGAAGTTTCTTTGTAAGCTCAGAAAGAAAGAGAATTCTGTTCTAGGAAACAGAGAACAGGTCTGGGAGCCAAATATCTTGAATTTTTCAGTCTGAAATAAACACCTCCATTAGAGTTTCTAGTTAAGGTTTTACTCGCTTCTTAGAATCATACAACCATAGAATAGTTTGGGTTGGAAGGGACCTTTAAAGATCATCTAGTCCAACCCCCTTGCAATGAGCAGGGACACCTTCAACTAGATCAGGTTGCTCAGAGCCCTCTAAACCTCACCTTGGATGATTCCAGGGATGGGACACCTACCACCTCTCTGAGCAGCCTGTGCCAATGTTTCACCGCCCTCAGTGTAAAAGATTTTTTTCTTCTCTCTAATCTAAATCTACCCTCTTTTAGCTTAAAAAAAATTACTCCTTGTGCTATAGCAACAAGCCCTGCTAAAAAGTTTGTCCCCATCTTTCCTGTAGGCCCTCTTTAAGTACTGAAAGGCCACAATAACGTCTTCCCAGAGACTTTTCTTCTCCAGGCTGAACAACCCCTAATCTCTCAGTCTGTCCTTATAGGAGAGCTGTTCCATTCCCCTGATCATTTTGGTGGCCCTCCTCTGGACCTGCTCCAACAGGTCCATGTCTTTCCTGTGCTGAGGGCTCCAGAGCTGGATGCAGTACTCCAGGGGAGGACTTGTGAGAGTGGAGGGGCAGAATCTCCTCCCTCGAGCTGCTGTTCACACTTTTTTTGATGCAGCCCAGGGTACTGTTGGCCTTCTGGCCTGTGAGTGCACATTGCCAGTTCGTGTTGATCTTCTCACCCACCAACACCCCCAAGACCTTCTTGGCAGGGCTGCTCTCAATACCTTCATCCCCAGCCTGTATTGATACTGGGGGTTGCCCTGACCCAGGTGCAGGGCCCTGCACTTGATCTTGTTGAACCTCATGAAGTTCATAGGGTACCACTTCTTGAGCCTGTACAGGTCCCTCTGGATGGCATCCCATCCCTCAGGCAGGTCAGCTGCACCACTCAGCTTGGTGTCATCCACAAACTTGCAGAGGGTGCACTGGATTCCACTGTCTAGGTCATTAATGAAGATATTAAACACTACTGGTCCCAATACAGACCCCTGAGGAACACCACTTGTCACTGATTTCCCTCTGGATATTGAGCTGTTGACCCTCTGGGTGTGACCATCCAACCAATTCCTCATCCACAGAACAGTCCAACCATCAAATCCATATCTCTCCAATTTAGAAAGAAGGATGTTGGGGGGGACCTTGTCAAAGGCTTTACAGAAGTCTAGGTAGATGACATCCATAGCTCTTCCCTTGTCCACAGATGTAGTCACTCCATCATAGAAGGCCACTAGGTTGGTGAGGCAGGATTTGCCCTTGGTGAAGCCATGCTGGCTGTCTTGAATCACCTGCCTGTCCTTCATGTGCCTTCATGATATTGTCCTTCATGAACTGCTCCAGTGTGGGTATTTCCCAAGGGCTGCTGCTCTTCAGGAGCTGCTCCAAGCATGGGTCCTTTAAATGGCGTGCAGTCCTTCAGGAACAGACTGCTCCAGTGTGGGTCCTCCAGTGGTGCCTCAGATCATTCCAGAAGACCTGCTCCTGCATAGGCTCCTCTCCATGGGCCACAGCTTCAGAAAGATTTACATAAATTTACAGAAATTCTTTGTCTGAGAAAGCCACTAAGCCAAAGGGTGTTGTAACTTGGAAACATAGTTGTGAGAAAGTATCACTGTATGCATGCCCAATTCTTACATATTGTTCTGAGTACCCACTACTGCCTACTGTACTTAGCTGGTGTATCTGTGCAACGTTCTTTTATACTCAAGGTTTTGGACAAGACAGGGATTCATGTGGCAGAAGAAAGAGAAAGGCAACATGACAAAGCAAGTTCTCACTGACAGATTTTTTTTTTTTTTTTTTTTTTATGGTAAGTCCATGTTTGAATTGTATTTTTTGCCTGGTTTATGATACAGGTTCAACCTGTTCACAGTTTAGAAACAGAGGAGATAGATACTGTAGTTGTTGAACTGAAACACTAAGATGTCAATAATTTAAGACAATGTTACATTAGAAAAATGAACAGCAATTGCAATCTGTAAAAAGCTGTAGGGTTTGCAGAAAGTTAGGTGGATAGTGAATGGAAACTACGTAAGAGAGAAAGAAAAATCTGAGTCACAATAGCAAGTCTGATTATGAACCTCTGCTTTCTCCCTTCCCATCTGATTATGGTCATTTTCTGCAGTATGGATCTGTTTAGCTGTGAAAATCTCAATACAAGTAGAAAAGGTTGGAGTAGATCTTTTGGTATTGCAAGCCATCAAGGTCAGGGACTCTGGTATTTTTTACCAATGCAGCAACTACCTCAGTCTTCGTCTTTTGATTTAACTTTGGACACACTTTTGAAGAAGATCTGGTCTCAGGCTTGCCATGCATCAAATTATCTACGTGGCACAGGAAAGGAATGGAAATTTTAAAAACAAATGATGCTTCGGAGGATTCTTCTACAAGTCTATGCAGCATGGAGAGACGTCTAATCCACAGATGACCTATTTTCCCAAAATAAATGTGCCATCAGACACAAGAGGACAAACAGATGAGGATCAAGGTGGGATACAGAGATGAATTTTTTATAAGCTATTGTTTTGTGTTTAGTGTTTATGTAGTCCAAACTAAGAGGGCAAAGAAAGAAAAAAACAATTGAGATGATGATTTCTTAACAGAAAGAAACTAGGAGGTATGGAAATGAGAGGTGTAAGACTGGAAGGTTATCACTCCTTTTCATTGCAATCTCCAGGGAAAGGTCTGGCTGGATTTTGGGCCAGATGTTCAGAATCTTAAACAATGAGCCAGTACGTGGAAAGATGTTTGGCACCCAGCACTGAGCAGAAGATGTAATACAATCTTGTCTTCAATCCCAAATAAGCAGCTGCCTCTGTATTTATTTCTTTTTAACTGTTTATGGAAATGAAAAGAGAATAATTTACTCAACATGTTCATATATTATATTCTAAGGAGAAAATTTCAAAATTCAGAGATAGCCAAGACCAACCTTTTTGATGTTTTGGACCTTCAAATAAAGATCACTATACAATGCCAATAAAGGAAAAAGCGTAATGCTCATGCATTTGTCTGCCACAGGATAGTGTAACCAATTCCTAAACAAGCTGCCTCCCCTGTGGAGTCTTCCGACCCCTAGACATGATGGAATAAGGGATATTCAAAGATACGCTGTGATCTGACAGCCCTCTTCTAATTCAGGTTAATACTACTTGAAAGGACATTGTAGAGAGGCTGGTGCTGGTCTCTTCTCACAGGTAAATAGCGACAGAACAAGAGGGAATGGCTTCAAGCTGCAACAGGGTAGGTTTAGACTGGACATTAAGAAAAAAAATCTTCACAGAAAGAGTGGTCAGACACTGGAATAAGCTGCCCAGGGAGGTGGTGGGGTCACCATCCCTGAATGTGTTTAAGACTCGTTTAGATGTGGTGTTGGGGGATATCGTGTAAGGGAGAACTTTGTAGAGTGGGGTTGATGGTTGGACTCGATGATCCCAAGGGTCTCTTCCAACCTAAATGATTCTATGATTCTAATTATCCAGGACTGATACAGTTCAAATGCATGGAATTCATCTTATCTCTTTTTAGCCATCTCCAAATTAAGTGGCAAAGCTGTTAATCTAGTTTCTATACATAATCAGTACAGAGTGTGAGAACTTCCTTCAGAAAGTGATTCATGACATCTATCTGAAATGTGTTTTTCAGAAAATACTTCTTCTCTACTGACTATAGAAGGAAGCTTAGGGAGCAAGTGTAGGACTAGCTGCCAATTTCTGGATACTTAAATCAGGTGAAGTGAACTTGCTAAGTTTGAACACCGTTTTGAAGGTGAGACTGTACCACTGTGTCTAGCTGACCGGGGTGTGTGACAGTAACAGAGAGCACATTGCAATGCTGTAGAAAACTGTGTAAAACGAGTTCAAACTGTGACACCTGTCTGTATTTAATAGCAACTTGAATTCCTAGCTGGCGGTTGGTTTACACTACTTTGTCTCTACTGTGTTAGTTCAAATAGTATCCCATACATGCCACTCTCACACCTTAAGCTCCCTGAGAAACTGAATCTCCCCCAGTATCCATCCATCCCCTTATCCCTGCACTTTCCTGCACTAATCAGATCTCACCAGAGCATAATATCATTGTGTAGATCAATAGACTCAGTAAAATGGCACATTAACTGTCTTGTGAATTGAATATTGAGCAAAATACTCGTATTAGTTGTACTTGACAGTAACTGATATCATAGATACCGGTATAATCGGAAGTGTAGGAGACGCAATAATCTACTGTTGCGTACTGGCCAGCCCTGCTTTTATATAACAGAAGCAGGGCCAAATCCAACTCTCTAGATATAATTTGAGCAAAACCATTCACGTGTTTACTTCCAAGATTGTTTTTTATACAGAGCACCATGTATGGAGTAGCCATCGCTGTACATGAGTGTAAGGTTTCTTCACCTCAAATTGTTTCCCAGTTACTTTTATGAGGAACAAATACCAAAAAGTAAATGCAAACTCATGCTCTGTGTGTCCAATTAACTCAGGAAGTGTCAAGCAGAGGTGGCACACATCATGGCCTTGAAGTCTTGCCTTCAGGACAGCATTTGGGAAGATTCACAGGAGTTCTAAAGCACTGTATTTCATTCCGCTCCGTATTTCTATTTTGTAGCATGTACAAAACAAGAAAACAGCAGAACTTGTAGTTTTGCTACTTTTCCTTTTGTCTTCAAAGAAAAATGAGCATAGGTAAGAAGTATGAGTTGGAATATTAAAACATTTATCTGTAGGTTGCTCGTGAATTTTTATGGTACCCCTTGAGGTGACTTAAACACAAGTTTGTGCTTAAATATTAAGAAAAAAAAATAAAAAAATAATGAACATTGAGCATAGTCCTACCACCATAAGCATTTCTACAAGGACTCTGCAAAGATATGTTATGAGCTGATGTCCTTGCACCAACACCGACCCCATGAGCAGTTGCATGGGATGTCTCTGCTCAGCCTTAGGTCCACCCCCCTCAGCCCAGCTCTGCTCCCCAGTGGTGGGCCCTGAGTGCCCAAAGTCCAGGATGGCTACAAGGCAATGCTTCAACTGTTACTGTCATCACCAAGAGAAACATCACATCCCTACAGGGAGTCCTCCTGCCTCTGGCATTCCTGCTTCCAGCCAGTTTAACCCCTTCTGTGAATTGTCTGAATCCTCTTCTTCATGGACCGGCATTAAGTGTGCATGCATAGTTCAGATATCAATATTAATCCAGCTCTTAGTCTTGCTGGCAGGAGTATATAAATCTAGTGACATTTGTCATCATTCTAACATTTTGAAATTAGTGTGTTGTCACATGATGTGTGGATACTTATTTTGAAAACTCACTTTAAAACTGATCGTTCAACAAAACATCCTTAATCATATAAAATTAACCAAAATTAACAAAATTTTACCAATCACAATTTCTATTGACTGCAATGTCTTTGTGGATTCCCACTAAATGATAAACTTTTTTTTAAAAGGAAGGAGATACCCTTATTAAATAGAAAGCTGTGGTGGACTCACAGCTTCATTTTATAAATAAAAGTAATATTTAATTTAAAAATACCCTAGATTCTACAGACATCATCTTCAACTATGCAAGACCATTAAAAGAAACAAGAAAAATCAACAAAAAAAAAACCCTAAAAAAACCCAACTAGGATCAAATAAAAGTTTAGACATTGTTGGGTTGGTTTTTTTTATTTTATTTTATTTTTTTGCTTTTGTTTTGGTTTTATTTTTTTAAGCAGCCTGGTGTAATCTTTAAGAGCAAAGGAATGTTGTGCAAGTAGCTCAGAAAAGTGTGGAAATGAAGGGGGAAGAAAATAAATTTGGGAAGGGCTGCAAAAGACATTTTTGTGAGAAGGCAAAAACATAATTAAATCACATTGCAGACAGGGTTTTTTAGGATCGATCCAAAAGTTAATGTTTATTTTCAAATATTTAGTCAGTCTCTATAATATTTTTTGAAAAGCTGAATTTTGCTAAACTCAAAAAATAATTATTCTGATGTATTCTATTTTTCATTCATTCTCCCTTATTTTTTATTTTTTTTTTTTTTTATTTTTTAAAGCATTCCAGGGGAAACTACACTACCTTGAGAATTATAATTCTAGAAAATTTATCACGTATTCCTTACTAAAACAGTACATGAAGACACAGAAATAAGACCACCCAGTTTTGGAAAAAAGAGAATATTTGTTCATACAGAATAGCGGTTGTTCATACAGAGGTTGGAAGGGACCTGTGGTGGTCATCTGGTCCAACCTCCCTACTCAAGCAGAGCCATCCAGACCTGGTTGCCTAGGACCGTGTCTAGACAATTTTTTAATATCTCCAAGGATGGAGATGCCACAGCCTCTCTGGGAAACCTGTGTCAGTGCTTTTTACCCTCACAGTAAAAAAGCATTTTCTGATGTTCAAGAGAACCTCCTGTATTTCAGTTTGTGCCCATTGCCTCTGGTCCTGTCACTGGGCACCATTGAAAAGAGCTGGGCTCCGTTCTCTTTGCACCCTCCCTTTAGGTACTTATGCGCATTAATAAGATCCCCCTGAGCCTTCTCTGCTCTAGGCTGAGCAGTCCCACCAGCTCTTTCAGCGTTTCTTCATAGGAGGGATGCTCCTGTCCCTTCATCATCTTTGTGGCCCTTCACTGGATTCTCCACTATGTCCATGTCTCTCTTCTACCAGAGACCCCAGAAACAGGTAAAGAACTGCAGGTATGGCCTCACCAGTGCTTGAGCAGAGGGGAAGTAAGGGACTGAATTAAAGTTTGAGTAGATGCTTCGGCTGAGATCAAGGAAGAAAGAAACATGGAGAGAAAAACAAATCAGAGGAGAAATGAGACATCAAAGGTATTCTGAGCTGGTTCTACCTTAACTGTGTAACTGTGTTACGCAAACACAGAATATGGACAAACAGTACACTATCATGACAAAAAACTACAATGTACTCTGAAATATGGTCAAAACTGACATGATTGTTGCATTCCATTAAGTGTTCTGCTCCTCAGGAGGGAAAAATACAATTTATGGTTAGCTGATTCACATGGAAACTAGAACCATAATTTGAATTTTAGGTTAACCTGGTAAGTTGGATCAATAAATTGAACTCCCTGTGATGATACAGGAAAAGTGAATCTTTCTGCTAGTTGCTGGTGTTACAATTTATTTTATTTTTCTTTTAAATTTCTCAATTATACCCATACAAGATGGGACAAGAGAGCGGTCTTTGAACATCTAATCAATGTCCTAAACCCAAATCCAACATTTCAATCACAATAGGATCCATCCAAACACCCTCCCACCCAGGTAAATCATTAAAGCAATTTATTTATGAGATCTCAATATTCAGATTCATTATGGTTAAAAAAAAAAAATCGAACAGCTGAAGCTTCAAGAGTAGAATTAAAATGTAATAAAACCACCAGCTCAAATATTGCATAGCTACAAACATGACACTACTTTTGTCAATAAATAAAGGTGACTGAAAATAGGATTTTAGTTTTACATGAAGTTTTGATATTTTAGTGGTTGAGGGATTTATTTTCCATCCTGAACCAAGGCAAGAAGTGCAAATTTTGTGTTTGTTATGGAAATAAAATTTATCTAACAATAATTTCCTTTCCTGTTCTGTCCCTTCCCCTTCCCCACCCCCAATTCTTTTTCCCCCTCTTTTTTTTTTGCATTTCAGAAAGAAGGAAAGGAAAGAATGGAGGGGGGAAGAAGGGAGAGCGAATAGGAATGAGAATGAGAAAGAAGAAGAAGAAAGAAAAGACAAAGAGAAATCATTACTGTAATTGTTATTAGTTTCATCCATCATCTTTGCCTTTTCTTATCCAAGTATAAATAACTCCACAGATGAAAAATGGTAAAAAAGATGACGTGCTCTATTAGCTGATATGTACACACTGCATTTTGGGTTTATAAACAGAAACAAATTATTTGGGACTAATGCACAATACATTTGCATGAGACCTTCCTTCTTCCAGCATTTTTCTTAAAATCCATATTTAGGATCAGGATAATTGTTAATGGTAAAAAAAAAAATCCAGCCATTCTGCATGCTAATGTGAAATAGTAATTGGGATGGATAAAAATTATTTATTAGGAAATCCTAGACTTCTTTTCTACAGGAATTATGAAGGAGTTCACATACATAAAAATATCCATGGATGAATATACTCAAGTTTTGTTTGCATGGCAAGTGTTGTACAACTTAATGACAGCCTAGAGTTCAAGTCTTCAAATAATAGCTTTATTATTGCCCTCTTCACTTTGAAGTGCTTGTGGCAGGATTGCTCATCTACAGATATTGCTCCAGTTTCCTTTTACCAGCAACCCTATTGATTTAACCTTCTACCATTATTTCTCTGTTAAAAAACAGGCCAGGATAAAATATTAATCAAATACATTGAATTTTTTTTTCCATGATTCCACTTTAAGTTTAAATATATGTGCATGCCTCTGTGTGTGTGTGTGTATATATATATATATGTGTGTATATATATATATAATATATTTATATGTATTTTTGGTGAGCATAGTTGGGAACACAACATTTTGTAAACCAAGCAGTTCATTTAAGTTCTTTGAGAGAAACAGACTGACTGAAAAAAAGTTGTTTTTTTTTTTTCTTTAGTATTATTATGTGAACCATACTTTTAAAGTTAAACTGAATGTGATATAAAAGTTTAACAAAGCAAGCTCTTAAATTAATCAATAATAGGTAGGAAGTCAGTTTATGTAATTTCTATAATCTGACAGCTGGTTAAATATTCAATGAAATAATGAAAAAGTGATCAGAATAATAAAACCTCATCACTGCTTGCACAGCAACCCATACAATAATTTAAGAATTAAAAATCAGATCTTCCTTAGATTTTAGTGTTAGGACTAGTTAGGAAAATAGTATTTTTGGAATGACATGAGAAAAAAAAAAAAAAAAAAAAAGAAAATTGAATTGCAAGAGAAGCAGAATATCCAAAATATTTTTCAACAGAACCTCTAAATGCTTATCCTGGATTTTTCTGAAGCCATTGAACCCTATAACATTAAAGGAGGGAATCTGATTTCACATAAGATCAGCTTTAGTCAGATGTCACTGCAGACATTTTAATTAGAGCAGTGCTACAGTTGATCAAATTTTTTAGGCATGGTTGTAGAGAATACTTCTGGAACACACAGATAGGTCCTTGTTCTATATCTGTTGCACTGGCCTTTTATATATACATATATATATGTATGTATTTCTGGAGGGTATAAATCCACATGATGCATTGACGCTGTTCTGTGGTGTATAACCTGAAGTTCTGATTCGTTGTGTGTGCTCTCCTGCTATACTTGTATGGATCTGGACAACCTGTAGTCCCATTTCTTGATTGAATTTAGAAATTAGATCCTATTATGATTTTTTTATATACTCTTATTTCAAATCAGCATTTGAAAGAACTCAAAACTTTAGTTAAAAGTCCTTTGTGTATTTTACACAATTCAGTGACTCCCTAAATTGCACACTAGGGAGTTGAGATATTAAGAAAGCACTATAATTACTCCTATCAGTTAACAATATTATAGTTAAATGCTAGTTAAATTATTGAGAGACATTGCTTAGTACTGTGGGGAAAATCTAAACTGAAGTGCTAGAAAATGTTGTTCCTACCTTTTCTTCACTGACAGATTTGTTCTATTTTTAAAGAGATCCATTCTGATCCCGGTTCAAACTGACGGGCATTTCCTTCATCAAAGGAGCTTTGAAGATTTTAAAACAAATGCAAACAGGTAGAAATAGGTGAACATATCTAGATGAAATAGAAACCAATCTGAGTCAAACCTACCAGAAAACTCAAAGTGACCCAAGAGGATTTTGTATTTGAATACAGCCAAAACAATTTTAAGAAACTGTGTGATCTTTTTAGGATTATGACCAAGTTAATAGCCCAAATAACTTTACAGTGTTACATCAATAGCAAATGAGCTCCAGAACTAACGTGCATATTATTTAACTGTATAATGTGTGCATAGCTGAACCAGGCTGTAATGTCATACCACAGCTTGTAGTTGCCTCTTTCCCTACCTTTGATCCCATAAATCCTCTACAATCCCAAAATGCTCTTCCTTTGCAACCCATAACACCTCATACCTTCAGGCAGAAAACCCTCTCAGTCCAAAGGGTGCTCTAGCATTGACTCATCATGATGTATTTCACACCTGGAGAGCAGGTCTGAGGGTCTCCTGGGACCCCTGTGAGGGACCTTGATAGGTTGTCCCTTCCTCTGAGTCCTTAATTTGAGTTTTCCCCTGCCATTTTGCTCCAGTGCCCCTCTGGGCTTCTGCAGATGGGCCTTTGATGGGCTGACAGCTCCTGGGGTGGGTCTGGGAGTAGCTGCAGGCAGGTATTACTTGACCACCCTCACCTGCTCTCTCTGAGCTCCTCTGTGGGTTTGCATATGAGCTTTATCACATAACCTAACACCGCACATTCCTTGCTTTGATGACTTTTCAAACATACTTTACCCAGTCTGGCTGATACGAACTTGGTACATTAAATATATGGGGTTTTAAGTTAAGGAAAAATATTGTAGCTTAATATATTTATTTACTAAATACAAATACTTTTATTGCAATATGATGGAGAGAAAGAAAACCTGCCAGTGAAATAAAAATAATAGGTTAAATCCAAGCCAACTCTATCATAAAACAGAACAGCATTTTATAGCCATTCACTGCTTTGGTCCAGCTGGTATAAATTGAGATAACTCATTTGAAGCCAATTTATAGCAGATAATGAGCAATTTCAGTCTTTCAAGCAAAGAAGAAAGAGAAACAAGATGTGGGAAATGAAGGAAAGATGACTTTCAGAATGTAATATATCAGAGAAAAGAACAGCAGACTCCAGGAATTTAATTCAGATGATGGTGGCATCTGTCAGTAACAGGTTCTTCTACTGTTTCAAGGTGCCAGTTGTCTAACTAAGGTGCGGTGGTGAACGGCAACAGCAGAACATCCAATGTTAACTATCTTTCATGGCAAACCACCCCTGTCCCAAATAAGAAACAAAACCCATATGTTATTGTATCAATGAAGGACTTCTCAGTGTGTGCAGATGTGTGTATATGCATGTTTGTATTATTCCTGTTTAATGGCAGAGATTTTGTTAACCACTGTCTTAACAGAGAGAGCAGAATTTGGTAGCTTCACCAGAGATCATCATCAGAGAACTGAATAGCCTTTGCGAAACTGAGAAATCAACTTATGGAAACTTGCCATGAAACAGTCCATTGGTATTAAATGGCATAGCTTTTCAGGCTAATGTAAATACTCTAACTTAAACCACTTGAGGATATGACATACTGTCTCTAGAACTGGCAGTTACTTTCCATACTGGTAATATTTTAAAGTATGTGCATGAAAGGGATGAACCATAAAGCTCTAAGGTTAATTTGAATCTTCAACATTTCCTTTTGATATACTGGTTGGAACCAAAGGCCACTGAAATATAAAAAAACCACATCAGAATCTGATATTTTTGTCTTCATTCTTTTTTCTTAATAATTCATTATTTTTTTGAAGCAGGTTTCCAAATAATTCTACCAGCTAACTGCAAATAATTTCTAACTAAATAGTGAAATCCATAACCTGTGTTCATCAGTGTGCTGTAATTGTCCTACCACTGTATTCTCATTGCATATGATAGAAATTATAAGTGAAGGCAAACTACAGAGTACTTCAAGCAGCTATTAGAAATCCAAAGGAAATTTGTCTTTAATTATTACAGGGAATTGCAAGTCACCTATGGCCATGGATTCACAGTCATAAAATCTTCCCTGAGCAGCCCTTATTATCCTTCAAATTAAGTTTTAAAAATAATCTCTGAATACTAAGTTATGAGATTTATTTTATTTAGGTGGACTTCCTAATTCACTTAGACTTATATACTCATTGGTCATTAGAATGTTTCATAGCATATTAGGCTCAGTCTGGCACTTAGTAATTTTAGAACATATTACTAGGATAATGGATACTATTTCTATTTCAGCCCTGTCCTTTCTCCCATTCATTACGATCGCATCTGTCATAATCTGTCTGAGGTTGCATTTTCCATAGTGTCCCCCACCTGGGTACCTAGTAGCTTCATGACCACAGAGGTAAAACCTTTGTTCTGTAATAAAACAAAATTAAAACCTCCTCATTCACTTCAGCTGATGTAATTACTAGCATGTTATGGAAAACAAATAACTTTTTGTGTTAACTTCACTAGTGCAATTAAGAGTTTTATGAGCTGATTTGCACAAAAATGGAATATCTCCTTTATGTTAGAACTAGCTTCAAAAGATCCCAAACCAACAAACAAACCTTGTTTCCCAAGCACCTGCTGAGTACTCATGTGAAGTTTCAGGGAGGTGAGAAATATTGCGGAGTTTTAGATCAAGTGGTTATTCATCTAAAATACCATAACAGAAAGTGAGTCATTCATCATTTGATACTTATTTCCTCATTAATACTTTCTTACTCATTCCATCGGGAAACAGAAAAAAAACCTAACAAAACAAACAAACCTATGTCCTTAATCAGTCTTCTCTCTTAAACAGTGCATCTTGAATTGGTAAAATGACCAGATAGATACAGCAAAAATTGTGAAAATAATCTGCAGTTTAAAGAATATAAACTGTATAAATAAAACTATGCAAGGACAAAAAAAAAAAAAAAAAAAAAAATCAAAGTAAATTCTCAAACAAGAAAGAATATTTAAAACAGCATATAGAAAAGACACATGTAGTACGAGCAAACTGAAGTTTACACTTTGATGGACATTAGTTGAACACAAATCAATTAAAAAAACCCTAAAACTAGAGAAAGAAGATCAGATTGCAAGTAATTAATTAAAAACATGAAAGAGAACCCAGATCAAATCCCAAAACAAGCTATTTCTAATTAATTCAATCAGACATGTTCATGACGAAGGAAACATTGATTTCATTACTCTAGGGCAGTGAAGGCTTAATTTCATACCCAGTGAAGTTAGTGAAACCTTTGTTATTAGCATAAGTAAAGAACCAAGAATTTAGTTTACATTGATAAACTGCAGCACCATTTTTCCTTACAGAAGGAGTCAAAATCTAGTCTGTCTCTTAACTGTGTATAGCAGACAGTGTCTCCTGTATAGGAAGTGTATAGGAAAATGTAACGGAATGTATAGGAATTGTATAGGAAAATAGTGTATAGGAAAACTAGGTCCTGGCAAACAAGGTTGAAAACAATATAGTACGTGCAGTGGGAAAACTCACAACATGCCCACAGGTTAACAGCAGGATGTTACCTGACAGTGTCTAAAACTCTGCAGTTCTATATTGGGTATGTCATTAAGAGTTTTAAAATGTTACTCCATCCGTTTGCAAAATATGACAACTGAAAGATACGCATGTATGCATTTTATTTCAGGATATTTCCAGACAGGGTTTCTCTTCTGATGCATATATAGAGCAGAAGCTAATGGTAACACAAACTATCCCCCTTTTTAATGATAAAAACAAAAAGATCCCAAACCTCCAAAAAACAAAACAAAACAAAACAAAAAACGAAACAAAAACCAACCAAACAAACAAAAAAATCCAAAATAAACTCATAAAGGTTAGAGCACTCACCCAAGTCAGAGAACCAAGATTTCTGTTTAACTGTAACTAGAGAAAAAGGTTTAAAAAGTTCAGGGAAATATGAGTGTCCATCTGGAAGGTGGAGGAGCCATGCTCCTAATGACGTAGTCCTTCATTCCCAAAGAATCTACACCTCCTTTTTGCACAGTGAGCAACTTTATCAGGACCCTTCTCTTACCCTCATCTTAAAGTCTGGTGGCTAAGGTACGATCTTGAGGGTAATTTGCTCACACAGAATTTGAACCTGGATCTCCTTCTCCCTGCATGAGTCTGCATCAAAGAAATCCAAAAAGACAAGCAAGTGAATACATAAGAGGAGCATCACTGTTGTCTAAGGCTGTTCTTTATTTGTTTGTTCATAAAAAAAAAAAAAAAAAAAAAAAAGAAAGAAAAAGGAAAAGAAAAAAGAAAGAAAAAAAAATGCACCATGATAGCATAATTGTGCTGTGAGAAGAAAAGTGGTTCAGCAAGGTTCCAGCTGTGGCTCAGCATCTCTTCCCCAGATGAAAAACACTGCCTGCTCAAGAGATGAACTCTGACCAAGGAGGCAAATGCCTCCTCCAGACAACTTAGAGTGATGGAGACCCAGGGTGTTTGTGGTATCATTGATCGGAACTAGTTAGAGGCTCTACAGGAGCCAAGGTCACTCACAGAGGTAGGTCCAAACCCCTCAGATTGCTGTTGTCCATGGTGAGGTCAATGTACCTGGATATATATGATCGAGAGGATCTAGGCAAAGCAATGTCTAGTTCTGCTAACAATTACATTTAGAAGGACGTGTTAAGTTGCTACACTAAATCCCAGGCATCTGGGGGGAAAAAAAAAAATGAAACACAATGAATAATGTTTTTCCTGAAAAGCCTGTCTTAGTGTATAGTTTATCTTCATCAATTGAAGTCCTGTAGGCTTATTTCGTTTTAGAGCAGGTAAAAACCTTTATATTCCTAAAAATGTTTCTTTCTTATGGCAGTGGTTCCATTTCATATTCCAACACAGTTTTTCTCATTTCTGTGTCTCTTCTTGTGCTAAGAAGAAACTGGATTAGGCTGAAAATAGGTCCTCTTTCCACATGTCCGTATGACAACAACCTTAGAAGAACAAATAATTATATGGCGATAGCTTCTCAAATTCTCCCTTCAGTGTAGTCATTCAATCCATTAAAAAGAGATTGAAAAGACTGAGTTTACTAAATCTACAAAATAAATTAATAAATAAGTGGAACATTTTCCAATATGAAATGAGTTTTGATATTGGCAAGATGATAATTAATTTCTGTCTATATCCTGTGGGAACAGAAAACGAAACACCCACCCAGGTGAAAACAGTTGTGTATGTTAAGATGAGGGCTACTTACTTTCTTGCAAAGAAGAAAAACAACATTTTCTAATATCAGGTACAGGCAAGGTCCCTGGAACAAGATTTCCATAACAAGAGTTACAAAGAATAAATCAGACAAAGATGTCTACAAACGATGTGTGGCTCTTACTCAATACACCAGATAGATGAGACGACCTCTTCAGATTCAGCCTTTGTTCTTGTGTTTCTGTGATACAGTGACCACTGGCATTACTGTTTCTCACACTTCTCTGGTGCTCAAATACCATTTCATTAATTGTAATGCTCTGTTCTTCGTCGCTTTTCCTGATCTTAGCATTTTTGTTGAATATGTATGGTTAAGGAGTTACAGTGGAACAGTGCAAAATTTTATTATCATGAATTGTGAATAATTGAATAAAAGTCTGAGATTCATAGTGATAATTAACTACTCCCTGACTACTTTCTGCTTGCCTTTTAATGATTTTTTTTTTTTTTTTTACATTTATTTACAAAAGAAAAGATATAATGGCTGACTACTTCAGAGTGTTTTTCTCCCTTCCTCCCCCACAAAGGGAGCAAATCAGATGAAAGAATACTTTAATTTTCAGTGTCTGGCACTTAAATCTCTGCATTATATATATATATATATATACACACATACATATATAGAATCACAGAATCATAGAATCTTCATGGTTGGAAAGGACCTTTGAGATCATCGAGTCCAACCATACACACACAAAAAAAAACCCTACAATCTCTGTCACTAGAGCATGCCCTGAAGTGCCAAATCTAAACGTTTCTTAAATACCTCTAGGGATGGTGACTCAACCACCTCCCTGGGCAGGCTGTTCCAGTGCCTGACCACTCTTTCAGTAAAGCCATTCTTCCTAATATCTAATCTAAACCTCCCCTGCTGCAACTTCAGACCATTTCCTCTGGTTCTGTCATTATTCACCTGGGAGAAGAGGCCAACAACCACCTCTCTACAACCTCCTTTCAGGTAGTTGTAGAGGGCAATGAGGTCTCCCCTCAGCCTCCTCTTCTCCAAACTACACATGCCCAGTTCCCTCAGCCTCTCCTCATATGGCTTGGTCTCCAGACCCCTCGCCAGCTTGGTAGCTCTCCTCTGGACACGCTCCAGCACTTCAATGTCCCTCTTGTACAGAGGGGCCCAGACCTGAACACAGCACTCGAGGTGAGGCCTCACCAGTGCCGAGTACAGAGGCACCATCACTTCCCTACTCCTGCTGGCCACGCTATTCCTGATACAAGCCAGAATGCTACTGGCCTTCTTGGCCACCTGGGCACACTGCTGGCTCATGTTAAGCTGGCCGTCCACCAGTACCCCCAGGTCCTTTTCTGCTGAGCAGCTTTCCAGCCACTCTTCCCTGAGCCTGTAGCGTTGCTTGGGGTTGTTCTGATGGAAATGCAGGACCTGGCACTTGGCCTTATTAAACCTCATACAGTTGGCCTTGGTCCATCAATACAGCCTGTCCAGGTCCCTCTGTAGAGCCTTCCGACCCTCAAGCAGATCAACACTCCCACCTAGTTTGGTGTCATCTGCAAACTTACTGAGGGTGCACTCAATCCCCTCATCCAGATCATTGATAAAGACATTAGACAAAACTGGCCCCAAAAGTGAGCTCTGAGAGACACCACTGGTGACCGGCCGCCAAGATTTCACCCCATTAACTACAACTCTTTGGGCACGGCCATCCAGCCAGTTTTTAACCCAGCGAAGAGTACACTTGTCTATGCCGTGATTTGCCAGCTTCTCCAGGAGAATGCTGTGAGGGACGGTGTCAAAGGCCTTACCAAAGTCCAGATAGACAACGTCCACAGCCTTTACTGCATCCAGAAGGCGGGTCACATGGTCACAGAAGGATATCAGGTTGGTTAAGCAGGACCTCCCTTTCCTAAGTCCCTGCTGGCTGGCCCTGATCCCTTGGCTGCCCTGCACTTGCTGTGAGAGCTCACTCAAGATGATCCTCTCCATGATCTTTCCGGGTATCGAGGTATATAGTTTATACACACCATAGAAGAAAAAAATCATGAACTATAAAATACTTTGTTCTTCTGTAAGAAACATCTTCCACCAGATGGCCTCTAAGCACAACTGCAAGGATTAGTGAATTCAAGCATTTGTCATTTATGTGAAAAAGAAATATGTTACTACTCAGTTCTTTTAATAAGAAAGGTAAACCCAGTCACTGGAATATAAACTTCCCTATTTTTGAGCCCAGCTATTCCATTTTGCCTTGAGTGATACCATATAACAGTCCCTAATAGTATGACCACGGCACATTCAACTCCAAAAGAAGTCAGCAGAAAATGGAGTTGTACACGACTGAAAAACAAGCCTACCAATGTCAGTCTTAAAATGGAGCAGCATCAGATGAAGAATACCTTCAAAAGGTGACAGTTCGTGTGAACTGCCTGTGAACAGAGCAGATTAATTCTGTTCTGTGCTGTTAAGATAACTACAGAGGTATATTGAGCGTCCAGACTGGAACTACCGTTATGGCAGACACAAAAGCTGAATTTAGTCCCTCTGAACTTGAGGCAGTTGACTGAAAAACGAAAGGCAGAATCCTAGTGGGTGTCATTGTTTTCCTGTCACTGTAGAGAAAGAAGCCTCCAAAAATCAGATTAACTTTATATTTGATTTGTTTCTCGAGGTGTATCTCTATTGACTATCTAAGAAGAGCAATGAAACTCCAAGCCTATAAACCTCATTTACATGTCATGAATTAAACAGGATCTATCCAGGGAAAGACACAAAAGGTATAACTCAAGGGACAGTTAAATACAATAAATGGGAGATAATTGTCAGTTACTGATCAGCATAATAAAAATATTCACAGGCTTTGTGACAGAAGGAAAAATTCTGCATGCAATCCATTTTAAATCCCCAATCATTTATTTGTCTATTTGAGATATTTCCTGTCATATGACACAGACAATATAAATCAGTGTAACTCTGCCAATTTTTGTAGTGTTCTGTTAATCCTATTTTTCATCAGATAAATTATAGAATAGCTATTTTAATAAAGCCCCAAATAAATCTCTACATTCAAATAATTTGGTCAATATAATTCAGTATGATGTTTTCTTTGCTTAGATACACCTCCTTAAAATTTTCTTTGCATTTCAGGTTCATACTTAGAGTTTGGATACAAATGTTGGTTGAATCTGAATAGCTTTCAAATCGACACCAGGGGTGGTATTCATTATCTGTAGATTTAAATAGACATAAAGTTAAGAACCCACAAAGAAGTCAAATATTTGTTCCCCTCTGCTGAGAATGGAGAGAGCACATTCCTGCCAAATTGTGACGAAACCTATCTAAAATTAAGAACTTGAAACTAATGGAATAAATCCTACTCACTGAGGGGGAATCAGCTGCAAGAATTGACAGTGTAGAGATGTGTGTCTAAGCTTATGATCTAAATTTACAATATAGTCAAGGAAGAAAATTGGCACTTCAAAGGTTTGTTCTATTTCATTGTGTAATGGACAACTAGAGCAGGGTAGTTCGGTTGCTCCCTAAAAATGCCCATTTTTCTTCACTTTCTAGTGGAACTAGATTCAGATGTGGTGGCTAAGTAGCTAATTAGATGTCTACACTACAGATGTAGACAGATGAGTCAGATGTCAGTCACATGAGTCCTATTCTTAATTCTTTGTAGTTCTGGAACTATTAAATGATAATCAGCTGATTGCAATTTTCAGATCTGATTCAAACACTAAATCAGAGAATTTTCTTTTTTTCCAGCTATGTTGCAGAAGTTTCACTAAAGCCTAGTCATTCTTTTGTTGTAGCACCATTTCACAGTTCCTTAATAGCCAAATGTGTAGAAGCACCTGCAGGTGAAACTGTGGATTCACATGGAAGATTGAAAACATGTTTCCCTGACTTTCAGAAGAATCTGAACTGATAGGCAGTTATGTTGCTACCTTTTTCAAACAGGAGAGAAAGTGGAGACTTTTGAAAATATAGTTTAAAACATTTTAACTAAGACACACCTGCCCTCTAACTGAACCACAGTAAGTTTAAAAACTCTTGTAAGTACAGGAACAGTTTGAACAGTGAACAAAAGCACCATGAGTTAATAAATGACATTTTGTGAATTGGAATTTACAGGGAAGAAAACAGGTTTCACATATTTTATTTTAGGAAAATATACCCGATTTCATGTCACACTAAATTAAAGTGATTAGTCCTTAATATTGAATAACTACTCTGTAATTTTTAGTGTTTACAAAGAGTCTGAAATTTTGGTCTAACACATTAAACTATAAAATTTGCTTAATTTAAACAAAAGTATAATGCATTAAATGTACATAAGGTTTCCTTTTCCAAAATGCTTAGAATCTAGTCATTTATGACACATTTCTAAAAGACCCTAAAGTTCATTCAATTACACATGAGGAACTGGAATTTTCAGAGACCTTTGTATGTTGTAAATCAAAACCTGACAAAAGAAAGAACTACTGAGAGCAGTGCTAAATCTCTGCACCTAAATGAAGTGGCGAAGATGGAACTGAAGTATTTTCAAGCATAGGTAAGCAATTCATGCACCTAGTAGGTGATGAAGGTCAAGTTAGCTCAAAAATGTATTTTAAATTGAAAAACAAACAAACCAATCCCTTCTATCCTACATCTCTATGAATGTCCTTTTATAGTCTCTGGGCCTTGAATATCCACAAATCCCCATGTCAGTTTAAATAGTGAATAAAAAATAGAAGTAGTTTAATATTCTAAAGAGGCGTGTAGTTCTGTATGGGGATATATTTGATTAGAACTGCTCAACATGTCCTTGTGCTTATTTCAGTTAGCTACTTTCCCTAAAAAATAAAATTAAAAAAAAAAAAAAAAAAAACATTGAAGAAAAACCCCATTGGTGTGGCCAACATTAAGATGCATTTCTAAAAATGTTTAAATAAAGTTGCATTCACCCTAACAGAGAGTGAGATAGTACACTAAATTGTATTTATTTCTTTTTAATCTTTCCTGGAGATATCTACTGTGAATGCTGATGACAGCCCAGAGCTGTCTATCAACGTTAAACTCACTAGATATATGGCTTTACCTTCCAGACTAGATTCTCTCCTAAGCAATTTTGCCACCAGCTTTGTTCATGAGGATTATCTCAGGTGATCTGCAAGGCAACTGAAGGTTGGGTTCATTGTATCTATTTAAAGGTGATATATCTAACATGGACAGCTAGGATTCCTCTATAGTGACTGGGGGTGGATGCCTCCATAGGATGACTCTTTCCATTCTAAAATAAATATATAGATAAATTGAATTACTTGCCCTCCAGAGGTATATCTTCATTAGCTGCAGAGGGAGCCAATATAGTTGATTCAGTTAGATACCTATTTTTCAGTTGCCTAAGACTAGTTTAAGTAATTGCAACTTTGGAGATTTAAGATTCTGTAAATTCCACTTTTGACAATGAGAATTAACTGCCCAAATTGCTTGGGATTTGTAACGATAGGCAACAAAAAATAAAAATTTATACTTTGAAGCTGTAGATCATGAGTATTCTCTCCTCTGATTTCAGACAGATCCGAATATTATCAGTAAAAGGCCTTAAAGTGCCCATAATATCCAGAACAGAACACAAGGAGAACTGGCGATGTGTGTCTAAAGCAAAAATATAGAATCTCTAATGGTGGCAGCACACACTGAAGCCAGTGGTTCAATACCATATTTGGCCAGTCTGTTGGATCAGGGCCCCCCCAGAATTCTTTCTCCGATGATTTTATTATGGGAAACGCACCAGCCTCAGGGTCAGTGTCATTGCCGCCCGCTGTTTCTATTACGCGTCGAGTGGCTGCTGCTATAACAGCAGTCCCATGCACGCTTGCAATCAGTCCTTTTATCTGGCGATAGGTGCCTGCCAGATTTCAAGCTTCTTTATTCTCCGACTGCACTGCCTCCCACATTTCTATTCCGATTTGAGTCCAAGTGGGGAGATCAAATAACTGACTTGGATTCTTGAGCAATCCGCGTTGGTGGCACCAAGATAACAGTGCCAGTACTGCACCCTCACTGAGGTTTTCCCCGGCATTTCCTGCCAGTTGCAGCAAACTTTGTACTGCCGCTTTTTCCACTGCTGATACAGCCGAACCCATACTACCGATTCCCACTTTTCGTGGACCCCACTTTTCGTGGCAGCCGTCACTTGCGGCTTTCGCAGGCCCGCTCCTGTCTCTCTCGGACAGCCCGGCTTACCTTCTTGCCGGCCGGTAGTATGCCCTGTGTTGCTTCTCTGGCTTTTCGGTCAAACCGATGATCTCGGTCAAACGACGATCACGTCGGGGTTTTGGCCTTTTACCATTGCTCCATCCTAATGAATTTGCGAGGTAAGTTTAAAGTCTAGCTGAAGGTTTCTAAGAAACAGGAAGAAGAAACAAGAGCGTTGAAAGGGATCTGCTATCTTGAATAGGAGCAAAGGAGCTTGCAGCTGTGATAATTTGGCACATTTCTCTTTTTTTTGTTAGGTGGTGGTTTGTAAATTCCAGTGTAGTCTGTGTAGGGACTACATGTAAAGTTTGCAGGTTTTTCCCTGGTAACTGAAGCCCTTGACAGACATTCACTTCAGGATCTGTTAGGCTAAAAGGGATTACTGTCTTTGCCCCTTCTTCGCTACCTTTCCCCTGCACATTATCAACTCCTTCACTTATCCTTCAAAAACTTTGATGAGCAGTACCTGATTAAATTCAGGCAAAATGATCTAGGTTAACTGCAATAGTTTGTTAGTCTCAACAAAGCTGGTAATTTTACCGATGAATTAGCGAGCACTTAAACTAGTCTGTAGATTTTGGAGGGATGTAGACCTGCTGAGCAGTAATGAGTGGTCAACAATTACAGCCTTTTCTTATGTCACCGCTGTATCAAGTAAAAGGCAGCTGTCTTCCACACGAATACTATCAGCAGCTTAACAGTAAGTAAAAGTTGCAGACAGTATGAATATCTTCTCAGTATATTCTTATATTAGTTTCGGTTGTATTGTTAAGAAATAATGTACTACTAATAAAAAGTGTGTATATATATATACACTATACATTATGAAATATACTATTAAGAATTTTTATAATCATTGGAGGATGGGGATGGGGAGAAAAAAAATAGTAAATAAACCAACCCCTGGTGATCAGAAGTAGTACTGTGTAAATACTCACCTAACTGTAAGAGTCTTATATTGACTCTTTCCTTGGATGCAATGTATTTGACTCATCATGTCTATTGCCATTTAAGATGCCATAGGGCATTTACGATATCCTTGTGGAGCCAACTGATAGCTAGCCATATGTGCTTAAGACTAAAAATTCTTTTTTTATATTACTGTGGAAGTCTAGTTTCATTGAAGATGGGCCTCTTAAGAGCTGTTGGTTGCCAGTTTATGCTAATTGTTAACCGGACCAATGAACAAGCGATGGTAAGAGCCTTTTGGCACCATAGTTAATGCATTATGTGTATGGGACAGCCTACATCTTGAAGAAAGGCATGTATGAAAACTTCCTCTTACTTGGAGCATAGCTAGATTACTCAGGAGTGAACACATTGAATTTAGATTAAAATTGCATAAAAATTAAAATCTACATGATGCAGACTAAATATCTTTAAGAAACACAGTGGAACAAAGTTTCCCACTTTTCTCTAGTTGCTTATATATCTGTGGTACAAAACTGGGGACCAGATTGACTGTCCCACTTCTGAGAAAAGAGAGATATAACTGGAGTCACTGTAACGTTGATGTTGGGCTAATTACATGACTGGAATTGCCAGCTTTGCTTATAATGTGTTTAGCAAGGACAGAGAGGGTTGAAAAGTAACGGTGAAGAGGAGAAAAAAGCAGTTTTAGTGTTGATAGATCCAAGGACCTCAATGTTAAAGGACCAAAGGTCTAAATAACAGAGAATGGAAACAAAGTCTGTTCAAGATTCCTAAATTAAAGCAGAGAACAGAGGATTCACTTTTTAATATCTGTATGTAAGAGAAAGAAAAATTGTGTTACTAAGGAGGATTTCAATTTTGGAGACATATTAAAGGTCTCACACAGGCAGTAGTTAGTCATTAGGGTACTTGAATACGTGCATATATGGGTGGGTTCTTTTCTATTTTTTTTTTCCCTCACACTAGAGGCTTCATGCTTAACACAAGCTACTGTTATTATGGACCTCATTATATGGATAAAATGAATTAATTGCTGGATTAGTATCTCACTGTTGCTTAGAGACTGGTGATTATAACCTGCTTATATTTAATATAAACAGATAAAAGATAGTCCCAACCACTTTTATTTCATTTCATTGATTGTAAGATGGTCCTGAACGCCACTTCCTAGGAAACCACCAACTTCAAGCCGGTGATTAGCTTTTCTTTGAGAATTATATATGGCGTTTCAGACAAGCTCAGGTTCCAAGCTAAGGAGAATTAAATGGGAAATGGAAGACAAAAAATGAAAAAGGAAGCAACAGTGTCTTTGAAAAATGGAGCTTTATGAAAATAATTTCTGAGATTATTTTGCTGTTTACTTGAGAAGTAATGATCCCATATTTGTAAAGAAGAAAGTTTTTCTCTAGCACTTAACCCATCTTAGTGCAAAAATTAAAGCAATAATTGGAAAATAAAAATTAATATCTATAAAAAGGAAGAAAAAAGGACACATAATAATCAATATAAATTAGAAGTTATTAAAAGTAAAATATGATAAGAAAAGACAAACACATAGAGGAAAATTAATGGCTCAAAGAAACAATGAGGAAGACTATGCATATGAGAAACAAGTTCTGAGGATAAGTCTAGAAGTTACAGGCGATATTATAAATAACTGTTAAGAAAACCCAGAAGTTTTCTTCTGTATTTGGGAAAAAAAACCCTTTTTTTGCACCACATAGGTAGTTTTGAATTACTGGTAATCGAAGAAGTCACTATCTGTCTTCATTAAAACAGGAGGCCTCCAAAATCAGGCCCAAGGAACTTAGGGAGTTTGTTGAGCAGATCTCTGGCTATAGAGTTAGATATTTATTAAGGAATATAATAATAGAACATTAGAAGAGCTTGGAGAATACAAACAATTGCCCAGTATTTTTAAAAAAAAAAAAAAAAAATGTTATCTGGGCTGACTTGGTGACTGTAAGCCCGTTAAAGCAAAGAGAACTATCACTCAAGTTTCATGTTATGGACAATTAAAAGACAGAAATGTAATCAATGTCAATAAAAAACAGCCTTCTATGTTTTATGAAAAAAATACTGAGATGATGCTGGTTGATACAGATAATGGCTCCTGGTCATTGGAGCCAGCTGGGACCGCTGTGTCCGGCACGGGGCAGCCCCGGCCTCTCCTCACAGCAGCCCCCTGAAGAGCCCCCGCCCCAACACTTTGACATGGACATGCAGTACAACAGTCCACTGGTTTGTATTTTATTTTTTTTTATCCACCACAGAAAAACTTGGAAGGAATTCATGGCTGAAATTTGGAGGCAGAGGAATAGAAAATAGAAATCCAGATCTCAACTGTTAATGCAGAAAGGTGATTTACTGCCAGAATGAATTGCCTGGTGTTAATTCGCTACCTGCTGATGCCTTCAAAGCCAGCGTGGATAACGGGCTGGAAGTTACTCTTTAACCACACATAAATTTTCCATTAGTCTAATACTGTTAGGCTCTGTCCATGGGTGACTGAGACTTAATGTCCTGTGTGGAGAGAGATTAAATTAAAAAAAAATCACGTGTTTTATTCTTGTTTTCTAATGCTTGAATCTGCAAGTAATGAAATTAAACCCTTTTTGGTTTATTTTTTAACTTTAAAATAAACACAGAGAAGTAAACTATTCACCAGGGAATGATAATGGTAATAAAGGACTGGGAAAAAATCTAAGTACTGTTACAAGAGGGCAGGCTGGGCTGCCTGTCTGTGTCTGTGGCTTTCTCTCCTGCTCCTTTCTGCTTGTCTGTGTCCCCATGCTTCTGTGTCTTGTTTTGATAGATGAAAGTTCAAGCAGTGAAACACGCTGTCAGACTAAAACTGTTTGTCACTGAAAGCTAGCACTGGTCTGCCTATAGATATCGGGTCTGAGTCATGTCTTTTCTTTTGACAAGGATGTCAGTGCTATTTGTCACAGACTTGTTTATCTGCCAGATCAGGCTGCCATTTCGCTACCCTGGGTCAGCGCCTAGGAGAAGCAGCTCACCTCCAGTAACACTGTCAAATTACCCTCAGCATAAAGACGCCAGAGCTGGTGCCTTCATATTTTTTAACTTCAACAAGACAGGGTCAGGAAGAGTAGTTTGGCAAGTCTTCCAGAGCCATACAGAATGCCAAGGCAGCTCACCTGTTAAAAATCCCTGGAATAAACATATGGGTGCATTTAACATGGTTTAAATCTTTGTTTCAAAGAAGGTATATCAGAAATGACCATTTTGATCTTTCTTTCTTTCCTGTATTTTTTACATTTTGGAACATCTGGTGATCAAAGAACACTTTGGCTACAGACATCTCACGTAGCTAAACAGTGGCCCTTTGGGCTGGAAATTAATCCTTTCTTTAATCTTCATTTTAGCAGAGAAGTGAATTGCAAATGTAGCCATAAATGATTGGACCTGGTCCCATTATTGGGTTTACAAACATTAATGCAGGGATTTTTTTTAATCTAAAGATTGAAGGATTTAAGGAAGGATTTATGTAGTTCTCTTGTTCTCCAGAATCTTTTGTTGCATTTCAAACATGAATTACACAGACAAGGGCAGAAAACATGAGAAACATACTGCAAAGTAGTGCTACAAAGGCTGCATTTGAACTGGAAAGGCAGATTACTATGCTAATACAAGAAGAGATGAGTGAAGAACAGATAAATATTTCAAGTCCATCAGATTGTTCCTGATAAGCGCTATTATCACTAAAGATTAGTTTAATTTGTAAATATACTGTAGCAGCTACTAATACATTCCAAAGTTTTCCAAATAGCTGGCAGTTTGGAAGGCAATGTAGTTTGAAGATGAGAAATTATGAGGTCTGAAGAGTACGTATGAAGTGCATAAAAAAGAAAAAAAGCATTTCCTCCCGTTTTACACAAATTTATAGAATCATGGAACCATATAGATTGGTAAAGATCTTTAAGATCACTGAGTCCAACCGTTAACCCAGCACTGCCAAGTCCACCACTAAACCATGTCCGTCAGCACCACATCTACATGTCTTTTAAATACCTCCAGGGATGGTGATTCCATCACTTCCCTGGGCAGCCTGTTCTAATGTTTGATAACCCTTTCAGTGAATAATTTTTTCCTAATATCCAATCTAAACATCTTGTCCTGTTACTTGGGAGAAGAGACCAACCCCCACCTCTCTACACCCTCCTTTCAGGTAGTTGTAGAGAGCAATAAGGTCCCCCCTCAGCCTCCTTTTCTCCAGGCTGAACAACCCCAGCTCCCTCAGCCGCTCCTCATAAGACTTGTTCTCCAGACCCCTCACCAGCTTCATTGCCCTTCTCTGGACCTACTCCAGCACCTCAATGTCTTTCCTGTGGTGAGGGGCCCAAAACTGGACACAGTACTTGAGGTGCGACCTCACCAGTGCCGAGTACAGGGGGACAATCACTTCCCTGGTCCTACTGACCACACTGTTCCTGACACAGGCCAGGATGCTGCTGGCCTTCTGGGCCACCTGGGCACGCTGCTGGCTCATATTCAGCCTGCAGTTGACCAACACCCCCAGGCCCTTTTCCACCAGGCAGCTCCCCAGCCACTCCTCCCCAAGCCTGTAACGCTGCATGGGGTTGTTGTGACCCAAGTGCAGGATCCGACATCTGGCCTTGTTGAACCTCATACAGTTGGCCTCAGTACAATTTCGGTACTGGATTTGAATTAGAAATATTTTGAAGTTCTAAAGGCTCAGTATTCTCCTTCTAATATCCTTTGTTTTTAGATTCCCATAGACTTTTAGGCCCACTCTGCCCTTCTCTTTCTCCTGAATTTCTGGGAGAGGCAGGAGGTATATTATTTGAGCTGTCTGAAAAATGAGGTACATAGATCAGATATTTCTTTCCTACTAGCCCAGAATCCTGTTTCTGTGCATTGATGGAAAAGATATAAGAGAATGCTGAAGTATTGCTATTTCAGTCCTCTGTTATGGTCTCAGTGTTCCCAGCAAGTGTGAAGGAATAGAGTGCAATCTGTGGGAAATAAAGTCCATGTGAGCATCCTGTAACTCTGAAAGGTCTAAGAGTACCTTCATTCAAACTCAGTGAAGTCAGTCAGACTGCACGGGTATAACTCAAGGCAGAATTTTCCATAGCCCTTAGGAGATTTGTCTCAGCTTAACAACTGAGCCTTTTGAAGTTTGCTACTCCTTCTTGCCAGCCACACCATAAAGAAATGCAGGTGTTTCCTTAATTGTCTCACAGTCAGATGAATTTGTTTCAGGTGCATCTTGCTAAAAGGACATCGGATGTTTCTATCCTTACAATTTATTTAAATCTTTGTACTTATTCTCTTCCCTAACATACCACCCACCCCCACCCACCCAACTGTTAGCAATTCAGCAGAAAAATGTAAGATTTATGAACTTGCAAATTAGTATGAACAAGTAACAACATATCCCTTTTCTTATCTGGTATATTTACTGACTTAAGTTTAAGCACCTGTTTTTTATGTGATTCAGAATACAGCCTAATCCCTTACTGTAAACATAAAAAAACCAAACAAACAAACTTGCCAGTGACATTTGTTGGGGGGGGGGGGGGGGGGGGGGGGGGGGGGGGTAAGAAAAAACAGAATAATTTTCCACTTATTCATATGATAACTTCTAATGGATAAATTTATGTTCCACTTTAATTGAACAGGTCTTGAATGAGGTAAAAGAGGAACAAAGGACTTGGGCTGTGTATATTCCATCGGGATTTGGGCTATTAAACAATGGAGAGGGATTCCTCTGACCCAGATTTCCACCTTTAGCCTCAGGAAATTCCCAAATGCAATCGAGACAATACATTCCCAGTAAAGTTTTCCTTGGGATAAATCAGCATTTTCTGGTGAACGGGGAAAAAAAACCCAAGCAACAAGAAAACAATTTGTTGAAAAACCTTTCTTAGTAAACAGTTATTCACAAGGCTCTAGTAGGCTAAAAATCCTGCTGACTTTTCTTGCAGAGAGAGGAAGGGAACACGGAAGTGCCAAACGAACGTACCAAGAACTTTAGTGCTCATTATCTCTTTAGTGCAGGGCAGAGCTTGCATGAGAACTGAAACTCTGATTGCCAAAAGGAATGGTAGTGGACCTTTAGGAGGTCCAAGTCTGATTCTGGAGGGCTTTAGACAAAGTTATCTTAAACTTCTGTGTTGGGCCTAGTGCAATTTGGAAGCGAAAAACACTGGTATGTAGTGCCTTTTTCATTCTCACTGTGAAATCTCACTGTGAAATCGTGTGGTAGTCCTGATTGAAAATATGAAGTTTCCATACCACAAAAGCCAGCACACTCAGTACCCCTGCAGTCAGTCAAAGAAGAAGGACAAATAATTAAATCAATACGTTTTTACTTACTGGTGTTGATAACACAGCACATTACACAATTTAAAGGTATTTTGCTGGGGTGGCCATAGAACACTTTATTTTAAGAAACACCTTTTTCATTAACAGCATAGATGGTCCATTAGAGCACAAAAAGTCTCAGTCTTTGTCTGTCCTGTACTTTGTAACACCGGGGCCAACCACACTTGCCACGTCTCTGACTTGCTAATCTAAATTGATTTCAAAGACTGCTGAAGACAAAGCTTCTCCTACCAAAGAAATATTCATAAACTGGAGTCCCAAACATCTGTCTTCAAATTTATCTTTGTTTGTTTGTTTGTTTGTTCGTTCTTTGCAATGGAGAAAATTGATCGACATTTTTATTTACTCATTCTTTTCCTATTGGAGGATCATCTTCATCTACATTTTCTTTCCTCAAAGCCAAAAAAAAAACCCGCACAATTATCACCTTAAGCCATTTCTGCTTTTCTCAGAATAAGTCCCAATACCAAAATACAGCTGAATGATTGTCTCCCATCTCTTCTTTACAGCATTCCCATTTTTACATACCATTTTGAAATGGTATCTTGTTGCTGAATGTAGTTATATTTTAAACCATTATTAGCCTCATCAAAAATTGCCTGAAATCCTGGCAATGCAGTGCTAAGAGAAGCTGCTGCCAAGTGCATGGATGTGACAGATCGTTAATTGCTGCATTAGTCATCAGGTGATACCTGTGGGGAAATGTTGACTCTTGCAGTGAGCAGCTTGGGCTGACGAGGAGTGTGTCTACGTGATGCAGTGGCCAGTCTAATATTTCTGTGTGGGCAGGAGCTTTTCCTTTTGTGTCTGATTTAATGCATGTGACCTGTAATGTAATGAACCTACTTCACTGTAAGACTGAGTTGCTGTAACGGTCATCAGTTACGTGGTATTGTCCAGTGCTTCAGGTAAGACACTAGAATGACAGGCTTATCATCTAATCCCTTGTTATCAGGAACTACAATACCTCTGCTCACTGAATATACAGCTATGGCTAATGAGTAGGATGTTCCTCAGATTATCTCAGTCTACTTTCCATCTTATTATCAGGGTAATTGTTAGATGAAATCCTGATCCTACATTATCGTGTAATAATTATAAACAGACAATGATTTTTACTGGCACTTTTCTAATATGACTAAAACATTTCCAAATGGTGAAGTTTACTGAAGCATCTGTTTCTCAGTATATCATGAGATATGCAGGTATACATTATTCCATAATAAGATAGCTGTCATCTAAGGATGGCAGAACATCCTTGGTGAAAGTTTCCATTAATTCATCCTCACTTTATCTTGGAGCAATCATTTCCTTTAGAAGTGACTATGTATAGCTAACCACTGTCAAGGATGCAAGAAGACTGGTTACCAGAGACAGGAACACATCCTCAGTAAAGATGAATTTTAGTTCTGTTTTGATTGATTCAAGTCAGCAGATCTTGCAAGAAAGTCCAAGACATTCAAGTAAGTTGCTGCACATCTATACACAGGGAATACTGGGTTCAACGCAGGAGACTTTCACCAAATCCTGGATATTTTCTGAATAAGATCATATTGATACTGCTTATGTTTGTAGTCTCAGAGAAGACTTGTTTTCCTATGTAACTGAACTCAGTTGTATAGGATGATTCAAGCAATCCACTCTGATCATATAATATTCAGGGCTGTTTAGTTTGTTTTCAGGGAACAGTTCAGTCATCCTCAAGAGATAATGCTAACGTGTACCGATAGTGTTGGACTCCACACGTGGTAGTACATTCCTGTCATGAACTGTCTCAGGAATTTCAGACATTGCTACAGACCAGTAAGGACCTAGAATAGATATCAGAGTATATCACAGGGGAACGATGATGACTCATGACATAAGATCTGGTACACAATTGTTCTTAAAATCCACATTGATTAAATTCTGGTTTCAATTCACAACAGGGCAGCTGGGCATGACCATTAATAGAGGAAAGTAGCATGAGGGCCTGAGGAGGCATGAAGGAAGGCATGAGGAGGCAAAGCTCTGAATAGGACACATACAGCTCATTTTCACATCAAGAATGCTGTTCTCATAAGGTCTTAGTAAGAGTAAGGCCAAGTGAAACAGGAATAATTTTAAAATCGTTAACCTTTGACCATGGATTGTGATAGGAAGAAAAGGGAAATAATGTTCTTGAAGAAGTGCTGCGCTGAGCATTGTAGCCTTCTGATGCTCTGCCTTTTAAAGCGTTGTTGGGTTTATGCAAGGAGCAGTTAATTATGCATATTTATCTGCACTGGAAAGGTGGGGAAATGAAAAGCAGCACAAAGATATTCTTTGTTGTATTTGTGTGGTATTGCATCTCTGCCAACAGAGAGAATTTATAAGCTAGGACGCCATTCACAGCAAACACAGTTAGGCTGCTTCTAAGTCCAACTGGGTAAAATCATAAACACTGTGCAGAGTTGTATGGACTTTCCAAAGTTTTTGCTGAGTCAGAGACCTCTGCATTATGCTCCTTTCATCCATATGAATGTGTTTACATGCAGAAGTAAATTATTTTTAATAGCATCATCCTGTGGCTCAGTGACTGACTAAGATTACTCAGGTCCTCTCTGAGCATCTCCAGTCCTCAGGAGATGCTCTGCATTTGCAATATCTGCTGCACCAGCTGGTCTTCCAGTTCTTATATTGTATTTCTAGATTGTCCACAGCTCTTTGCTGTTGTCTTCGGCCAACCATGGTACATCCCGTGCAATCTTCTGTCCACATTGTTGACCAAATTAATAAATACTGGGAGGAGTGGAAAAAAGTCAGAGAGGTCACAAAAGACAGACAACACATTAACTGGAGTTGTGCAACACTGACACTGTAATGTAACAAAGTTAATAAGGTATAAAACCTGACTACTCATTTTATAAGCAAACTCTTCCTGGTAATTAAACCAACAGAGCAGAGAGAGTCAATTATTATGATCTGTGGCCATGTACACACAGATACTGGGGATGCCAGTCAGCTGCACACAGCTACAGAAAGCATTTCTGAATGTGGGATCTGAAGCTTCTGTTTGCCAGAGCCAAACTATCACGCAAACCCCTGCTAGCAGGAAAATCCTTCATATATACTCAGGTCTACTGCAGTAGAAGGCAGTCATAGAATCACAGAATCATAGAATCATAGAATTGTTAGGGTTGGAAGGGACCTTAAAGATCATCTAGTTCCAACCCCCCTGCCATAGGCAGGGACACCTCCCACTAGACCAGGTTGCTCAGAGCCCCATCCAGCCTGGCCTTGAACACTTCCAAGGATGGGGCAGCCACCACCTTTCTGGGCAACCTGTTCCAGTGTCTCACCACCCTCATGGTGAAGAACTTCTTCCTAACGTCCAGTCTGAATCGTCCCATCTCTAGTTTTAATCCATTCCCTCTAGTCCTACCATTACCCGACATCCTAAAAAGTCCCTCACCAGCTTTCCTGTAGGCCCCCTTAAGATACTGGTAAGCTACTATAAGGTCTCCTTGGAGCCTTCTTTTCTCCAGACTGAACAACCCCAACTCTCTGGATCTGTCCTCATAGGAGAGGTGCTCCAGCCCTCTGATCATCCTCGTGGCCCTTCTCCGGACACATTCCAGCATGTCTATATCTTTATTGTAGTAGGGGCTCCAGACTTGGATGTGGTACTCCACGTGGGGTCTCACGAGAGTGGAGTAGAGGGGGAGAATCACCTCCCTCGCCCTGCTGGCCACTCTTCTCCTGATGCAGTCCAGAATACGATTGGCTTTCTGAGCTGTTAGCGCACACTGACGGCTCATGTTGAGACTCTCGTCCACCAGCACCCACAACTCCTTCTCTTCAGGGATGCTCTCAAGCCAGTCACTGCCCAGCCTATATCGGTGCTTGGGATTGCCCCAACCCAGATGGAGGACCTTGCACTTGGTCTTGTTGAACTTCATGACGTTGGCTTGGGCCTACCTCTGCAGCCTGTCAAGGTCCCTCTGGATGGCATCCCTTCCCTCCAGCGTGTCAGCTGCCCCACACAGCTTGGTGTCGCCGGCAAACTTGCTGAGGGTGCACTCTATGTCACTGTCCATGTCTCTGACGAAGGTGTTAAAAAAGACCAGTCCCAGTACTGATCCTTGAGGGACTCCACTCGTCACTGGTCTCCACTTGGACATGGACCCATTGACAGCCACTCTTCGGGTGCGGCCGTCAAGCCAGTTCTTTATCCACTGAATTGTCAGTCCATCAAACCCCTATTTTATCAGCTTGGAGACCAGGATTTCATGCGGGACAGTGTCAAAGGCTTTGCTCAGGTCCAGGTAAATGACGTCAGTTGCTATGACATCAGTCAGTCACATACTGATTTGAAAATTAAGAAATCCCAAAAAGGAAGAAACCTGAACTAGTCTAAAAGTACTTACACTGCTGTACTTTTACACCCCTTTGTCAAAGACATACTCAAGTACTCCGGGGTGAAGTACGCACTCATTAAGAACAAAGAGAAGGGCTGCCAAATAAATGAATGCAATTTTTTCTCCAGTGTGAATGACAGCCTAAACTTGGCTAATATTTGCTTCAGCACTAATGGGAATGGGGAAACTTTCTTGCAAGAAGACCCAAGATTATGATTATGTCTCTATATTAGGTCAAGGAAATGAATTTGGAAATGCCGAGACCTGTCTACTATACCTGTTATAAATCCCTTGATGTCAATTGAGTTCACCTGGGATGAATGTCAGTCATAGAAACAAAGCCATTAGGGATGTCTTTGTCATACTGCCAAAATAAGGTTGTTCAGACTCAAAAACATGTTCATAATCAAAAATCATTTCTTTGTTAATATTCAGTGCTTTGATAGAGGGACATGTTTGGAAAGCTGTTCTAAGTGTGAATTTAAGAAATGAATTTGTAGTTTCAATTTTATGTCTTAATAATGAAAAAAGATTAATTTCCATAGAATTTTGAGTGTAAACTGTGTAAGGAGATTAAGTTGCAATCTAGAAACCATATCATATTTAATTAGGTTTAACAGGTCACAAAGTAGTAGCATGTTATGTGTAAGCCATGTTGTCCTGTTCTTCTGTTTAAGTTGGAGTACAGCCTACACTCCTTGAAGTCCCAGGAAAGAAGCAGATGGGTTCAGCTGGCAGTAACAAAACATCAGAGTGGTTTTGCAATGTAAGAATTTATTTTTTATTATTTTTTAAATTTATTTCTAAGCAGTCTAACTTAATATCACTCCTATATCATTCATTAACTCCTAGTGAAACGCAAATAATAACCAACATCCTGTTTATAACCACAAAGCGTAGCTCAGAAGATGAATATTTAAAAAATATACAGCGTAAGATATACTGTCAGATACACTGACATAAAGAAGGAAGAACTCTATGCATTGAAAAGAAAGTAGTAGTGGGTTATTTTGTTTATTTAACTTTTTAACCAAATGCATAATTGAATTCTAGTAGCTATTTCCAAAAGACACGATATTACTTCAGAAAGGGCTTAGACAAATTCACGGAGGACTAGTTCATTAAAAGCTATTCAACATATTTGGTGCAGGAATTTCCTAAATTGAGTGGGACGGCAGCCAGGGGCAGGAGCTGTTCCATAGTTCCCCATGTCTTCTACTCTTTCCTTAACCAGGCACTATCAGCCTCTTCTAGAGAGGGAGGATTTTGGTCACATTTCTGGTATGGCCAAGCAAGAGATCTTATGTATGCAATAACTAGGCTTCAGTCACAAGTATCTGAGTCATTCACATATATAAAATATTAAACTTAAATTCTTCTTCTGTATCAAAGGAAACACACCTTACATACACATCCAAGAATTTATAGTTACTGAATTGAGGCAATATAATCAAAGCATGATAGTTGTTACAGTCCAGTTATGATGATACTAACACTTATAGTTAATAACACAGTTAAGACTGATAAACAAAAGCTTTCTAGGATCTATACATTCTTCTGTGGTGTTATGCTCACCTGTCTGATGTTCACTTGTCTCAGAAGGTCATCAGCCTCAGTCCCTCTCTAGAAGGATATTCTCTTTCATTCTTGCAGTGACTTACCCAGTACTTCACTGGTTTCCAGTGCCACAGTATACTTCTGTTTCTATTACTATCTCTGAAGCCTCTTTCACCTGACTCACATTTGGGTTTTTTGGTTTTATACCTTTAGTCACCAGTATCTGCCCACTGTGATTTCTTTGTAAAGTCCTAGTACTTCTTGCATCATCTCATACCTGCCCTCACCTAAACCCTACATTTTTGTTCTAGGGTCATAAGATAGTTCACCCTGCTTGGTGTACTTGCTTTACTACTTATCCATGAAGACTAGGCAATACACCATACAATTCCACAAAGTTAAACTAAAGCTTAAAATAATTTAGATGACACTTACTTGATGGCTATTGTCACAAGTAAAAGAAGCTAAAATTAGCACAGGCTAAGACAAGTCCAGACAAGCCATGCAATCTTGCAAGATCGTGTTCATACAAAAAAGAAAAGAAAAGCTTCTTACACTTAATTACACTCACTTTGCCTAGATGTTAAAGATAATAAAAAGGTGACAGAAGTAGTAAAAATTCAGTGAACTTAGACAAGAAGAAAACAAGTTGTTTTTCTCTATTTCTGTTTTCTCCCAGTATGTCTAAAGAGACTTTGTTTGGATCAATATAGATATCTTGCTTGTGCAGTTGAACTGCTTATGCTGTTCAAAAATACATGCCTTAAGAATTGTTTTCATTGTTTTCCAATGAAGCATATTTAAATGGCACCATAGATTCTCCTATTATTTACATGACATAAATCAGAAGCAGTTCTACTATGTTAAGGAAAAAATGCTGTGAGAAAGTGCTAAAGAATGTGGCCACATCATTTAAAATTAATATGTTCAGTGTATGCTCTATTTGTATTCCCTGCTTTCTGTTCACTAAACATTCCTTTGTTGTTTAGAATATGAGCCATATCTCTCAAGGGTAATGCTTTATTCTCTAAAACAGTAAACATATTGACCACTGCTAAGAATATTGTAAGACAATTTGCACTACATTAGCAGGCCATGAATCTCCCTTTCTAAGAATCCATATTACAAAAGAGAAGTTTAAGCAAAAACATGTCATTATATTGATTTCTTGGGAAGTAATACACACAAATGTGCGTTTACACACGAAGGTACATGTGCACATGCAAACGCATACACAGAGTTGCGTAAACAGCATGTATCGCACAAAACAGATCAATGGTTTCTTGGCTGAGCTATCTTTCTCTTAGATTTGGTACCGATTCTATCTGTATGAAATATTTATTCTTAATGAATTCAAAAAGAATATGGGCCTCAGATTACTGTTACAGTCCACAACTTTCTTTTTTCTTCTCAGACTGTATGATAAGGCAGGCTTCCTATCTACAGTCACCATTGTATACATATTATATGCACATATATACACACCATTATACAGTGGCAAAATATTTTCTTAAGAAGAGATAAACGAGTTTCCCTAATCAATTTTAGCCAGTGGCATCCACTTAGACAGACGTGTGCTGTGACATATAAATAACATCCATGTCTCCTTTGGCTTCTGGGACCCAGTGGGAAGAGTCTGTGTCTATTAGTAGACTTAATTGTAACTGTTCTCCATGAGAAGTGGTTTTCTTTGTTACAAGCAAAGATTCTGCCTTTGACAACAATGTCTTCTTTTTTTCTTTTTTCTTTTTTTCCCCAACCATCTGGTTCGGTATTATGGAAATTATCAAGGCTACAACAAGGGAACAACACGATTGAAATCTCTAGGTATTCTACCTCGTATGACTTTGGTTGATTAAGTTTTACACTTTGATAAGAACACATGACAAATGTGATGCTGTAAGCTAAAACTTTTTTTTTTTTCTCCTCAGTTGATTGTCAGCTCTGATTCTTCCATATTTTTCTACTGCTTGTAATAATTTAATGACATTTTCTTTCCTTCAGAGGATGCTACACTGCCAGTTGCTAACTGGTTTCTCTGTCTTACAAGAACTTTTATGGTATTCATTTGTTCTTGCAGCAAGTTTAGTACATCATAGCCACTCAGTAAAAGATGATACTGGGATTCATCAATAACACACTGGAGTAAAAAGAATTAAGACAGTTTGAAAGAATTGGCTCTTATTCCTATGCAATATTAACAACGCTTTGGACCTGTACTAAGACAGAGGTCTTCTTAGCACCTTTAGTGACCGTTCATCATAAGCCTTGAGCTGTGCGATCAACACCAAGAAACAGATGATTTGAGGAGGAGAACTCATATTTTATTTTTGAAATAGAAAAAAAAATCTTTATTAGTTTTGGAGACTGTCCACTGTTGTCAATTTTTGGAGTACACTGTGCACAGGTTTTTGTTTTAGAGAATTTGAGCAAATCTATGTATTTTCTCTCTCCTCTTCCTTGCATTTCTGAAAAAAACAAACCAAAACAAAACAAAATGACAACAACAACAAAAACAACAACAAAAAACATCAACAAAAAAACAACTAGAAACCCACCTACTTTGAGATAAAAAATGTGGAAGACAAAGCATTTGGCATATTTGTAGCTGGTGGTTTTTACAAAATTATTCGTTCTGCAGGACACTTAATATTTCTCCTTGATTATGAGCTTCTGTTGATCTGAGAGGCGACTAAAATGAAATTAAAAGTCTAAGGTTATTTACGCTTTCAAATTTTATTTCTTTGTGGAATATCCCTCAGGCAAATAGCTGTGCATGAAACCTGGGAAAAAGTGATGATGAGACTTGCTAATATTTTACTTACTCAAATGTAGTCTCAAAACAGACCCACATCTAGAAGCTTTTATGTTATTTCCTGTAAAAAAAAAAACAACAAACCAAACAGAACATAATTGAAAAAGAAATAATTCTTTAAGTGTTATTAAATATGAAGTTTATTTTCCTTCATTCTTAGAAATTTTATAAAATAGTGTACTTTTCTGCTAAACTCCTCAGAGTTTTTGCTAGGTGTCTGGGAAACCCACTAGTTCCTTTCCTAGTACTCTGGTTTGCATCTGACTTCTTAAAGGGTAAATGATACCTGAAGCAGAATAATACAGCCATCATATTGAATTTCTGGTTCAACTAAACTTCCATTAGACCACATAAAGGCAAGAGGTGAGACCATGAGAGACCAAACCTCTTCTTCACCAAAATACAATGCCATCCCCTGATCTCTGCTTTCAGTTTCCTTATTCTACTGTTCCTGCTAGTGGTAATTAAATGAAGGGACTGAATTTGTATTGCATATTTTTGGCTGTTGATTGTGCTACTCTTAGAGGTAATGAAATCTAGATCTGGTACATAATTAAAGACAATTTTTTTTTTCCAAAGCCTTTGATTTTTAAATCTGGAAGCCAGGCTCCTAAAACCTTTAGGCACCCTTGAAAATATTACCTGTGTCTTATCTAATAACAGACAAAAGTGCAAATGACTATTCCTTAACTAAAAATCTGAACTCTAAACAGTCCACTTCAATAATTCGTCAGGTTTTTCTGGTAACAGATAATCTCTTAAAATTTCTGTAAAAGATAGATATACATTAATTTTGTAGGCAGAGTAACTGAGGACTTTTCTCCATGAACACCACTAAATAAAGATGTAAATCTATTGTGCTTCAGCACTTGCAGAGCAAATTTTCATGAATTTCCACTGATGTTTTAGCAAATGGTACCCTGTATGGCATGGCTTCCTTGCTTTTAAAGTTCTCAGGAATGAATGAACTGTATGAACTTCCATATAGCCGCAGATCATCTCTACTCTTTTGCTTAAACTCATGGGCTCAAGGAGCTGCCTGAGCACCCCCAACAGACAACTCTGTGCTTACACATTAGCCTGATCCACTATTTTGAATTGAGGCTTCCTAGATTCCTAGGCAGGAAATCTTTCTAGGATTAATCTGAGGCTGATATTTTTCACCTCTCATGACCAGAAAGAAAAAAACAAACAAAACATAAACCTACCTAGAAGAAAATACCAAGGCAGTGTCCTCAAGATCATCCACACAAAGACAAGGACATGTTTCAATACAATCTAAAAATGTAGGATTTTATCCAGTCTGGTTTCACCTGAAACTACAAGCCTGGAGCAGCTGACATGTCAGTCTTGTGGATGATCAGCAAATTGAGTCTTAAAACCATATATAGATGTCTTGAATATCAGTAGCTGGGCTTAAGCAAGAGAAAAATATTCCTGCAGGCCTACACAAAATCAGTGTCAGCTGCTCCTGTGCCATTTGCAGTACAGCAAAAGTAGGCAACTACAATTCCAATTTTAAATCAAATTAAGTAGCTCCTTTTCACAATCACAATAAAATTCTCTCCAAGTATTTCAGGTATCCGAGTAACACTCACAATTATACCAACACAAAGCTATAATGAGAATGAGAATGAGTTAGAATTGTATCTTTTGCAATCATCTTCAGAATGGATTCCATTTAATGCCATTTTCTATTCTCATTACAATCTTTGTCAGGCAAAGGCATCAGAATTTTAATGGCCAGTACAGTCTGTTTAAAAACTATAAACTCTTAATGGACTTACAAACAGAGATTTTAACCTTTTAAATATTCTGGACTCATCTCACTTTTCTCTCCTTACAGAGTTCAGGAGATACAAACAGGAGACAACAGAGATGGCAAAAGCAGAATGCAGCCCTTTTAAAAGGAAAACTGGGGTAACTGAAATGAAGAACATGTACTGAGGATCTGGAAGTCACAGTCCTTGAGAGCCATGTGGCCTTGGATAAACGTAAATTGGTATTTTCAAAAATCAGTGAAATCCCCAAATCCGCAGTAGTCAGTTGGCAAAGTGACCTGGTGTTCCAGGTCAATGTTAAATTTTTTGTCACCTCTTAGATGTATGTGTGGATTGCTTATCCAAAGAAGGCAATGGCCCTCTCCTGATTTGTGCTGAGTTTATATTCATCAGAAACCAAGGCATCAACAAAGGAAAGCCAAGGAACTGTGAACTTGGATCTTGTACAAACACAGCCACTGGTGAACTAGAACACTGTGTTTTTAGACTGCTGTCTTTTTTTTTTTTTTCCTCTTCAAAATGTCTTCTTTCATTTAAAATGGAAATACCCACAGGAAATAAAAATATCTCAAAATGTCAATTTGCAACTAATTTAGGGATTTATCACTGGGAAATTAAATATTTGTGTAATGATGCATAGATTTCAGAGAACATGATTCAGGGCAGCTCAGACTAGTATGCCTATAAGGTTCGATGCAGTACCATGTGGACATTAGACTGAGGCAGCGTATTAATTGCAGTTTTGCAGTTCTGTATCTAAGATAACCCATTTTCTTGTTGAATAAATTCTGTAGAGATAGAAATCATTTGAACAAGTGTGTGTGTCTTCACATGATATAGTCATGGAGATAAACAGGCACTTAGTGAAATTATTCAAAGATGTGCATCTAAAGCTGTTTACTAATAGTACTTATTTCTGTTGATGGTTGCTTTCTATTGACTGTACGGTGCAGAGATAAATATCTGGATGGTACAATATTTAAAAGCATGTGTTGAAGTCCATTCATGGTGCTACAGAACCAGCTTAGGTGGTTTGACCTTCTGTGAATGTTCTGCCTAACGCACACTGAGCGGCCGTTGACCTTCTTTGCTGCAAGGGCACATTGCTGGCTCATGTGTCCAGTTGGTGTCCACTAGGACCACCAGCTCCTTCTCTGCAGGTCGGGTACCCTGTACTGGTACTGATACATGGGGTTATTCCTCCTTTGGCGTAGGACCCTTTCTTGAGCTTCACAAGGGTTCTGTCAGGCCATACCTCCAGCCTGACAAGGTCCTTCTGAATGGCAGCACAACCATCTGGTGAACAAAACATTCCTCCCAGTTTTGTGTTGTCAGCAACCCAATTTTGCCTTGTGTTGAGTCTTGTAGCTTCGGCAGCATCAATTCAACTAAGTGATTCTAGAAAATATCAGGTTTCCAACCAAAAGCCAGTAAGTGTTAGATTTTTGAAACAGCATCTATAAGGTGGGGTAGTTTGGCTACAGCTGAAGAACCTGGAGTTTTCAGTCATTTTTGAAAATCTCAGCCGAGCTTCCAGAGGACAAATGCTTTATTGTTCTGACATTTCACCAAATAAGTCAGAGATATTTTGAGGAAAACATGTTGATCATAGCAGTCAGTTGTTTTTTGGAAAAGGCCTATCACCTGGAAAAAAAACAGCAACTGCATTAATCTTTTTTTACTCTTTCATCTATAAATGTCAGAGGGATAAAGTAATAACCATGGCTCTAAACCTCTACTCTTATTCTGGGAAAATTGTTACTTTGTTCTTCTAGAATCTGGACCGTAGCATTTCCAATGCAAAAGCTTAAGTAAGTGTATCTGAGCCTATATCCTGGAAGTATTCAAAAAAGTTATTTGTAATGACGTACATTTATTTACTCATACAGGTATGGCTTGCATGATCTAGCATAGTCTTAGATTTAAAGTTAGCATATCAACCTTATTCAGCAATGTGTTTAAGCATATATTTATTTAAAGAAGAAAATTTAAATAACCCAAGCAAGCATTTCAAATGAAACATGCTGTGTTGGGTTTGTGTGACAAGGTTTTGGTAGTGGGGGATCTACAGGGGTGGCTTCTCTGAGAAGATGCCAGAAGCTTCCCCCATGTCTGATAGAGACAATTCGAGCCAGCTCCAAGACAGACCTGCCACTGGCCAATGCTGACGCCATCAGTGACGGTGGCAGCACCTCTGTGATAACATATTTAAGAAAGGCAAAAAAAACACAAAAACCTGCTGCACAACAACAATTGGAAGGGAGGAGTGAGAATATGTGAGAGAAACAACTCTGCAGACACCCAGGTCAGTGAAGAAGGAGAAGGTGCTCCAGCTGTCAGAGCGGAGATTACCCTGCAGCCCATGGTGAAGACCATGGTGAGGCAAGCTGCCCTCCTGCAGCCCACAGAGATTAACGGTGGAGCAGATATCCACCTTTAGCCCGTGGCAGACCCCATGCCTGAGCAGGTGGATGCACCTGAAGGAGGCTGTGACCCCGTGGGGGACCCACACTGGAGCAGTCTGTTCCTGAAGGACTGCTCCCTGTGGAAAGGGCCCATGCTGGAGCAGTTAGTGAATAACTACAGCCTGTGTGAAGAAACCGCACTGGAGAATTTTGTGGAGGACTGTATCCTGTGGGAGGGACCCCACGCTGGAGCAGGGGAAGAGCTTGAGGAGGAACTAGTGGCAGAGACAATGTGAGATGAACTGAGTGTAGTTGAGCCCGGGGAAGAAGGGAGAGGTGGCATGAAGGTGTTGTTAAGATTCAGTTTTATTTCTCATTATCCTACTCAGATTTGATAGGTAATAAATTAAATTAATTTCCCCAAGTGGAGTCCCTTTTGCCTGTGACAGTAACTGGTGAGCAATCTCTCCCTGTCCTTATCTCAACCCATCAGCCTTTCATCATTATGTTCTCCCCCTGTCCAGTTGAGGAGGGGGAGTGATAGAGCAGCTTGGTGGGCACCTGGCATCCAGTCAGGGTCAACACACCACACATGCACATAAATGTTTTATGAGTAGATCTGAAGTTAGTCGTTTTATTTAGTGCTCTTTTGAGCTGCAGTCAGAGAGTTTGTCTATATAAATTACCGAGAACATAATCTTCTAAGTGGCAAGTGTTGAGTGTGCTTCCACTGATTTCAAGAAGATCAAGTTCGAATCAAATACCTGTTGCAATGGAAACAGAGAACTCTTTGTCTTGTTATTTCTACATTTCTCATTAAGTTTGAACACTTGTTCTTAATTTTCAGACAAAAATATAACTACTTTTTTCACCGCTTGGAAGATATTCCCCCTTCTTTTGAGTACAGTTTACATTTGCTACTTGTTTAGCTCTACCGACATCAACAAAACAACTCCTGTTTTACATTGCATGTAACTGCTAAATGTTGCGTATTAATTATTATATCTTTTTAATACATTCTATGCTTAGCTAATGAAAACAGCTTGTTTAATCTGGTCTTAAACAGTGTCCACTGTACTTGAAAGCTGATACTGCACCTTAGAATTTTTTAATGACTGATAATATACTAAGCTAGTTCCAGCTCTGTTAGTATTCAGTTGTGCACTAAAAGCATATTGTATAGAACCTAGCACTGCTGGTAAGAGGCCAAGGCAGAAAAAAAAATTAAAATCATCTGTTAAAAGCTTTCCAGAAATTTAATTAAAAGGGAGAGAAATGACAGTCCACATTTTACTTTTTTCTTCTTTTTTTTTTTTTTTTTTTTTTTTAAATTAATGAATTAAAACTGAGGGTCACCTTCCCAACTAATTAGTTTGCAAATAATTTTTTAACTCATTTCAGCAAGTCTTTCATACAAGTCGAAGGAGGTACTAACTAAAAAATCTTTCTTCCACCTTTGAACAAGAAATTTTATCTGAATAGAGACTACGACCTAGCAGTAAAGCAAAAAGCCATTTGCAGTCCCATTCTTCTGGCCTTCAAATACAATCCACAAAAACAGCACTATGGCAAGAGCTATGGAATTTTTGTTATAAGTATGAATCTTAAGTTTCCTTTATAGTTATAATTATGGAGTATCATGTGTGCACATCCAGTGCGCTTACACCGTTAATTGCTACGGTGGCCCAGGCACTCCTCAGCTTGTCTTCCCTATCAGATCCTTGTAGTTGTCTCAGCATGGATGAGACAATGGACTGGTTTAAGGCAATAAACTGACCTAGGACAAGGTGGTTGACTGACCTCCTAACCTTATTCCCAATGAAGTACTTTTTTCAGGATCTCTCAAGGTCGTAACTGCAGAAAATCCCACATTCCCCTAGAGAGGTCAGGCTGTGCCTAGACCTAGACCAATTTTTATGCTTAAATGTGTCGATTAACATTCCAAGTAGACAAGACAGCCATTCCACAATTTTGATTATACTGCTTAATTATTGTTGCATATTCTTCAATAACCTTAACTTATAACAATTTAGTTTTCCAACTAAAATAAATTTCAATTACTTACTTACAGAAAGTGGTCAATGAACACGGCTTATCTTAATGGGCTGTAAACATCATGTAATGTGGTGAACAAAATGACTAAAAAAAAGGTTAGGGTAGATAGAAATTTGCTAAGAGCTGTCAGTGGCTCAAAACGATCTATATGAAACATTGATTTTGTTGCTTATCTTTTTTTTTTGTTATTGGTGGTTTGGTTTAGTTGTTTTTTAGGTATGCACACCCCCTTCTCTTATTATAGTGTCTAACAGTTGTACGTTACCATGTCTCAAGGTAAGAATTTTTTTTTTCTCATTATTTAATTGTTGAATTAGGATAACAGGTAAATTCCCAATCCTTAGAAGTATTTAAATATCTTGATAACACAGTATTTACAGATGCCCATAAGAAAAGTCCAGTCCTCGTATGTGCAATCAATACCTCTGTAACAGGAGTTGGAACCAAAGGCAAAGTCTTACTTGTGGGTAGAGAAGTTAGTGCAAATTTCCATTGATTTCATTAGAGCTAGCACTACAACTGTAATATTTCCTTTTGTTGTCGCAGCTTATTTTCATTAACTAGATTACATTTGTTTAAAAATAGAAAGCTGCATACAAATAAGATCTGTTGATTAAATATCAATAAACTTCAGGCATGCAGGTTGGGATTTATATTACCTGACTTAAGCCATCCAAAAGTCAAATCTGAGATAATCATCTAGGCTCCCTCCATAGTCCACAGTCTGAAGGGTAGTTCTCTTTTAAAAACAGCATTCATCTTACATTAAATGGCTCCCTTGGGGTACCCATTTAAATCAGTTATAGAACAAGTCAAGCTTACACTGTATGCCTAAGTTTAAAATACATTTCTTTGGGACTGACTTCCAGGGCAACTGTTGATTTTAAAAGAATTGCAGATGCTAATGTCAACATCAGCAAAATTCAGCAGTTTAACTGATGAGCAGCTGGTACTAGACTGATGAGTAGGATGATTGCAATTCATCAAAGGACTAATGAAGATCTACATAAGACACCTCTGGTACTTTCTGGAGGATAATACGAAAACCAGGAAATAGCTAAATATAGCATTTCAAAATACATAACATGAAACGAACAGAGAAGGCTGCAAATGACTTAAAGTTGTGCACAAGCTCATTCTGTAGGTAAAAACTGACAATTAAAAGGGACATGACTGATGCATGACAGAAGATGATAAGCAATAGGAGGATATATGAAATGAGGTATAACGAAGGGATTAAATGTTTGTAAAGGTGAATCACAAACCAGACCTTTTGAATTTAAGCTACAAGACAGCTGCACCTTAGAAAACATTTCCTGGCCTCCTTTACAAGGCATGACACTGGCTTGATGTTAACATGAATAAATTGTAATGTGTCCATGATGTGTCCATTCATAGTCTGCCGGAGTCTGGAACCAGACGAGATGAGAAACTGACCCAGGTGGAGGTAGCTCTGGCTAGTGAGTGAGTGGATGCTCTCTGAAGCTACAGCAGTTTACTGTGGTCTGCTGCACACCTGAGTAGCCAAAGCTCCTTGATCCTCTTAATAGTGAAACACACAGAGCCTGGAAGCAGTAGCCAGAGCTAGTTATTTTCTTCTGAAGTTAAATCCCATGAAAAAGATGAAAGCATGCTTAGATATAAATATTATCAGTACCTTGTGATAAACTCTTCTAAACAGATCAATAGCCACCAAGTCTCCTTTTAAAAGAAAAATTACAAATTATTAACTACTATAAGAAAAATCCAAGAGTTAAGTGTATGTGTCAGGAAAAAAGGTTTCCATTGGTTACATCCTCCTTGGCAAAAAGCAATAACTCTATTCTTTTGAAATAAAATTATATTCATTTATTGCCAATTAAGTAGTTCCAGATAAATATTAAAACACATTTCCCCTCTCCCTTTCCCTATTCCCAGCTTCCCCCCTCCCCTCCTGAACCTTCTCCCCACCCCGAGGGGCGCAGGGATGGGGATGGGGATGTGGGTCTGTCCGTGCCAGCCCCTGTGGGCCGCTCCTCCCTCCTCACCCCTCTCCCTGCTCCAGCGCGGGCCTTGCCCCGGGCTGCAGTCCTTCAGGGACAACCTGCTCCCGCCTGGGCTCTCCACGGCTGCAGCTCCTGCAGGAAAGATCCCCCCGCTGCGGCCTGGGGCCCTCCCCGGGCTGCAGGGGGGGTCTCTGCTCCAGCGGGGTCCCTCCAGGGCTGCAGGGGATCCCTGCTCCAGGCCTGCAGCACCTCCTGCCCTCCTCCTCCTCCGCCCCGGGGCTCCCTCTGCTGCTGCTCCCTCCTTGCCTTCCTCCTCCTCTGCCTGGGCCGCCTTCGGCCCTTTCCCAAACCTCTTTTCCCCCCGGCGCCCCCAGCTTGGCTGAGGGGCTCAGCTGTGTCCTGCGCTGGGGCCCTTGGAGCCGGCTGGGACCGGCTGTGTCCGGCACGGGGCAGCCCCGGCCGCGCCACACACGGGCCGCCTGGCAGCCTGGGCATGGACACCTATTCTTCAGGTTTCTAATTTAACCATTTGCTTTTTTTTTTTCTTTTTTCTTTTTTTTTCTTTTAACATTTAACATCACAAACATCCCTTCATATCAGAATCCACAACAGGAGCAATTTATAAGGGACCCACTCTCATGTTGGAAAGCTCATCACTTGTTAGTTCTCCTTTCCTTGATTAGGCTTTATAAAAATGTTAACATTTATATTAGCACAGCCGTGCTCTGTGAGGGCGTTGCCTGTGCTGGGGTCACCCCGTCTTCCAGACCGTCCTACTTCACGGAGCAGCCATCTCTTGCAGCTCCCAGGTGCTGGGTTGGATCTCAAAACATCATCCACCCAGGCATGATCAGCTCTATCCAAACTAATCCTGACAGATGCCTCCTAATTATCTACAGTGATGGAAACCATGAATAAAAGCATCAGAGCTGGTAGGTCAGCGTGTCCTGAGTGGCCCACTACATATCATACATGCTGAGTTTCATCAGACCAAATTTGTTGCCAGATTTTTGTCAAGAAATTTCAAAACGTTCCATGTCAGGTGAAGATGCACGAAGAATTCCCTGAGAATTTTTTTTTTTTTTCAGTTTCTTCCATTTTGCTTCTTATTCCCCCAACACATTAGTAAAGCATAGGAGGGTTGGGGTTTTGTTCACCTTCTTGTTTGTTTATTTTGGAGGTTGCGTCTCTCCAGAAACACTATAAACTTTTCCTAAATCTATTGATCTTTCCACTGCCAAGACTCACTTCCAAGGAAAGATGAAAGGATAAAAAATCAGACTTGAGGTCCTTTTTATCTCTTCTTTCTCTCAGACTAATGAGGGAAAAATGGAATCCAATCCCCTAGAGGCAGAGCTGCGAAATACTACAGTAAATTTTCTTCATCCAATGGTATTGGATGGAGATGATCAGACAAATAAGTTTCAGGCTTTTTTTTTTCCCCCCTGTAAATTACATCAGTAACCCTTTTGTCATTATAGTCCATTCTGGTTTTAGAATCAATTAATTGATGAATAAGGGCAGTAATCATCTGTGAGCAAACATTTTACACTTTACATTTATTTACAGAACTACCATTTCAATAATTTGTTGTAGCAAATTCCACTACAGCTCACATGCAGTGTAAAATGCTAATTTAAGAATGTTTCTTGTTTGTTATTAATAATGTATTTCAGAAGCATAAGTACAAATTGAAGAACTCTGGATGATCCTTGCCTCATAGGACTAGATGCTACAAAGCACACTGAAGGATTGCTCACAGTCCTTACATTTTATTGAGAAAAGTAGATTGATTCTACTTTCCTCACAGTTTTGCCAAAGATTAATTTAAAGTCACAGTGTATCCTTGACCCAGATGTATGCAAGTGGCACTCATTGCTCCTTGATGAAAATGCTGTGCTGTGTTGTAATTTTTTTTTTTTTTTTTTTTTATTTTTCAGCTCTGTTTTGAAGTAGAATCTTATTTCTGTGACTAAGCAATCAGTCTCCAGCAGAAGGAACACTGGCAATACATCTAGGTAAACCACAGTCCTTGAGATTTTATTTTGATAAAAGAGCTTTAAGAATTACATGTGATGTTTATTCTCTGCTATGGGACATTTTCTTCCATGTTCATTCAAGAGGAAAAGTGACACCAGTTTAACCAGGGATGTTAGCAGCCATGCGTTGGTCCTCCCTCCCCTTCTACCACAAACTCCCGAATTCAGTCCAGCTTCAGCTGGCTTTCAAAGTCTGACAGACTTGCACCACAGGCATCAGAGTTGCAAAAAGGAAGGAAGGGATTTTTTTCTATTTCTTTTCAAAATATGATGCAACTGGGCAATAGCCACATGCTGTTCATTTCTCTTCAGTTTCATGACGTCTTTCTGTTGTTCATGGGACCATTTAACTCTTGGTCTTACACATGACCACAGTGGGGACCCCAAGGTCTCTGTACTCTGTTAGCTTTAGACGAACTCAAGGGTAAGGCCTGAACTAATCTAGCCTGATAGGAAGTTGTAGGAACAGCAATTACTTTCTTTCCTCAGAAAATTTGTGAAAGACAAAGAAAATTTAAGGGACTTCATATATTTTGTCCTTGTGCCATCCCCAGCATCATTACATGACTCTCAGGAAATGGAATCACTGGGACTTCCCAGAGCTGACAAGTGTTCCCTTGCTAGTTTTTAAATGGATATGCCATCTTTCATGACCATACTACTTATTTCTGATACAAAACAATAGCACCAAGAAGGTCATGCTAATTTATGCATGGAAAAAGCATAGCCTGGAAAAGTTTGGCACCCAATTACCTTTTGTCTTTTGGTCCACTAAGCAGCTAGTTATGTCTGCTATCTCAGACCTTTTAAAATCCTTCCTGTTTTCTTTCCAGACAGTCAGTGCATTGTTGTTTTGTAGCAGGACTCTGCTAGATTGTACAAGAGAAAAAACAAATAAATGAAAAAGTGTTTTATGCTGCTGCTACACCAGCCTAAATGGAAATCCGACTATTTACTCTTATCTGTAATTTCCATTTCAGGAATAAGTGGATTTTTCATCCTTGTTATTGAAACCTGAATAGTCAATGTATCTTCTGCATTGACACACTAAAGAAATCACAATGATGCTAAAGGTGGGAGAGGAGATCAATAGAGTAACTTGACTGTAAGCAACTGGTTCCTCACAAGTCACAATCTCACTCTGATAGCACTCTTATTTTCTTTCCCGTCTCTCTTCCCTAAGAATTTATCATTGCATTTGTTGTTTGTTTGTTTGTTTGTTTCTTGTGTGTTTTGTTAAATTCTATATCCTCTTTATAAAATACCATTCAAAGTCTCCCTGGAAACAAGTGACTAGGACATGGATAATTGTATTCAAGAAAAACTCTATCCAGGAAAGACTTAGTTTCTCTGCCAAAATAAAATCCTTTTTTTTTTTTACTGGGATTTCACACAAAAGCAAGTCCAAGGTCAATCTCATGCTTGCAAAATTACATCTGATGTCCTAGACTTGATATAATCCAGCAAATGAAAAATCTTGGTGGCATGGTAGATGGTTTGTTACCATCAGGGATGAATAACAGAGAGACTTTCTTATCTTAGACCTCCCTGAGACTTTTGACACATCTGTCATATTTCCAAAGGAATGTTTTAATATTGAGGTACATCCAAAGAATGTGATGGAAAATAGTACCAAAGATCAACCACATCTCTGATCCTGTATGGCATTTACATACAGCCATAAAATAATATAGACTCACATCAGCAGCCTTTCACCACATATGTGTCTACAACACTTCAGTACACATTGTACAACACTTGGAAAACAAGCCCAGGTCTGAGATGAAAAACAGTTCTTTGAAATTAAGGCCAAAAAGGTCAGTGATGATGCTGATGAGCAAAGAAAGGCACTTTAAAAGGTTGCTACTAAGAAGCAGCTGTTGGTTGAAGAATACATATCTAACTTTGGGCAACACATTCTATAGTTTATTACTCTTTCTGCATTCCTTGCTGATTTTAGACTCTTACCAACCCATACCTCTGAGTGATGCCTTCTGTTCGTCACCAACTGCCCAAAGAGAATTAACATTACTCTAGCAATGACTGTGATATTCATGATTTTCTCACTTCTTGGCTGGGTTAAAGCCATGAAATATAGCTTGGAATGAAATCACTAACAGCAGATACTGTCTGCATTGGATCTGGCATGTCCAGGAGACATAACAAACATAATTGTCTGTTTTTATCACTGCTTGTCATTAAACAGCAAGTCAAAGTCAGAATCTTGAGCCTTATTTATGGTCCTCAAGGGGCAGAGGATATATTTATCTCGTCTAATCTTAAATTTGCATCGTATATGTGTGCATGTTCTTCAAGTGTCTTTGTAGCCATTGGAGAGAAACAGGCCCTTTTAGAAAACAGAGGCTGTGAGACTATGATCAACAGCTCTGGTCTGTTGGCACTACTGAACTTTCTATATAAATGTGAAGTTCATGGAATTTCATGGGATTATTCTTCAATAATACAATGAGCTCCCTTAAAAGCAGACAATTGTAATGAATCTCTGTCTCCTATTGCATTTCTTTGACCTGCTATCTCTTTTTTGAACACATAGAAAAGAAGAAGAAAAAAAGAAAAAAAAAAACTTTCTAATCAAAACACTTCACTGCATACACAATTATCTCCCCTGGGATAGGAAGAGTAAGAAAATGAGCTACAGTTGACACGTTAGTCACTTTACTTAATGTGCTAATGGAAGATACTCCAATATTGTGGGTGATGAGGGCTGCATAAGAATTAATACAACAGAATAGAAACTGCTTGCTTACAATGGGCAGAGGCGAGAGATTCTGAATAGGACTAGATTTATTTTATCAACTACACAGCAGTCAAAGCTGTTTCAATGAAGATAAATGAAGAACTCTATCATCTTACTTTGTAGACTTATTTAACCAACAGACTGTCTTCTCTGTGATTTGTGATGGCTTTACACATTAGAAAGTAACTGAGATATATCATGACTGTCAAATCCTGGTATTCCTATGGGTTTCACATACAGTACAATAGAACGACTTTCATTATCTTTGTGTTACAGATAATGGATAATAAACCGTCTTACAGTACCCAAAGGAAAGCCTCTTGGAGCATAGAAACACTCTTAATACATGGAATACGTTTTAAACCTTTTTTTTTTTTCCGGAAAAAGTCTTTGAATCAAAATGAAGATGACTTTATTTTTTAAAAGCTACACTTCCCCCCACCCCCTTTTTTTTAATGGCAAGACTACTTAAACTACATCCTAACAGTAACTGTGCAGTTATTCTTACTTACCAAAGCACTTACTTTTCAGTAGTTGGAAAAGGTTAAGGGCTTGGGATTCTAAAAAAAAATCACTGAGCAATTTCAACTGTCAACAACATCAACTGATTTTCTACTCCCCCCATCTGAGCTCTCCTTCATTGGTTTCCCTGTGCACATAATGTCCTTTTATCTTTGTTCTTCCTAGCGCTGGACTGCTAGTGCTCTTTCTTCCCTTTACCCACAGTCATTTCCATCTCTTTCCCGGTCTCATACACCTCTCTATACCTCATAAATGATCTTTCACTGGAGTCTTGTCATTCAAAATGAGAAGGATTCACACCAAACCTTTTATTTCTCTAAAAGAGGCAACCTCAAGAGTATGCAAGCAACATCTATGTAATAGTGCAATACCATTCAGTCATGAGACAACGTTTCAGTTAGATAAAAACTGAAAACCAGGGCTGTCTCAGATCTCACCATAGCCTGCAGATGACTATTCAGACAGATCATAAACTCTGTGTCATTTTGCTGGTCATGTGTGGAAATCTTAGATACTTTCGGGCATCCCTAGTGGCACTAGATGCCTATGTTTCTTCCTAGCCCTCATTTTCTCTGATATCCCTTCTGTTGTGAGTTACACCTTCACACTCAAGCTAGGAAAGATACTTTGGCTGAGATTTGTTTGTGCCTGAGATGCATCATTCCTTCAAGGTTTTGCATTCATTAGTTTTATCATATACAGTAGTTGTCTTGGTGGTACACAAGATATAAAAGAGGCAAAGTTTGTAGGAGGAAGTGCTATTTTTAATTACATCAATCCACGCAGTAAGGGTGGGCAGTCTTAGAAGAGCACAAGGGTTTCACAGAATCTTCTTCAGGTCACAAGAAGCAACAGCAATTCTCAAGTCCAAGAACAAATTCAGGAGAAAAACTCCAGGCTGAGATAATTATGTCAGCTGATAGACAGCTTGAGGGATGAGCATAGCCATTACTTGTACAACATATGGAGCTGTAGCTAGACTTAGTCCCTCAAGAAAGCGGGACTAGTAGCAAGTATCTCTGGGAAAGGCTTAACGGGAGTTAAAAAAGTGGGAGAAGATTGTGCAGTGCTATTCAGCCACTCCTTCTTTCACACCAGTGACTTTTAGAATTCAGTAATCTGTGAGTTTGTTTCCTTTGGACTGTAAAGACCTAAAAAGTGTTTACAGGTTTTTGGGATGAAGAGGTAGATGTCAAAGATGTATTTTTGGTGAAAATTTTTCTACCACTGAGAAAGATGTTCATGCCCTTCCTTAACTGTACAGCTGAGGTCATTGCAGACAATTTTTTTTTTTTTTTTGATCTTACACATATATGCAAATAAATACTCTGATTGTATGTTCTGATATCATCTTGAGGAGCTCAAATGCATTCAGTGCAGGAAGAAGTGGTCCTTTCTGCCAAGACTGACAGTCTACTATTTAAGTGGGTTTACCTGTGCTTTAATATCTTATATAAAGCTTCAAACTCTCTTGGGAACAGGCATCTTAAATACTTGCAAGTTGCCTAGCTCAATTTGAGCATGCAGTTATTGCCATAATTATAATAAACTCAATTCCTGTGCACATTAGTTGGTTCACTACAGTGTTCATCCCCTGTATTTAATAAATATTTAACTGCCTACTGTGTAATAATTAATCACTTCAGCTTTCCTTCTAAATGACCTTCTGTTAAAGTTGCAAAGCATTTTTGTACCTATAATAAATCTGCCTTTCCAAAAAGCAAGCTATGGCAAAGAGTTCCTCTATCTCCGCTGTAATCCAACCCTACAATATGCATTTGTTCAGAGTTTACAATTAATTGCTTGACAGTGAGAAGGAAAAACAAAAAATTTGAGGCACTCAGGAGAAAAAAAAACATAACCAAAAAACAAAGGCAGACAGTAGTCGAAACAGGATCAGAGGTGCCGTTTAAAAGCATATCTCAAGGGCATAATGAACTTGTAACTAGACCTTTACCAATGACATCAAAGACCTCAGCTCTAGTCTCAGTTATGGTCCTTGACCTGCTGTGTGGCATTTCCTTTCAGCCCTTTGTGACTCTATGTCACTGGGTCTACCAAGAAGATAAAGTTACTTTTATATTCAAAGAATACACAATAGCTATGGAAATACACCCACATTCTGGAGTTGCACTGTGGCATTCGATAGCATTCTGTCGTTTGGAAACTACAGAATATCTACACAGAGGATTGCAGATACTTAAAAGCTTAGAATAGATATCCTCATAGTCCTTCATAAAATACATAAAGACAAAATCTTTGATTTTCCATCAAAGATTTATTTAAAATAGAACTCCAAGAGGAGGGAATGGGATTCCCCAGCTTCCAGTGTCTTCTGATATTCTACATACAGGCTGTTTAAATACTCGTCTGGGATGTTTGAGTGCAAATTTCTTCAGGCTTCAAAGTTATCTCTTCTGCCTCTTTCCTCTCCCCTCTTCCACAACACAGAGACAGTGCTCTCAGAGGTACTTATAAAGGTGCTTACTGCCCCAGTGCCTGTCACAGAGTCTAATCTCCTAGGAATGCTCTGAAAATTACGATGAGGTTGAGGTCTGTGAGCAAGACAGAGGGACGTCTGAGCTGTGAATGCCTTAGAGGATTGGAGTGAGAAGTCAGGCTGCTTAACACTGTCTGGTTATGTGATATAAAGCTTGTCTCCGTACATACGGTGGAGCTCAGAAACACAAGGAAGGCAGAAGAGCCCCATTACTCCCTATAGAGAACAAGTTTTACTCCCCATAAAGAACAAGTCTTATGAAGAGTGGCTGAGGGAGCTGGGATTGTTTAGACTGGAGAAAAGTAGGCTGAGGGGAGACCTTATTGCTCTCTACAACTACCTGAAAGGAGGCTGTAGTGAGGTGGGGTTTGGTCTCTTCTCCCAAGTAACAAGCAATAGGACAACAGGAAATGGCCTCAAGTTGCCCCAAGGGAGGTTTAGATGGGATATTAGGAAAAATTTCTTCACCAAAAGGGTTATCAAGCATTGGAACAGGCTGCCCAGGGAAGTGGTGGAATCATCATCCCTGGAGGTATTTAAAAGATGGGTAGATATGATGCTTAGGGACATGGTTTAGTAATGTTTTTTGTCAGTATTAGGTTGATGGTTGGACTAGATGATCTGAAAGGTCCTTTCCAACCTAGACGATTCTGATTCTACTTGAGTCATATACCTCTAGGGATGGTGACTCAACCACCTCCCTGGGCAGGCTGTTCCAGGGCCTGACCACTCTTTCAGTAAAGCCATTCTTTCTAATATCTAATCTAAACCTCCCCTGCCACAACTTCAGACCATTTCCTCTGGTCTTGTCATTATTCACCTGGGAGAAGAGGCCAACACCCACCTCTCTACAACCTCCTTTCAGGTAGTTGTAGAGGGCAATGAGGTCTCCCCTCAGCCTTCTCTTCTCCAAACTAAATATGCCCAGTTCCCTCAGCCTCTCCTCATACGACTTGGTCTCCAGACCCCTCACCAGCTTGGTAGCTCTCCTCTGGACACGCTCCAGCACTTCAATGTCCCTCTTGTACAGAGGGGCCCAGACCTGAACACAGCACTCGAGGTGAGGCCTCACCAGTGCCGAGGACAGAGGCACCATCACTTCCCTACTCCTGCTGGCCACGCTATTCCTGATACAAGCCAGAATGCTGTTGGCCTTCTTGGCCACCTGGGCACACTGCTGGGTCATGTTAAGCTGGCTGTCCACCATCACCCCCAGGTCCTTTTCTGCTGGGCAGCTTTCCAGCCACTCTTCCCCAAGCCTGTAGCGTTGCTTGGGGTTGTTGTGATGGAAATGCAGGACCTGGCACTTGGCCTTATTAAACCTCATACAGTTGGCCTTGGTCCATCAATACAGCCTGTCCAGGTCCCTCTGTAGAGCCTTCCGACCCTCAAGCAGATCAACACTCCCACCGAGTTTGGTGTCGTCTGTAAACTTACTGAGGGTGCACTCAATCCCCTCATCCAGATCATTGATAAAGACATTAGACAAAACTGGCCCCAAAAGTGAGCTCTGAGAGACACCACTGGTGACCGGCCGCCAAGAGAATTTCACCCCATTAATCACAACTCTCTGGGCAGTTTTTAACCCAGTGAAGAGTACACTTGTCTATGCCATGATTCACCAGCTTCTCCAGGAGAATGTTGTGGGGGATGGTGTCAAAGGCCTTACCAAAGTCCAGATAGACAACGTCCACAGCCTTTCCTGCATCCAGAAGGCGGATCACATGGTCATAGAAAGACATCAGGTTGGTTAAGCAGGACCTCCCTTTCCTAAACCCCTGCTGGATGGCCCTGTTCCTTGCCGTGAGAGCTCACTCAAGATGATCCTCCCCATGATCTTTCCTGGTATCGAGGTCAGGCTGACAGGCCTGTAGTTCCCCGGATCCTCCTTCCAAACCTTCTTGTAGATGGGCGTCACATTAGCCACCCTCCAGTCGTCTGGTACCTCCCCTGTTGACCAGGATTGTTGATAAATGATGGAGAGAGGCTTGGTGAGCTCTCCCGCCAGCTCCCTGAGTACTCTTGGGTGAATCCCATCCGGCCCCATAGACTTATGTGCATCTAGGTGCAGAAGCAGATCATTAACTACTTCCTCCTGGATTATGGGTGGGTTGTTCTGCTCTCCATCCTTATCTTCCAGCTCAGGAGGCTGAACACCCTGGGGATAGCTGGTTTGACTATTGAAGACAGAGGCAAAGTAGGCATTCTAGCAAACTGGGAAAGAAGCAGATATTTTAATGTGCAAAAGGGTATTCAATTTGATGAAAACCTACCAAAGCATGCATGTGTTCATGTGAGCTGAATATTCAAGATCTCACATCAAGACAAAGGAGACGGAGGGCAGAATTCTGTTGCCCAGTGTTTTTCAGAAAAAGAGAGGTAGCTTGCCTGGTCTCTAGATGCTGTTACAGCAGGATATGTATATCCCATACACCCACACATCTTGTGTTGTGTCTCCTCTATCTAGAAACGTTCACTGTCTGCAATGGCTCTTTCATCTGTGTTGGGGAATCAGAATATCATACATATTCAATAGCAGCACAGAAAAACCTAGCCAACATTCAGCTGCCTGAAAAGTGGAAGGGTGTCATGGAGGCTCACAAAATCAAATTTAGACAGGTGATAAACTCAAAATAAACTGCATTCTAACCTGAAATTGTTTAGTAGAGAACGAACTGCAGACGAGGTATATCAAAATGGTTTAACACTCTGACAACATTAGTAAACCACAGGTTCAGAATGTACAAGGAATTAAAACTGCGTGACCAACTTAAGAATTCTTAAGCTTTAGAAATGGTGATTCAAAAATGTGCACAATTACTCACCTGTAAGACAAGGGCTCTCAACTTGCACAAGAGATGAACCATAGGTGGCGTCCCAGCCCATGGGGAGAGTCCCCGACTGCAGACCTCCTGCTTCCAAGGAGGTCAACTCAAATTTTGTCGGCTGGTGGGGCTCCATTTATACCCCAATCATATCTGATCTGTGGTCATGCCAGCTCTTATTGGCTGAGAGCCACAACCTCCTCACCTTTCAACTGAAATGCATATTTGCTCACCACCACTGTGTGTGTGACAAGAGCTGTGGTGAGAAGTTGTCATAGGCTTTTGTTGGGTCTTTGTTAGGTACAAGAGTTGTGGTTGGAAGTTTTCGTGGCTTTTGTCATGTCTTTGCTAAGTCTTTGTTAGGACTTTGTCAGGGCAGGTGCATCTGCCACAAAGGGACCTGTGACAATGGCAAGTTTCGATGTCAAGTGTCGTTGGATATTCCATCTGACCTCCACTCATTGCTCCAGCAAATCACATATCTGGAAGACTCTGGTATCTCAGACAGAAGCTAGTCACTAGTCACTGAAGCTAGCAGTCGTAAGACTTTACTGGAGAAAACCTGAGATTCTAAATGTGGATTTCACCTAGGCAATATTGAACACTTCCCTCTGGCCAATAAGACAGGAATCTATTCACACTTCAGGCTTCCACGGCACTCAGTAAGTGTCTCTGTGGGGTGATTCAGTCAACAGAAGGTCTGCAATGTTTTCTGAAGGGATCTCTCCCCAGTAACTAGGAAAAATCTTAGGATTTCTACCTTCCTGTGTTTCTGGTAAGTATAGGTTCAAGGTGAATGGGATGAAAGGATGTTCTTAAGGATGGACCTTGAAGTTTAACTGCTGGTATTAACTTTCACTGCTGAGAAGTCAATTTTAGATTTGGGTGCCTTAGTTTAAAGTTTAGGTTCCTCCATCCATTAAAGTCCTTCTACTAATGAAGCCTTGAGGTGTTTATTCATTTATTTTGCCAAGATCCCATCAGGATACTTTAGCCCTATATCTCTTTTTAAACAAAATATTTGCATGTGGAAAAGGTAACTTTCAGGATTTGGACCTTTTGAAAAAATCTGTACCAAGATGTGTAAAGAATACCAATTTTACTGCCACGCTTCCAATGATGCATTCCTGCATATGGGTGGGTAAATAAGAACATCTCATCTAGTGTCTAACTTTTGCATTCATTCTATATTTAAAGTACATATTATCCCCAACAGCTCTGGGGTTTACCAAATAATTTAGAAGCAATTACTTAAGAAGATAGATTTTTAAACTGCGGGCATTTTATTTAGTAAAATTGTCCACTTTTACGCATCAGCATAATGCTCTTGGTACTAAAGGAAAATAAGAACAACATAATAATAACACCCAGCTTGTTAATGCATGGAAAGAGAGGCAAGGCTGGGAGCTGAAAGTATTTAGATTTTTTCCTTGATTATAGCTGTTGAAAGGAAAAAAAAAAAAAAAAAAAGACTCCCGATGCCTCAAAAATAGGGAGGTTTTAGGGTTTTTTGCTTGTTTGTTTTGGCTATTTTTTTAATCCTATTGCCAGTTAACTACCTAGAAGTTTCCACCATACAGATACATGTTAAGTATAAATCTTCTGCCAGTGCAACTCACAATCTCATTACAAAATCTCAGAGGAGGGAATCAGAAATTAATCCAAAATTAGATGTTAATTAGAAATGTGTGCATACTGATGTGCTGTGTGGCAGATACAAAGCCACTGCACGCTGTGGGTTAGAGTAGCACTTTATACCCTGCCCTGAGCAAAGAATTGTGCAGAATCTGAATGCTCGGTAGAGATGTGGATCTCCCTGTAAATACAGACCAAAGAAACAATCTTTGCCCCAAAGTGCTTACAGTCCGATTGGGGGTGGGGAAAGAGAGAAAAAGAGAAGCTTTTCTCTTTTTTCCTGTTGTTTCAGGCTGCACAAATTGGAGTAAAAAAAACAGATTCCTTCAGAAATTAATTTGTTTTTTCTAGGAGTTCACATAGTATCTGGGATGGATGCAGAGCTGAATATGATGGGAAAAAAACAGATATGTCATTGGGGGGTTAGGCAGGCTGTGAAATCAGAAATCTCATGAGACTGGTCTCAGAGAATGGATACCTTCAGGGAAACAAGATTGGTCAGGGAGAAAGACAAGTTGGTTGATCCTCAATTGATCAAAGCAAATGTTCCTTCATTAAGTCATTTGCTATGACCAATACTTTGCTGGCCAAGTGACAGATTGTGGGTAGGACTTAGGCTATAGCCAGGACACTGACAGCTCCTCGCATGTCACCACTCAGGGATTTACAGGAAGCACTAACTCCTACGAACAAATAATTGTATGAGATTTAGGGGGAAAAAAAAAAAAACAAAAAAAACAACAACATTCCAGATAATTGAGAAAAAGCTTACAGGTTTCCCAGAATGCCCATAAATGATTGAAAACCTCTCGCTTTATTGTTTTTAACGTTAATGATTATATAAAATAATCTGTTAATAATCTTTAATGACTTTATAAAATCATCTTACTATTTTCAAGCATATAACAGTCAATTATTGAATTCCTCCCAGAGGAGGGCCACGAAGATGATCAGAGGGCTGGAGCACCTCTCCTATGAAAACAGGCTGAGAGAGTTGGGGTTGTTCAGCCTGGAGAAGAGAAGGCTCTGGGGAGACCTTATTGCAACATTCCAGTATCTAAAGGGGGCCAATAGGAGAGATGGGGAGGGACTCTTCATGAGGGAGTGGAGCAATAGGACGAGGGGTAAGTTTTAAACTGAAAGAGGGGAAATTTAGATTGGATATTAGGAAGAAATTCTTTACTGTGAGGGTGGTGAGACACTGGAACAGGCTGCCCAGAGAAGCTGTGGATGCCCCATCCCTGAAGGTGTTCAAGGCCAGGCTGGATGGGGCTTTGAGGAGCCTGGTCTAGTAGGAGGTGTCCTTGTCCGTGGCAGGGGGGTTGGAAATAGACCATCTTTAAGGTCCCTTCCAACCCAAACCATTCTATGATTCTATGTTTCTAACCTCTACTGCTGGTAATACACTATTCACTCACTTCTCATTAATCACCTGCTCCACTGAAATGAGGATTTCTTTATTCCAAAACCATAGAAAATACAAACACAGAAATTCCAGAAAAAAATACTAAGAAAACACTGTTTTTTTACATATAGTATTCTGTCTGCATTTAGTCTACTGCTACCACTGCTAAGAGTAGCCAAGCATAGCAGATCTGCTAGAAATGTCTCTTAGAATTACAACTCTTAGTTTTCACTCATACAAGGATATCTCCTGATAAAGTGAGAAAACTCCCCCTTCTGAGGTAGAAGAACTTGTCTTAGGAACACCTTTGTAAGAAATTTGTAAGAATTTGTGGATTTATTGTGGACTTCTGAGAGAAAAACTGAAAAATTAACAAAGTTAGATTTACTAGTAATTTTATGGCTTTTGTGTTAATGATCAGGGGTCATTTTGCCCTGTAATAGATTCTCTGCCCTGAAGTAAAATATATTCCAGAAAGGAAAATCTTTTCCTGTCTTTTCCTTGCTCTGTTTCTATCTTTGTTCGTACCACATGACTTGTTAGATCAAAGTTTCCATTTTAGCTTCATGTACATATTGCATGAGTGTCAAGTCCTGACTTTTTGCATCAAAAGTTAATGAGAAAAATCATTCTTCAAGTGTCTAGGGCACATATGAATTATGATCCCAAAAGGAAATATCCAGACATAGATGCCTGTTGGACTTTCAGAAAATGAGCTATTCATCTTTCCAAAGGGATTTAGATACCCAATCACCTATAAAATTAATGAGAATTGGGTATACTCAGCCCCTAAGTGGCTTTGAAAAGCTTGTCCTCAAAATCCATACTGTTAAATAATAATGGTTTACTGCTAGGGAGTTTCTAGCTAATCTCAGCACATACATCATAACAACATCTTTTACTGGTGATTTATTTTATTACAGGAATTAACTTCTGTCACAGAAGACTACCAATATCTGAATATTTCTGAAACTGATAATTGCAACACTAAGGCTGTTTTATGTACAGATATCTGTTTCTATTAGATTTAAATACCTGATGAATACTTATCTGCTTAAATCCAGCGTTGCGAACGTTGCTTTTGAAACAGAATTTAAAAAAAAACATAATTGAAGTTGACAAAGGGCCAATAAAATACTAATCACTCACCACTTATCTAAGGGGACACTCTCATCTTGATAATCTATGGTTTTTGCAGCAGACCTGTCATTATCACTAATGCCCTGTGCATTCTCTCTAATACAGGCTGAATGGCAGAAAGATTTTGAATAAAGTCACTTGCCTCTCTCAAGATAATATGACTTCATGTGATTAATTGTTCCAAGTATTAAATATGGCTTAAAGTATTTTTTTATATAGAAGTATTCTCCATGTACAAGAAAATGAAAGATGAAAACAGGCTCTGTTTTTTTTTTAAAAAAAAAAAAAAGAATAAATATACAGCTAGTCTTTTATCTGTTTAAGCAGCATGAAAAATTAAAGATGCCTACAAACCAAATTAGTGAAATGAAGATATAATTTTGCTCTCAGAAAAATCCAAAGTAAGTCTCGGATAATTCTGTTCTTTGTGTACTTCTGCCAAGAAACTGATAATAAATGATAATTTTATGTAGTTATATAATGGTTGTCATTGGCAGTACAAATAGAAGACTCCTATTATTTTCTTCACATTTCTTTCCCCAAAAGCTTTTAAACCCAGAGCCTAATCCAAAATGCATTGCTGTTGGCAGTGATTTGGGATTATAAGAAGTTGAGAGTAGCTGTATTGTGTCAGACCATTTAATACTATATCCCGTTGCTGACAGTGGCCCAAAACAAAAGATTAGAGAACAAAAGTAATAACACGAAAAGAATAAAATGACTCAGTTCGTGGGATAACTTCCCAGCTTCCAGCAATTTGTAGCTCAATTGTTCCTGTAACTGTGAAGAAAACAGAGAAGGTCTGTGACAGAAAGGGGTTACAAGGTGCTTTCACCTCCAGTGTACGGACTGGGAACTGAGGTCCTAAGGAAAGTAAATAATTTCCCTAGTCCCCAGCAAAAAGTTGCAACAACGCAGACTATTAAAGGGGGTGCAGGACTTAGTTTGTAACAGCTGTAAATTTTAATACCAAAAGGTTAAATTGGCTAGTGGGTTGCTTGAAACTCACGTATAGAAGTACCAGTATAGAACAGTTTAAATAGTGTTTGCAGACATCACAACCAACAAATTTTAGGTGAAAATATATATTTTAAACAATAGGAATGGATATAACTTTGGGAACTGTTGGGGGTTTTTTTTGGTTTTTTTTTTTTTATTTAATCATTAGAAACCAACTGTAAACCATAGATTTCTCCCCACCCCCAACTTTTCTTTCAGAAATACACATAGTGGACTACTGAATATTTTCTTTAGCAGTTTTGTCCAAATAACACTTCCTTGTAGTTGGTCTGGTGATAAATATGACAGAGAATAGTCCAAAGAAATAAATCATCATGTCCCTAATTAGAAGACTGTATTTTTTTTGTGCTATATATTTTTGAAATTGTTTTCCAAAATGTTTCTAATATTTATGTCAGAAATACATTATCACATTGTTTCAACTATTAACCCTTTGTCTTTCACTAAGAGAGTTTTAAATTATAAGAAAAGGTCATGTAATAGTTTATGCAAGCATTTTGCTTTTTAAACTAATATTGTCAACTCAAAATAACATTTTTTTTAGGAAGTGTTGAAACAGTCAACTCCCCCTGTTCTTCGGAAAAAAAAAAAGGCTGATGCTTATGTTAGAAAACATCCATTTGAAGACTCCTAGTAAAATTTATACCTCATCCATGGAGCTACAATGGAAAATAAAAACTTATTTTACTCCATATCAAAGTTTGGATGTAAAGTAATATACATGTGCTGTGGATGAACATCAGACTGGAAAAGAAATGTAAGTGACATGAGGGGAGTCTGAAAAGAGGGGGAATTGTTGCGTTCTCTTCAGAAAGAGAAAGCTAAATGAAGATCTTTTGACTAGGTGACCTTTAAAGGTCCCTTCCAACCCAACACATTCTATGATTCATTCTATGATCTTGTGGTTTGTCTTCATCTACCTAATGGTAAGCTGTAAAGAAAAGAAAATGGGACTCTTCTTAGAAATGCCGTGCTAGGACAGGAGGCAATAAGAGGCTGTGTGGACTATCTGACCTCTTATAGCCTACATTATAATGAGATTCTTTTAAATGGAAGTAAACTTGTTTAGATACAGTGTGCAATTCTCTAATATCTGAAGCAAAGAAGTTTCGTTCAGTAGGGGGAGAAAATGAAACCAGAAAAAAAACCCCACTGATTAAATTTCTAAATGTGTGTAAAGAAATCACAGGTTTCTGACAATAACTGCCAAAAACAAAACCCAGGGGACTTATCTCCTGGCACAGAACACCCTGAATCATGTCTCCTATGATAAAAAGGAGAGATTAAATGCCACACCGATACTTATTCACACTTCTTTATAGAGGGTTTTTTGCTTATTAGAGCATGAATAAAATGATAAGAAAAAAATCTTTTTGAAGGTGTTGCATGCTAGAATGTGGAAATATCAGTTCTTATGGAAAAATGACTGTACATTGATACTGACTTCTCTTGCCCTATTTTTTGAGGGGTAGGTCAGTATTGCACTATTTTAATGAAACAGATGAGATTTTGCTTGTCTTATGCTTTCCAACCCCCCTCTCTGTGGATCAATATCAGCCTAGCTATTAAACTTTCATTTGTGGTGTTGAGGTCAATCAGCAAAGAAAAATTAGGTCCCAGTTTTCCCTGCTGCCCATAATAGTTTCATAATCCATATGACTGTGGTGATTCTCCACAGGAAAAAGAGCTGAAATGCACTCCTACTACCACAGAGCTGATTTTTCCAGAGCTGGAAAGTCTATGGAATAGATATGGAATATATGGAAACATTCATTACCATAGCTGATATTAATAAACTTTGGGAGAAAATGCTGGTGTCACCACTATTTATTTTATTCAACCACTGCATTCTTACGTTTCTCTGAAAGATAACTACGATTCATCTTCCTTTCTGAAAAGTGACCAGGAATCTTTTGTTGCTCATGACCTAGGTATGAACAGAAGACAAGGTACGCATGCAGGGATCTTTTCTTTTGCTTTTTTTTTTATTTCTTTGGAGTGTAAGACCCTGCCCATGTGAAATGTTGAGTGCCTTCAACTTTTGTTGACCTTAGAAAGAGATGATGTTAAACATCACTTTATTAACCTCTAAAGACCAAGGATTTGGGGGAGAGCATTGTGAGATTTTCAGAACCCCTGATAGGAAACCAGCAACACCTGATAATTTTTAATGTCTCTTCCGCTCTTACAATTAAAATGCCAAAAACTGTTCCATACAGAAATTGTTTCTGTATTAATGACCAATTAGGAATAAAAAGAACAGGAACAAGAAGAAGACTGCACTTTGTCATATGATAATTTATTCATGGTAGAAGCTGATGGAACAACATTAGGGGAAAATACATTTTTTAAATGAACAGGAGAGGGATTATTTTACCACCAGCTGATTCACATATATCCTTGCAGTCTGCCTTGTTAGCTGTGAGGAATTGCAGAATTTCAGTAGTCAGTAAGAAAACACTTCACTGAGGTATCTTCATGAATGTAAACAAATGCAGAAAGGAAAGTGCATTTGCTTAACTCGGAAAAACTGAAGCCCCTCTAGGAATGTCAATGTTCTATCCATTTAGAATAGATTTACACATCATACAAAAATTCATCCACGTGGAATCATGCTTACTAAAACAGACAGACCTATCTTTTCACGGATATATTTTATAGCCCAGATGTATCCAAGCGTATCCTGTCAAATCATCCCATGATATTCTTGGAACATTTGATCATCAATAAAGCGAAAAAAACAATCGAGGATGTGTATATTGAAAGGAAGAAAAGTTACTTTTCCCCAGTTCATGCTGAGGCCTTGGTTCTTACTTTTTCATCCTGTAGTAAATAAAAAGTCCCTATCCAGGCATAACAATTTATGTGATTTTATATTCTGCCAGACAATCTCTTATTCTGTGATCATTTGAATAGGCCCAGGAAGACAACTTTGCTTAAAAGAAATTATCATGGTAAAAGGTTTTGTTTTCCCTTTGGATTAAATTCTAGCTTTGAAGAAAAAGACATAAATGTATTTATGGAGTAAAAAAAATATACAGATCAGCATAAAGCTTAGGAGAACTCTCATGTAAATCAATGGCATAATTCCCCATGGATGAAGCGCTGTCCTCACTAACAGTGATTGGAACTTAAGCATTAAAATAAAAAATTCCACAGTTTCACATTCAGACATCAATGATGCAAACCAAGGACTCAAAGCGTTATTCTTTGTTTTCTTATTTTTCCAGAGAATGCTCACACTACAAACTACCCACTGCTTTGGTACACAAAACCATGCTACAGGCCACAGGCAAAAATAAATACCTCATTCTCCTGTGGTTTTAAAAGATGTTCAGCAGACAACACTACAGGAATGGGTCTTCTAGGTTCCCAGGATCAGTGGCCTTACAAAAGCTGACTTACTTATACCCAACAGCACAGAGATCGGGTCGCTGAATGGTTTTGATTCAGAGAGTTAGAAGAGGCTTAGCTAAAAAGTAAAATTACTGAACAGAAAATTGGTTCTGTTTTACCTCAAACCAGGACATGCCTGTGAAGATTGGTCCTGTCTTCCTGAGGAGGCTTTTCATTGGAATGTAGCAGTGAGGGAGCTCAGGATGATCATCAAAAAACAGGAACTGTGTGACTTACAGGGCAACTTCACAGGACAGTAAATGCCAATGTGAACAGGTTTAAACTTGCCCATGATTTTTTTTCTTTAAACTTTACTTATTAATTAGTAACTCAGTCCCAGAGGGCCCTAATACAAGGGTAAACCATCTTATGCTCCGTGTTATTTCAAATAATGTGGCACTCCCAAGTGCTTTCCGTTCAGCATCAGTGACAGAAATGGGGTACAAATTACTTGATGGCTAAGGCATGTGAGTGTAGGGTTTGAGACCCTTTCAGGCTAAAAATGGCACTGAATTTCGTCCCTCCACACATCCCAAATGACTGTTCAAACCTTGAAGCTCTTCTGCAAGAGGATGAAATTTCTTATTCTGGAAAAGCAGAAGGAAACGTTGGCCCTCAGGAGAACAATCCTGTGCTAGCTTTGCTTCAGTTTGAGATATCAGTTTTGGACTAAATGACTTTTGTGACTTTGAGAGGAAAATATCCATTAATAATAACCTGTGGCATCAGCGTTTCCCATTGTCTTGCTCCAAGCTGCTCTCTTGTCAAGGTCTGATTCTTTGGGTTGTCATTTTGAGGCTCCTAAAATCTCCCCACACAAAGACCCAGGCTGACTGTCGCAATGCTCTCCAGGCAGGTCCAGAGGCCCGGAGGCACATAGGCTATGGAGGTCTTATCTTCTGTGATCTTTATTTCTTTATTGCATCTAGCCTTAAGATTTAGTTCATTAGGATATGTTGATCTAGTCAATCTGAGACATCTGATATAGTACAAACCCCTGTATGGATAAGGAGTGAAGGTAGAATGTCATACCACTGATTGTCTTCATTTAAATAGCCAGTAGAAATGCAAGCCTTTTTTTTTTTTTTTTTTTCCCTTAAAGACATTTTTGTCATTTAGTGTGACTCCATTCTCAAAAGTAAATAATAGCCTCTCACTGCCACAACAACAAGAGTGTAACCGACTGCTTCTCATTTTGTATCGCCCCCCCTGTGAAATATGCACATCCTGCTTTCCCCAGTAGAGCTTGCTGATTTTTATAGCTAGTTTTAACATAAAGACTATTGGGCTAAAGAGTAGGGATGGTATGACATTTGAAAAGCCTCTTGAGAAAAAAAAACAGCAAAGTGGATAGCACTGAAAAATCATTTTGAACCTGAGATAATTTGAGCAGCTCTGCACCAGTGTTGTTCCACTGCTATCAGTGACAGGCGCTTCAGACAGCACGTTTGCTAAGTATCCCAATATATCAGTGGTTGTCTCTCTCTAGAGAGACAGTCTTATCTCTGCTAAGGCTGACCCGTGGAAAGGTTATTCAGAGAAAATCATCAAGAATTATATCCTGCTGGCCACCATCACACCTCTGGTGAGTGAGAATGCCACGGAGGATTAAGAGATCTGGATGAGCTAAAAAAGGAGCAGCCAGATCCCTTCTCAGCAGTTTCTGCCCCAGCGCTGGCACATGCATTATCCCATCATTGTCCCAATCTTAATGAAAAAGGTGACAGACTTGTGGGCTGCAAGCACTTTAAAGCATCGTTGACTGGTGTCTTCAGTGGAGATGACGCTAAAGATGCTTGGTCTGTGACACAAGTGTCCTGTGAGAGTTTGTGCAAGGGACACTTCCCTGCCTCATTTACTCCTCTCCCTCTTTCTCTTTCTGGAGCAGATAATTTGGGAGACAGTGTCTCTTGTATTGCTTTCCCCTGGAGGTCTAATAAACAACACATACACCTCCAAGAGTGCTGGGACCAGAGGGGTTCTTCTCTCCCAAACAAGTGTCACTTTTTGTGTTTAAAGAGTACATAACACTGCAGGAACATTCATGTAAGCAGGAGGAAGGCAGAGATATTTTTTTAACAAGGGCAGCTATTTTGAACTTTGCCAGAAAGAACACTAAATAACATTATAAAATTTTAAAGTTTTGAGTGTCCAATAGATACACAGTGATCTTTTTTCTCCAGCTGTGAATGCAGGAATTAAGTGGTCAAATGGAGGGACAGAATTTAGTAATCAGATTTTCAGAGAAGTTGAGGATACTTAGAATATAGACACTATTCCATGAAATGATGTAGCTAAAATATAAGTCCATGTCATAATGTACCAAATCTGCTATTCCTGTAATAATGCATAGCAGGAGGCAATAAAAAAAAGTAGCTAAGGGATAGTAACTTCTTAAGCCACCTCCACTGCCTGATCAGAGAATGTGAGATTGTAGTTACCTAAATAGTATTTAACTCACCAGCCCTCTTGAGTATCAGTTTAAAAACATTGAAGTAGAAGTTTTACTTGTTTCTGTGTTCATTAACTCCAAAAAAGAAAGTAAGATGAACTGAACTTACAAGCAATGTTGTCTGTGTGAAAGTCAGTGTCCTTAAATAAATGAAGAATGATTTAAGAAAATTGGAGTGAAGTTTCCGACTACTTCTCTATTAAGTACTCATTCAAGAAGGATTATGTTTGGCAATCATGATGCCAAATCACTAGATCTACCCTTTAACACTCATTCTTCTCTCTACTGTATGTACCCCCTCTTTGTCCTCATCTATATTGTGACCAGGATCTAAAACACGCCTAGCCAAATAACTCTGCAGACAAATAAGTTGACTTCTAACTTGAATGAGTCTTCCAACTACGTTCATACTTCCTGCACTGGGATGTGCACATCTGCATGCACATACTGAAAGGAGATTGAGATGCCAGTAAGTAGATCAAATGGAGAGGGGAGAGGTAAACAGAGGGGATCTGAGCTGCTAAAACAAATGATCCTCTAACTACATCTTTAGTTTCATAACAATACCTGCCATTTGAAAAAAAGTGTATATATATATATATCTAACTCTATCCACAATATTGGACTTGACAACCTCCAACATTAGCAAATGTCAGAAGATAGTTGATGGCTGTGTAGACCTTTTTCTGGCTTGTATTATTTGTTTGATATGTTTAAGTATTCTGATTTTTTGTTATTTTAAAACATCTTAATTTCTGAGGCATTAATTCAGTATTTGTCTGCTCTGCATGCTCTCATTTCCCTAAAAATCCATCTTGTTTTATGGACTGTGATAATGATTATATGTGTGAGAGGGAAAGCAGGGACAGTGACAGGAAAGGGAAGAAGAAGCAACAAATTTCAACCCAATCTTTTAGACATTTTTCAATTTATTTTTCTTATGCCTATGGTCAGCTTCACGAGGTGATCCACTAAGATAAAATATGTTGTCCCTTATTGATTCAAATAGCACCTTAATTTCTGTCTGTACAGCGTTAGCAAAAACCTTATAGCTATTTACATCAGTGTTTACAAGATGTGACAAACACAAAAATCTGTACCAGTAGAGCTTGCTATAAGTATATAATGAGCAGGAAGAGTAGTTCCCTAATGCACTGATACTGTTTTCAGAGAGACTTAATGAGACATACACCTGCCAAACACTGATGTGCAAGTTAAAGGAAATGGGGACTGTGTTTCAGTTTTCTCCACGAAAATGTTCAGACTTCCTTGCTCATTGCTCATGTATAAATGTGTGCAGAAAAAAAGGAGGTGGAGGAGGATGTTTACGGAGTTATTTGATCCAGATCTGTTGCAGCGTTGAGGAATAGGACATGTTTTTTCCTCTGCAAATTGGCACCTCAGACTCTCCTTCAAACAAAACAACTTTACATTCATCATTTTAGCATTCATTGGAAACTAGTTTCATGCTCAGCCAGATGGATTTCCTTTAGAGGTGTTCATTACTATTTGTTTCTTCTGATCATCTGTCAGTCTGTTATTAAATAATAGATTTTATCACTGGGGTTCTAGGTATCTAAATCAGCAGGGGCTGTAGTAATTATTAAGGGGAACAATACCACTGATGCATAGATAGCTCTTTTTATCAGAACTCACAACGCCTGTGCACATCCCCAGTTGTAGCGTACCAATTTATTATTCTTTTCCACTATGGGGCATCGAGTCCAGGGACCATGGAAAAAATGCTTTCTTAATAGCACTTGCACAATTTGATATTCGGGTTTTATTCTGCCAGATGAGCTAATGGGTCATATAAGTGTCAGAGACATTACCATTTACAATTATCCCTAACAGCTTGCTTAACACAGCACATTTTTAAAAGACATACCTTTCCCCTTCACAGGAAGCTTTATGCGTGCCAATCTGCAGGCACTTCCCATGCAAGCAAAAGTCAGCATCTAATTAGACAAAGGTAATATAGTCTTGATGATCCTGATAAACTGCTTGATTCAGCTGCCTAAACTTACGTCTCTAGCGTAATTTTAAATGTCTTATCGTACCATGTTTGGCCTGCTGCTGCAGGTTTTCTGCAAGCTCTCTGTCACATCTGCCGGTTCCTGCAGATGTCTCAGGTATTCAGTGCAGCAGCTGTTTCAGCCCCTAATGGCTATGTTAAGATATAACTTCATGTTACTTGCTTTATGGCCTGTTTTTAATGCTGTAGGGAAGATTCATGGTCTAGTAAATTGTGGATAGTGTTAACACTGGTTTTCCGAGGTCAGAGGTGGAACACTGGGTGTCAGGGCCCTGAGTGAACCGTCAGGCTCTCATTGCTCTGGCCAGACCAAAACCATCTTCTATAATCCACCTCTGCAAACTCTTTCTCCTCCCTTCCAGCCTAGGAATTTAGCTGTGTGAGTTCAGGGTCATTCTTCTTACAATGAAGCTGTGTAACCCTAGAGAAAACTTTGGTTGAAAACAGATAAGCTGTGAGAAAGCCCTATGGGAAGCCATATCCCAAGCTTTCACCCATGCTTGCACCCTCTGCCTTGTTCAGAAGCTGCATTTGAGCTCCAGCCCTTGCCCTTGGCCTTTTCCTGAGCTACATGGCAGGTGTGTCCATGCATGGCCTTGCACCTTGCAGATCCTGACTTACTGTCTTGAGTTCAGACCTGACCCATCAGTAGGACTAATGTGGTGACCATTGCTCTGTGCTGTCCAGACCTCCTCTTGCTCTTCTGGTTTGGGTACTGTGGGACTGTACCCCACGTCTGCAAGGACACTGCCCTGCCTGCTCGGCTGTCACCTCCAGCGCATGGCTCACCTTCCCCTTCAGACCAGCCCACTTTCACTGCTCTCTGACACTAAGGATAAAGGACTTATCTATTAAAAGCTCTGGAAACCATCTAATGTGTGTCACTACCTCTTACTGCAGATTACAGCAATGTATTTGCGGAACAGACTGTAAGCAGAAAGTGCTTACACATAGTAAAAAACCACAATTTTGGGGATCCTTCCATGTCTGTGCACTCTTCCTCATTTTCCTCTTGCTACGTGGCAAGCATAAACGTGCCACTAGGATTCAGATTAAACGTTTTTAAAATATCAAGCAGTGATCTTGCGATATTTTTTCTGAAACTGAACTCGTGACTTGTGGTGTCACCTTGTGCTTTGCCATTCCTCTGCACGTATTCACAGGAGGAATGTGGAAATACCACAAAGTAAAAACCTAATCCTGAAGAAAAAGGTGGGCCACAGCCAGTGCCTGACAGTGGTCATGACAAGAGACATAGTGAAGCTTAGAAAGAAGAATGGCAGACCTTGGCCACTGAAAATGTAAGTCCCTTCCAATGGAACTATCCTATCCTATCCTATCCTATCCTAGCCTAGCCTAGCCTAGCCTATCCTAAAATGAACTCTGACTACCTTTGTTTAATAAATATCTACCTTACTGAAATGGCCATTTGACCAAAAGACAAGATCTGACAGAACAATTCTAACATATAATACATATATAAAGGCAGTTGGATGTGTGCGGCAGATAGCATTACTTCCCCTGTCTGAAGATGTTAGACAATCCTGCCTGCCTCCTGACAGATCTTGAGGTGAAGGAAAGCAGTAATTTCACTTTCAGCAAAGACAAGAGGAACAGCCAGGATTGGGGTCAGTCTTTTCCCTGCCAATTCTGCAGTAAAATGGCAGCTATTTGTGCATTTACAAATCAAATCGAATGCCCATTACACAAGTTGCAAGTGCTCATGCCGCATCTTAGCCAGGTGAAAGCCCGCCCACCGTAAATGCAGATGTAATTCCTTTGTCTTTCATTCCTTCTATTACTGTGCTCTGGGAGTGACTGAGCTGCTCACTTGAGAGGAAAAATGGAAGGAAGGAGGGGGAAGAAGAAGATTGGATGTTTATTTTATTGGTGGATGATTATCATCCTTCACTGGTAGATGATTTCTACTTAGGTCACTGAGGTGTGTATTCTCAGACAATCCCTATTCTCTGAGCAAGCACAAACAAAAAGAAATGCAGGCAACAAGGCTCTGGGAATAATATGGGAGCTGCAAACTATGAAAACAACTTACTGCACTTCTCAGGTGAGACACAGTAGATCTCTAAATGTACACAAGCAGCTGACTCTCATGTGAGAGCCAGAAGGACATTTCTCTGCTCCCCCTAACAAGATAAGGTCTCATTTCAAACACAGGACTCACTGGAGTGAAACTCACCTAGCGCAGCCAAATTTTGACTTCCTGTAGCTTTTTACTTGCTGGGCTTGTTGGGTTAAATATTCCAAAAGGACGCTATGGAATAGCCATGCTTGTGTGCTAATAACATTTTGGTTTATGGTTTGTTTTTTTTTTTTTTTTTTTTTTTTATTATTCTTGATGAACTTCTCTATGACCATAACAAGACTTTTATAAACTGCACAAGGTAGCACTATAAACACCTGACTATTTGGTGGCCTGTGGAGGAAAACGCTCTGTGCTCAGCATCAGTCACTGGACTAGAGAAATGCCATGACTTTATATTCTATAACCTTACAGCCATATGCAGCATCTTTTTAAAGGCATATATGCATTCCACAGTAATCCATGGTCAGCGCAAGGAATAACTCCTCTCAGCACGGGGTTTTCTGTTTATTTTTGCTCTGTCTGAATCAATGCTCCAAGCCTTCTGCTAGAAGGTGTGTTCTTTGGGCCAGACCTTAGAGTGAAATTACACAGTGTTTAATCCATGGTGCAGTCATACTGCATGCACCTGACACAGTCATACTAGCTGAGACAGGGACATACAGATCAGTTGAGCAAAGCCTTGGCCAGTTGTCTGGAGGGGATTTTTCCAGGAGATTATTTCCAACACGGCATATGCTAAATGTCTAAAAGTAAAAGGTCAGCAGACCTGTCCTAAAAATATTGGCAGTCGAACTATTCAAAGAGACAGTGAGGAACCTTCGGTGAAATCCTTGGTATTTTTAAGGCCAAAGCCACGTGCAGCAGCAGACATTCCCTTTGTAATACCCAAGAGCTGACTAACTGGCTCCTGGAGAAGAGACCAGCCGCCTGTTCTGAAACGTCAGTGGACACTGCCACAGAAGTGGAGAGACGTATAAGTAACAGGGTAATTTCTCAGCAAATAAGTTCAGTACAATACCGTCCCTCCAGGTCAGGATCAAAAGGGGGAGACCTTACGATGCACTGGTGTTCGTCTGCAGTCAGTACTGCTTATTGTCAGGATTAGAGCTGCTACGGAGACATGCTCTTGGGAAAGAAATGCTGTGAGGAACAAGTGAAAATTCCTCTGAGTTTGGAGAGTTTAACCCACTGATCTTATTGTTATTCTTCCTTCCAGAGTGCACTCCGCTGTCACTTCCAAGACTGATGCTTTACATTCTGATGCTGGCTTTCATCGGAGGATCTTGAAGCATTTTACAAGCATTAGTGGATTAAGTTTCACTACACCCAAAGCGAGGATAATAAGTGGTATTAATTCCAGTGATATTTGGTTGCCATCCCTTGACGATAGGAATGATGTCACTTTAGATGGCTTAAAGCCCTAAGCACATTTATGATGCTACGATTCTATAAATGGGGGAAACGGAAATATATGTTTGCTCTGAACCACTCCTTAAGTCACTGCTAAGACTGGGAGCAGGATGCAGCCTTACATCTCTGCCAAGCTCTGAACTTCTTTCTGTAAGCGACTGTTTGCCACAGAGCAAGGACAGTTTCTGTGCAATCTGAAAACACTTTTACCACTTAGTAAAAGAAAGGGAAAAAAGACCCCAACCCGTGAATACTTGGGCACCTGGTTTAGATCTGATGTTTGGCACATATCAGGAGCTGGGACTCAGAGCTGAGACTGATTTCTGCTTTTGGACTGTACAGTTGTCCTGGTCCATAGGGTTCTCTCTGAAAAGAGCTGAAACCACTATTTGACTGGAGACTTAGTGGTTGGAGTACAGATGGCAATTTCAGCCTTACAAAGAAACTCATAATCATGCTCCAAAAATAAATACAGCATCATACTATTTTATGAGCAAATGGGTTTCATGAGAGCTTGGATCTCACTGGAATATCTTTTCTTACTCCTGTTTCAAGGTCTTCTCTATGTTTTGCCTTTAAAAATCTACTTTCTCTGCAGCTACTTATTTCTGTTATGTTACCAGGTTGTAAAACACAACAGCTTTCATTACTTATCCTTTAAATTCTTTTAAACTCCTGTTCTCTAGCCTGAGAAGTCAGTAAAATTGTTGATTTCATCTCTTGGGGAATTTGGTTATTGTTGAGTTGTGTTTTGGATTTCTTTCCTTCTTTCTGTCTTTGAGTAACGAGAACATGATTTAACAAGATTAAAATCAATGAATGCCTGTTTAGAGACCAGTGCTTATTAGACTAGGTGTCATCTATCTTTCAGCTGGAAGTTTTGTGAGTATGTGAGCCTCCATGAATGCTCCTAAGATGCTAACATCTGCACAGAACGATTCTGTGAAAGCTTTATATTTCTTTCCTTATTTCTTTTTCCTCTAAGTTTTCTGCTTGCTGTTGAAATCTGGTTCTCAGCTGAGACAAGGGGGAAGCAAGTGAGAATGAATGCCAGTCTGACAAAAATTGTGTCACTCTGTGCTAACAGAGACCTCCCTGGTCTGCACCGGTGTCTCTACAGTCTTGAGCAATATATCAGATACTATACATCTGGAAAGAACTGAATCCTCCTGGAGTCATGGAGCCCTCTGTAACCTTTCTGACAGCATGAAAGATTATGTCCTCCATTTTCAGTGTCCCTCAGCCCTCTTCACTCTCTCCGCCGCCAATGCCTTTCCAAATCCCACTTTCAAGAAGTCAGCCCAGGGCAGTTGTGTCTGTGCTGTCAGACCTACCCTGACTTTCCTCCATCCACATTGCTCATACACAAAGATGCTCACAGATCCTGTTTCATATCAGTGCCGGGGAAGAAGCTCAAAGCCCAGCCCCGTAGCTCAGTGCAAGCCCAGACTCCTCTTATTGATTTCTGGGAGGCATAGGCAGGGCAGAGACTTGGGTCTTGTCCCAAATGCCACTTTTGAAATCATCCAAACACAGAACACTTGAGACATGCAACTCTGTTGGCACTTCAGCCAATAATATAAGTAGCAAGCAAGACTTACAGGAGCTGAACTCTATACTTAGGTTTGCATTCTCAGTTCATATTCTGGTTGCAACACCCTATGACTCCAATCTTCTACCCACTGCTGGGTGACCTGTAATGCCTGTGTTTTCATCTGAGTGGCCTTTCATGGCTGGGAGGAGCTGTGTGCAAAACCAATCCTTTTGTTCCCTTTTTTCTAAAAGTTACAAACTGTACAAGAAGAGCTGGATCACTTGTGTGCTGAGATCACTGATTATCGTATCATTTCATTGTTTCTTGATACGACTTCATCTGCCAATATGCCTTGTGTCACCAGCTTTCTGAATAAAATATGACTTGCACAGCACTTCTGTGGGTTTCCTGATTCCAGCTTTAAATCCTAAGATTTGCTTCAGTAATAATTATATAAATTAGTTTTCTAAAGACTTGCTTGGTTTCTCTATTGTCTCTTGACTGATTATTCAAAGAATTTGTCAAAGCTGGGCTGTCAACGGAGACACATATTTATATCTGTGTGTGCATTCACTCCATCCTGTAAAGAAGTTGTTATTGAAGCTTCTTCACACATTCACAGACTATCTGACGTGGGAAGGCACCTCTGGAGATCACCCAGTCCAAACCCCTGTTCAAAGGATTGTCAGCTAGAACAGGTTGCTCAGGGCCATACCCAGTTGGGTTTTTAATCCATCAAGGATGGAGACTAAAGAACCTCTCTGGCACATCTTTTCTGGTACTCAGTCACCCTCATGGTGAGACACATGATGAGTAGGGGAAGAAGAAAGTGGTTTTCCTTCTGTTTAAATGGATTTTTTTGTGTTTCAGTCTGTACCCATTGCCTATTGTCCAGTCATGAGGAGAGGAAAGTTTTAGAGGATGTTTTAGCATACCTTGAGCATAAACTGATGAGTTAAGACATATTACACAAATGATCAGAGTAGTTGCTGTCTTGGTTTGAGGACGCCATGTAGATCATCCAGTAGTGGAAGGTAAATTTGTTGATATCTCATGTTAAGATTGTCTGTTAAGGAGTTTTTCCATTGTTGTTTCTTCATCTTCTCTAACAAATGTTATACCCTGTTAAAGAAATATTTGTATTTTCTTGCCCATGTAGTTTGTGATGCTGACCAACCTGTAGTTATTAGACAGTGGATTCATCAATTTTAAAGGTTTTTTTTTTTTTCCATTTTTTACTTTACCAAGTAAAGAGTGAAACCTACTTCACTAGGTAGGTTACGCAGGATTTTAGAATTGCTCTGCTATTTTGCTCTCAGGTAATTCTGGTTTTGCATTCTCTTATTTCCATTTTAAATAGCCTCTTCCTGAGCTGTTTCAGTAAAAAGCCTGAGGGGTTTATTCATCCCCATCAAATTACATTTATTTAAACTTTGAGCATAAAGAAAATATGAGCATAAATAGGGACCAAGCTGTCAACTTGACTCATCATTTACAGTTAACAGGATTAACAGGGTACAGCAACCAATGCGAAAAACATTTCAGAGTACTGCCACAGGATGAATGGACATATTTTAGTATTGACAGTCTTCTCTCTTCTCCCCTCACTCTCTCTCTTTAAATATGCTGTTTAATGAATTAATATAGGGCTTCTTAAGAACTGTCTCAGGCTAGGCAGGGTATGTTGTTGCTTGCACATTTCCATGACAGTATGGCGAAAGATTCTGGTATAGATAAGGGAAGACTGAGTCCTAGCTACACGCATGCTCAGACTTTGTGCTTGGAAAAACAGCATGACTGTGATTGAAATATAGGTAGTAGAGCTGATCCACAAACTTATTTCATGTAGACCATCAGACACTGTTGAGATGATAAGAACTTCTGAGTACCACTCACCTGTGGTAGGTTTGGCATCTAATCACTGGGGGAAAAAGGAATTACTGGAGTTAAAATCAGTTATTTGTACTTTTGTTGGTCATTAACAAAGTCTTATGTAAGGTAATAAATACGAAGTGAAATAAGGTAATTTCAGAGGATGCATAATTAACAGAGCATGTTCTGTGATTTCAATGGGATTTAGCACCAAGACCATTTGTATCAGGCATGATGCTCTGACATAGTTGTGAACAAATGCTACTATTCAGTTATCTGCTTGATTGTCTGACTTTGTGCATTCTGTTACTTTTTTTGCTTCAAATGTGTCTGTAAGGAAGAGTGTGGACCCCAAAAGTCCATTCTAGCAGAGTATCCTTCTCCCTGAAAATGGTCTGTAGCAGCTTTTAAGGAAGAAAAATAGAGAATAAGAAAAATAGAAAACAAGGAGTTAGTTCTTGCAGTGAAAGAGACATTTTGCAAATATGCAGACTAACAGAGCCCTCAAACACTCCTCAACAGCTGACACTTTTCCTTCTTCCCAGGACCTGACTCAGTCAAGTCTGTACTACACAAACTACTATATTTAAAGGAGCTACCAATATGACAGTGTATAGGTACTTTCAAAACTAGCAAAAATAAGCCCAAAGTATTGCTGCATTAAATACCATCCATTAGCAAATGCAGTTGATTGCAGGTGTTTCTGTACTTCTGAAGAAAAGCCTAAACCAGGCCATGCTGGGTTTTGTTCTCTGCTTAAGAAGCTTAGTCAGAATTTGAAAGGCATTGCGTTTGTGCACAAGGGTTGACAATACATCTTTTTCCTGTGATAAAAAATCAAAACAATTTGCTTTTCTTTTAATTAAAAAATCACAACTAGCCTGAGTGCTGAGCCATATTTAATCACCATGTTCCTTATTAGGACAGCAAACGACAGAGTGTTTGTAGCCAGATGGAGGAATTATGATGATATTCCTTCAAGTTCTCCCCACACTGCCTCAATGCCTCCTTTGAGGAGCTAACGCTTTTCTTGACTTATGACCTTGAATCTAGAAATTTCTCTAGAGACCAAAGCCGTGATGTATATTTTTGCCATTAGTTGTTTTATCATAACTAGCAGCACAGATGTCTTTCATTCTGTACCTAGGCAGTAAATAAGGATGTACGCATTACCTAAAAAGGAAAGAATGCAGAATGTCTGGAAGCCATAATGTAAGCTGCTAAATATCAGGAAACACAACTTGTCAAATGGAAGCCTTTCATGAGAACGTTTTAGTTTCAGTGTCTGAATATGAAATTACTGGACACAGGAAAATGCCAGAGTTGAAATATGCATGGGAGTCACATGGTCTTACTGGCTATGGACTGAAATTCCTCCCTTCCTAATTCAGACCAACCAATTCACACACAGTGGTTGTGCTGCCATTGGGCAGTACCTCAACAGGATGGAGAACTGGGCTGGTGGGAACATCATAAAGTTCAACAAAGGGAAAAGCCAAGTCCTGCACCTGGGGAGGAATAACCCCGTACAGCAGCACCTGCTGAGGGCTGACCAGCTGGAAAGCAGCTTTGCAGAAAAGGTACTCGAGGTCCTACTGGACAGCAAGTTTCACACGATCCAGTAATGTGCCCTTGCAATAAAAGCAGCCAACAGCCTCCTGGGCTGCTGCATTAGGAAGAGCGTAGCCAGCAAGTCAAGGAACTGTTAAGACCCGTCAGAAGCTCTGAGTCCAGTTGAGGACTCCACGGTACACGACAGACATAGACGTACTGGAGACAATTCAATGAAAGCACAAAGGTGATGAAGGAACTGGAGCATCTCTTCTTTGAGGAAATGCTGAGAGAGTTGGTACCGTTGAGCCTAAAGAAGAGAAGGCACAGGGTGAATCTTATTAATGTGTATAAATAAAAAGGGAGGATGCAAAGAGCCAGGCTCTTTTTAGTGGTACCCACTGACAGGACAAGAGGAAATGGGCACAAACTGAAACATGGGAGGGTCCCTTTGAACATCAGGAAACACTTTTTTACTGTGAAGATGACTGAGCACTGGCACAGGTTGTCCAGGGAGGCTGTGGCATCTCCATCCTTGGAGAAATTAAAAAACTGTCTGGACGCAGCCCAGGGCAACTGGCTGTAGTTGGACCAGTTGACCTCCAGAGTCCCTTCCAACACTAGTGATACTATGCAATTTCATCACTGTAAAGAACAGTGATTTTTTTCCCCCATTCATCATCTTAAGCATTTTCATATAACAAGAAAGTATTTTTTCTTGTAACAGGTTCGTAAGGAAAAAGCATACCTTCTAGGTGTCATTATGTACATTCAACTCATCTTTTGATTCACACAGAAATGTTTTAACACCTCGTGACTTTTCCTAAAAAGTATGAACTGGGCTGTTCCTGCAGAAAAAGCTGCTTCCTTTCTGTTCCCCTCTTACTGTGTCGACAATCTCTTAGACTTCACTGAACCATGATTGTGTACTAACTACGTTCTGCAGCAACATCCTGCCTCACTATTAGGAAGTCCTTCTCTTGCAGAGATATGGCTTTTCAAAAGGGAGTATCTTGTCAGAAAGGGTTTTGCAATACAGATAAAATTGCACATTCAAGAAAGCAGTGAATTTAAAGTAAATAGTTACAGGTCTTAGCAGCAAATCCACGAAGCCCTTTTTAAGAAGAAATGATAACCACTGGGAACACAGACAAATTAGAGAGCTGACCCTGAAATTACAAGAGGAACTGGAGAGGATCCAGTCGCTGGGGGAAACTAGTGAGATTAGTCATCTATATCAGCTATGGCTACATTGGGGAAGAAGGAAAGGCTTCTGCATCCACAAAAACAATCTGGACTTTTAGACGTCATTAAGCTTGCGGAACACTTAGGATTTGCTCATGAATTATAATCACTTACAACAGGCACTGGCAAGTCTTTCTCTGAATTCAAGAGATTGCATTAATATTAACATCCTAATACTATTGATGTTTTATATTAAGTGATAAATTTCACCCCTATAATTAATGATGTTTTATATGAAGTGATAAATTTGAAGAAGAAAGTGTTAATGAACATTGTAAATTCTTCAAGGACATTTTATTGGATTCACAGGAAACCATGATTTCATAAACACAGAGAACCTTTCATTACATGAAAAAAGCCTTGATTAAAAGAGGTGAAAATGACTATTCCAGTTTAATACGCAGTACGACACAGAAAAAGAACCACTTCAACATAATGAATTCAAATAGAAAATTTAATGCAGGCAGATGATAAAAAAAGCAAAACAATCACTGAAGTTTAAATGGCCCAGTAAAAATCATAGGTCATGGCCCAGTAAGTAGGCATATTACAGTGAAGGTGAGCTCCCAAGTAATGCGTGAATCCACTGTTACATTTGAATGGAAATGTAAGAGATAAGGATGCACAACAAGCAAAAATGTTTAGTACATGTTTTTGCTTTGCATGATGCTGTGAATAAAACAGCAAGCATAGCATTTCTAATAAAGGTGGTTATAAGTAGGGTTTGCTAAAACTCAACATTTTCAAATCAAGAAATTTATTTCTTATAAGATCTATTTTGAGGAGCTTCCTGAACAAGAAACAGTATTAAAAAAAAATAAATTAAAAAAAAAAAAAAACATAATACCTAAGGTCATGAGACTTCTGGACTGTAAAGACCACCAGTCTAACTTATGTTTTTAAGTAGGACAGATAGATCTTGCTAAAACTGAAGACTGCTCAGCCTGACTTCAATCCCACAGAAAACAGTGTAATGATAAAATGGTTATACAATACACAAAGGAGCAAACCCCATGATTAATGGCATCCATGTGGCCCATCAAATAAACCTGTCATTTTCCTGATGATAGTATAACTGCTGAAAATAATTGATATGAAAATCCAAGAACAATGAGACTGTTTTACTAGCAAAGAGTAAGAGAACTGGATTTGTTTAACCTGGCAAAAGCAAAAAAGCAAAAAAAAAAAAAAAAAAGAAGAGTATTCTGTTTAGAAATATGTCTGGAACTGAATATCAGTATATCTGGGTCTGAATATCAACATGACAGAAGAACTATTTAAGATGAAGGGCAATTGTGGGACAGGAAAGTATTATTATAATTAATAAACTCAGACTAGAATTTAAAAGAAGGCTTTTAATCATAACAGCAATGAAGTTGTGATACACCAAGTTAATTGTAGTTGTCAGGCAAACATACTCATTTTTCTATACAGCAGTCTATAAAATATGTTGAATAACATTGTTTGTGATAAAATAGAACTGTATTCAATGACATAGAATGTCTCTTCCCATTCTGTGCTGATATTATTCATCGATCTGATCAAGATAAACATACTGATGTAGCACACGAATTTCTGCAGGGCATTTGAGAAAATGCTACACAATATTTTACTTTCTATAGAACAAATAAAACATCAAATGGATTAAAGTCACTTATTGTAGCAGCTGTTAAAGGAGAGTCATCCACGAACTCACCAATTGACAATGCTTATAGTAAAAATCTCAATAATTATACCAAATATTTACAGAAAAATCTTGAAGGCAAGAAAAAAAGGTGAGATAAATAATGAAGACAACATGCTTCTTCAACAGGATATTCTAAAGTATCTTAAAATTGTTTCCCTATAATCAACTGCTCAGTAACGTGTGGAAGAGCAGGAAATTCATGCTGAACTTACTTGATAAAGACCTTACAGTGGAAAGTAGTAAGTCAGAGAAAGAAAACGCTTTTGTTCCACAATAGAATATCATCTCAACATGCTAACAGAGAAGTGCTGTAACAGAAAAGATTAAAATAATCTTCAGAAGTAGAAAAAGCAGGACTGTCAAACAAAAATAAGGAAATTGCCTTGTCTCTGTACACAATGCTGTTGAGATCCCCAACAGTTCTGTGCTTCTAACTTGTAAAGGATGCAGAAAAATACTTGTGCAAGAAGGAATAGGGCAGGAAGACAACCAAAATGCTCTATGGATCATATTTTATGTTGAAAAGCTTTAGGAACTCAGTCTATTCAGCTTATTAAAGAAATCGGGTTTGGCACTGCATCTGATAATGAGGTCAGTGGGGAGAAAAATTTGTAACAGGATTCAGTGAACAGTGAGACCAGTTTAGATTTGTACATCCCTGAGCTGAAAAAAACCCAGAAATTATGAAACTCAGTTTCCAAGCAATGAGTAATCAAGCACTGTAATAGTTTGCAAAGAAGGACAACGAAGTCGGAAGGACTAGATCTAGGAGAAATTTGAGTACACTGATGTATATTGCTCAGTTGTGTACATTGATAAAAGGTTTTATCTCCAGGTTGTCCTCAGTTAACTGGAGCTCTGGGAGCCCTTTGGTGCACACTGAAGTCACTCCTTGTACTCTCCAACCAAAATGATCCATATTGTCTCATTTGCTTATGAATCTCCTCTCCCTACAATATAAAACTCATATTGATATGCTACCAAGAAATATTTCATACATTCAAAATTTCAACCTGCTTTTCTAGGTTCCCTTTATTTTAATGATTATAAATAAATAGTTTGTGATTCATTAGTAAAAGAAACCTCTAACATAAATCAAATTAACTGCAAGCCTACAGTTTCTGGTTTTCTTCTCTGGGAGCCCAGACAATTAACTCAAATGTAGGTACCTCTACAGTCTTTGTCTAAAGATGATTAAGATGAATCTTAGTCCTAGGGAATTAATCTTTCTTTCTAGGTCCACATCTACATACAGAGGACAAAAACACAACTCCTGTGGGACTGCAGTTGGAGAACTTTGTGGATTTAAGCCATGCAAAAATAAATTTCAAGAGTTCAGCAAGAATTTAGAATATGTGAGGTCAAACTCACAGCCAGCAGTTAAAAGCAGCTTCCAAAATTAGACTGAATTGCTGTTGGGAGCTAAGTGGAGCATTACAGTATATGTTGTCACTGGGTAAAAGCTTAGGCTAGATCTTAATATTTCAACTTTATAGCCTTTTGAAGAAGGATAGATATTTTTCTATACATTTGATGTTGTAATCTCACTTCTGAAAAACAAAATACCTGTTACTTTTATTCTCAGGAGTCAAAGTCAATGGCCCTGGCAGATACGTGGAGTCTCTGCATCTTCTCCTTCCTTTATTGATCCTTACAGAGGTTTTAAATTTTGTTAATATGTCCATATCTCTTAAAATTTTGGTTTAAAACAATGACCATTAGCATGTTTTGGAGATGGAAGTCAAGAAGAAATCACAGAATCACAGAATGATAGGGGTATGCTGTCATAAAAATCCTTTTTATGCAAAATAAATTATATGAAATTTGTTTGGGGTTTGGGTTGGCTTCAGTGTTTTTGGTTGGTTTTGCTTTTCCCTAACATCAGAGTGGCCACGTATCCTATAAGTCAGAAAATTTCCTTCAAATGTTTGACTTTTTCATTTATCTTTAGACAAATATAATAATAACAGTAATAGTAATAATATAAATAGTAATAATAGTAATAATAAATATTTTAAATTAGGGAGCTGTTCTCCACATGTTACACTGACTTAAAGGGACTCTGAGATTTTCTTGCATTCGGCAAAGATGTTTTTTTTCAGATCTGTCCTGCAAATACGTCAGCATATGTGAGGACCCAGTTTCTCCTTTTCTCTGTCTGTACCATGTCATGGACAAGAATGAGTAAATGCCAACCTGTAAAGTCTCTAGATACTAGAGTTTATTTAAATAGCAAGGATGTAGTAGTCTTTCCCTACTTAAATAATAACTCACTCTCACCTGCAGTGCTATGCTCACCAGGTCTTAACTCCCCTCCCCCGGAAGAAGGTCACTGCTGGTCCATGATGCTCAGGCAGACCAGGTGTTGGTCCAAGCTGTGCCTCTGCTCACAGTCACGGGTCACAGATGCTACTAGGAGAGGTCCCTGGGCATCCTCAGGGACTTATCTACACACATCTCCTCCATCTCCCAGACCTCCTCCCACTTTCAGGATGTTTCCTCCAACCAGGACCTTCATTTTCTGGATCTTTCTTTCCACCCACCTTTTTTCAGGAACACACCTTTTTGGCACCACCTCTTCTTTCCAGATGCTAATGCCCTTGTTTTCTTAGTTTAAAGAGTCTAAGAGCAGAAACACAACACGTGAACAGCCTCCTAACTGGTGGTTCTTTCTTATGTCTCAACAAGTTTGGGATAATAATGAAACTTGAACTTCCAAGAAGTTTTCAAGAAGAAACCTGAACGACAAGATATTGGATGTCAGAACTCAGAAGTTTCTTACTGAGTGATATCAGACTAAATGATAAAAATGACCTCAAAATCCATGTATCTATGAGCATACCAGATGTTATCTCACCAGGTGTCTTTCTTTTGTGATGCAAGGTCTCAGAGTAAGCAACATAAAATCACATTATTCTCTGCTATTTAGTTGTAACATTACTTCCGACGCCAATGATTATGATTTAATTTTTTATCTATTATCAATTCCAGATTTTTAAACATTATTATTCGATTGCATTTTCTCTCCTTTTTTAAACACTTTTTCCTTAAGTTTATTAACTTCCACTTTCCCGAGGTAAAAACAGTATTATTTCCTTTGCCTTCTTGCTTCTTCTTGGTGAGTTTTTATATTCTTTTCTTGCCTTGCTGATATTTCCAAGATCTCTTTGTGTTGCATTTTTCATAAGTTCCTGCAACATCATCTTTGCTTAATCACTTGAGTTTCTACAAAAGAACTCTAGCTTATCAGCAGTCTTCTAATCATGTTCTTGTTATGTTGAAATTGATCATTATGCATTTTTCATGGATTCTTTGGATAGTTTTCCACAAAAAATTATGTTTATACAAGCTGATTTTCAATAAAAGATCCCATTAAAGAATCATGGCTTTATGGAATAGTTGAAGTTGGAAGGGGCCTTTAGATATTGTCTGGTCCAGCCACCAGCACTGGACACAGCACACTAGCTCTGTCTCACTAAAGCAAGGGGACAATATCATCTCCCTTGACCTTCACCAAGGGCAAACTGTGCCTGACTAATCTAGTGGCCTTCCACAAAGGAGTGACTGCATCAGTGGTCAAGGGAAGAGGTACTGATGTCATCTACTTGGACTCCTGTAAAGCCTTTGGTATGGTCCCACACAACATTCTTGTCACTAAATTAAAGAGATAAGGGTTTGATGGATGGACTCTTAGACAAATAATGAATTGGCTGGGTGCCTGCATCCAAAGAATTACAGTCAATGGCTCAATGTCCAAGTGCAAACCAGTAACGAGTTGTGTCCCTATACACAGACTTTGGTCTGTACTGGGACCAAAACTATTAATTATATTAATCCGAAACACAGACAGTGGGGTTGAGTGTAGTTGTAAACTGAAAGAGGGCTATAAGGAAGAAGGAGGGTGGTGAGACACTAGAACATGTTGCCCAAAGAAGTGGATGCCTCATCACTGGGAGTGTTCAAGGTCAGGTTGGACTGGGCTTTGAGCAACTTCACCTAGTGAAAGAAGTCCCTGTCCATGGCAGGGGGGTTGGACCAGATGATCTTTAAAGATTCCTTCCAAACTAAACCATTCTATGATTCTATGACTCACTGGCAATGCTCTTCCAAATGCAGTCCAGGAGGCAGATGGGCTTCATTGCTGAAAAGGCACACTGCTGAATTACATGCAACTTGGTATTCACCAGGACGCCCAGGTCCTTTTCTGCAAAGCTACTTTCAAGCTGGTTAGTCCTCAACTTGTGTTCGTGCACAGGGTTATCCCTCCCCAGGGGCAGGACTTTGCATTTACCTTTGTTGCTCTTCATGAGGTTTCTGCCAGTCCATTTCTCCAGCCTGTTCAGGTTCCTCTGGATGGCAGCACAACCCTCTGGTGCATCAGCCACTCCTTCCAGTTTTATATCACCTGCAGACTTGGTGAGGATGCATTCTAATGAATATCTTAAACAGTATTTACTCCAGTACAAATCCCTGGGGTACCTCACTAGTAACTGACCTCCAGCTCAACTTTGTGCAGCTGATCACAACCTTTTGTGCCCTCCAGATCTTCCCTCTTGCTTCAGTACAGGAGTGATATTTGTTTTCTTCCAATCTTCAGGAACCTTCCCTAATCATAATGACCTTTAAAGATAATCAAGAGTGACCATGCCATGACATCGACCATCTCCCTTACTGTGTGAAATGGTGTACAGACACTTCAATGGAGAGTCATGGAGATTTCCTTGAAAAGGTGTTGTGGTTTTGGCCGTATTGGCCAATCAGAATGACAGATGTCTCCCCCTAAAGAAAGGAGAGGAAGAGACAAAGAAAGGAGAGGAAGAGATAAAGAGGTTTACAAGTTTAGAAAAAGAACTAAGCTACTTTAATGAAAATGGTATAAATAAGGAAATAATAAATAATAATAATAATAATAAAAAGTATACAATATATACAAAACCGTATCCAGCTCTCAGGATGATGATCACATTACCAGCAGACACGGGGGAAGTCCCAGACTGGAGTCAGCGACGGACAGGAGCTGAATTATGGATCTGGAGTCAGGAATGCTTGGATCAGGATCAAAGGCAGATGAATAGACAGGGTCCTCCTCGGATGTTGGCCATTGAAGAAAGAGACTTGACCTTTTGATCCCTTAGCTTTTATATCAGTATATAATCCACTGTTGCCACCACTGAGCGTGATGCAGATGGGATTGAATACCCTGTTGGTCAGTTTTGGGTCACCTGTCCTGTCTGCTCCTCCCTACAGGTGTCCCCCCTCTATGCTTTTCCGCTTCCAACCCTCTAACGGGGCAAATAAAGTTAACTGACCTTGGTTATAGCAATAAGTATAGGCAAGAGCCTCTCTGCGTACTATTCCTTGGTATAATCAGGTCTTATCACTCTGAGAGTGAACAGTTTCTGAACAATACGCTGTGAATTTCAGAGTTTAGTCAGTTAGAAGAGGCCCAGCTAAAAAGTAAAATTACAAAACAGAAAATTGGTTCTGTTTTACTTCAAACCAGTGCAAAAGGTATGAGGGTTTCTCCCACGTTAATGTCCTGTAGACACTTTATTATTGGTGTGCACGTTCTTGGGGTGAGGTCTTTTTGTTATTGAAGAGAATATTCAAAGTCTCTCTTATTCCACGTCGCACTGCATGGTTTGCTTGCCAACCCTGTCCACCCCTGCCTCACTTCTTTGTGAGTCATCATCCCCGCTATGCCATTATATAAAAAAAATTTTGACCAACTCATTCTACTCTCCAGAGCAATCTAGTCTGCTTACCATTAGTCTTTACTGCTTTACTTAGTGCAGTTTATGAAGCATACTACAAACATAATACAGGAGATCTTGAAGTACTCCAGCAAGTGTGGCATTATGTATGTGAAGTGGAGGCAAATGTTTGATTTTTCCTTATAGGGCTGTTCTCCTTAGAGCTTGCACATATTATCATCATATAAATACCATCATTGCAGTACGAAAAGTGAATTAGCCATTTTATACATATGTTTTTAATTCCGTAGAATGATGGTATTCTAGACAAAATGCTCTGCTGACAAAGTCAAATAAGGATTCACCTGAAATTCCAGTCGTTGCAATGTAGGAACATCAAAATAATGTTGTGGCAATGTAACTTTTTTTCAGGATCCTTTCAATGACCATTGTAAAGTTTACCCAAAAGTGTCCAATAAAAGCCATAAACATTTTTCCAAATAAACCAGTGCTTATAGCTCTGTTGATGTTGGGGGTGAGGGGACACATATCTAATTAGTTAGTTGGTTACTTATTTTTATTACTACTGATAAAATAAATAATGAATTGTGCATCAAAAAGCCAGGCACTCAAAACCTGGTTGAAAAATAATAATACAATCTTTGCAGGAGAGTCTTTTGTGTTTATTGGTTATTTTAGTTGTGCTGGTGGAGGAAGAAATAAACTTGTCAGGATTCATCAGAAAGTCTGCATTTAACCTTAAAAAATACACAATAGAACACTCAATAGATCAAATCCATTGGCATTTTGTCTCATAATCTTAAACTTTTGGAGAATCCACTGCCTTATTGTTCTTTTGTTCTGACATTAATTGACATAGCTGTCTGACAAGGGTCTTGTGCATTTAATGGATACCAAACACATCTGATGTAAGCAGACTTTCATAACATCTGCTACAAACTTGGTGCCATTTACATCAAATCCCAGCAACTTTATTACTGTCTCAAATTGCTTTACGTACTGCTAGCTTTATTGTTTGTTACTCAGCTTTCCTGTGTGTTCAGCTGAATTTGCAACTTGTCCAGTGGTGAACTGTGATAGGAGCTTGGAAGATACAAGAAGGAATTTTAAGGCTGACATTTATTTTAAGGAACACAATACAGGGCAGACTGTTGTTGACCAATTTCTAACCATGCAAAACAAATTTCCCACCCACTTCAAAGACAGGTTTTTTTTATTATCAACTCATCATCAGTTCTTGCTGACACATGTGACAAGCCTTACCATGCAGGCAATGTCAATAATGGCAGTAGAACCTCTTATATCCCTAAAGTTGGGCATGGGATTAAGCACTTCAGTTACCTAAATGATGCTTTTCTTCCAGATTTCATCAATGATAAGCACAATGAAGTGGTGTACAGAAAAAAAGAGATTCAGCTCCAGCTTATCCCTAGGTCGTCTTGCTTCCATTAACCCACAGCAAGGGTTACTGTTGGTAATACACATTTCTCCAAGAGCACATTTCTTCTCACAAATCTGAATACTCTTTCAGAAGAGGCCTATATAATTATTTCTACTTTACAGCTGTCAAATCTGAGATATAAGAAAGGGAAAGCAATTTGTGAAATCACAATGCAACAGTGTCTGCCCAGGACAAACCATGTGTTCTAATATCAGATGAGTCTACCCATCACGTAGGATGTCTTCCCTTTTGGGAGCTTTTCCTTTAATCTCCAGTGTCCCCCATTCAAGAATGCAACCATGGGGAATAGCTTATGAAGCATTATAATAATAGCTGGAATACCAACAAGTTCTAAAGACAAATCTGATTAAAATGCCTGTATGCAAGAAATGTATGTTTAAGTACATTTTAATAAAAAACATCCTAGTCCTTTTGCTGCTTACCAAATGACAGCGCAGAATTGTGCTTATTAAGTGAAGTCTACTCTAATTCTGTGGCTTTACATCCAGCAGAATCAATATATAATAAGAACTAACTGCAAAAGGGCTATTCATGGTCTCTGACACAAGCATACCAACCCTGTATTTTATATAGCAAAAGTGATAATACTCTTATGAGAACACTAACTGACTAACTGATCCAAAAGAAAACTAATTTTTTTGTTGGGTCTTTTTCTGGGGTAGCTTTCAATAAGATCAGCAAATTTGTCCAACTTAGTCAATATTCTGAGACAGGCAGAAGATAATTGAACTGTCCTCTGAATTTCCTGCCTGCTTATCTTGTATTCTCCATCAACGACCAACATCAAGGCTTGTTTCCGTGAGGAACTGCCTTGCAGGATGACCCATCAGTCTGTAGGAGAGGTTCACTTCACTTTCACTAAATGACACAACACATAGGCACAAACATACACAAAGGCTACTCAAGACATACGTATTAAGCTGCCACTTAAGCAGCAAAACAACTGATCGCAGAGCAAAAACAACAATCGCATAAAGAATTGCAATGTGTGGAAGAGATGCTCTCTGCTGGGCACTTAGCACAAATGAAAAGGATGGAGATAGTTATGATTATGACAGACTTAGATAACTCTTTCTGCATCAAAAGGCATTACTTTCAAGTTCAGATGCTCTGATATGTTATTATTCTTCAAAACAGCCTTTTTCACTAAACTTTCCACATGTTGCTTGGTTCTGCTCATGGAAAGATAATGATTACAAAAGCACACTGTAGTTGCACAAGCAGCATAAGAACCAATTAGGCAAAAACATATTTGTGATCGTCTCTTGAATAAGGATTTCACTGTCACAAGGATTTGTAGCCTTTGGTAAAAGAAAATATTGATCTGTCGCTTCAGCATGCTCCCAGCCAAGGCAAGAACTACAGACAGAAATATCGGATCAGGCAAATAACCTTTTCGTAGCTAGAGAATATTGTATCTATATTTGGTTGTTTTGTTCTTAGACCTATGCTACTAGATGCCACTACCACTTCCTGATGTAATTTTAGCTGTAATTTTCTGTATCCATGATTTTATGGTGTGCTATTTAGTATATACGTTTACCTATATGAATACATCTGCTTTTGAGAACTTCTGCCATAAATAGTGTTTTTAGAGTAGCAGAAGGGTTCTTTTTATATATTATTTGATAAATACATAGCTTTGAGATTTCAAAGTTGTCCTACTATGATAAAATAACTACTACTATATATACTGTGATTTTTCAGGTGATACTAAGAATGACGTGCACCTCTGTCCATCTAACACCTGCATTAAAACTTTCCAATCTAATATTTCTTATCTAGATATAGAAAAAATATCACAGTCCTGATGGATTTTTATCCCATGAATCAGGAGGATGTTCTTATCTCCTGTCTACTCATGAGCAACTGAGGAAAGAAAAGACAAAATAAAAGATTTGAAAATATGATACTTGGTATTCTGTGACATTTTCAAAGATGTCCCTGTCCCATTCAAAGCACTAGGCTCATCTTTACAGCTGTAGGTGTTCAATACCTTTAAACATCTTTTCCTAAAAGGTTTGTCCAAGGTCACAAAGAAAGCCTGCAGAGGTACGAGAAATTTAATCTAAGACTCATAAATGCCAAGTTACTGCTTCATAAATAGGACCAACCTTCCTAGTAAGAACAGTCAGAAAGCAGGAACAGCTGTGTCAGATGAGGATCTGTTTGTATTGAAGAGATGCCCTAAAAATTACTTAACAGTGCTGCGATATTGTACTCTTCTTTGTAAGCTCAGTGATTCAAAGTCAAGTTGGCCAAATACAACATCCTTCAGAAGGGTTAATGAGTCACTTGCCAACCTCATTCAGAGACAGCCCTCCAGACACAGTGTTAAGTGTAAATACTAAAACATAGAGATTGTGCCCCAAGGAAGGTTTCATATATAATTCAAAATCTGTGAATGAGAGCTCAAAGGAAAACAGGCAGAAAAAGTACATGGTTAACTGCATGGTCATAGAATCATAGAATGGTTTGGGTTAGAAGGGAATTTCAAAGATCATCAAGTCTAACTCTCCTGCCATGGACAGGGATATCTTTCACTATAGGAGGTTGCTCAAAGCCCCATCCAACTTGATCTTGAACAATTTCAATGATAGAGCACCCACAACTTATCTGGGCAACCAGTTGCAGTGTCTCACCACCTACATCATAATTTTTTTCTCCTTATATTTAATCTAAATCTACCCTCTTTCATTTTAAATTTTTGATCCTTGTCCTGTCACTACAGACCTTGGAAAAAGTCTCTCTCTTGTGAGACTTGTTTAAGCATTGAAAGGCCTCAATAAGTTTTCCACATAACCTTCTCTTCTCCAGGCTGAACAACCCCAGCTCTCTCAGCATGTCTTCATAGGAGAGGTGCTCCAGCCGTCTGATAATTTTTGTGGGCTCTTCTGGACCTGGCCTAACAGAACCATGTCATTCTTGTGCAGGGGACCCCAGGACTCGATGCAGTACTGCAGGTTGGGTGGCACCAGAGCAAAGTGGAGGGAGAGAATAACTTCTCTATACTTACTGGCCATGCTTCTTTTGATACAGCTCAGGATAATGTTGGCCCTTCTGGGCTCAGTGCCACTTCACACCCAACTTTATATCTACCAATATCCCCAAGTCCTTCTTTTCAAGGTTGTTTTCAATCAATTCATCACTCAGCCTGAACTGATACTGGTGATTGCACCAAACCAGCTGCAGGGCCCTGCACTTGGCCTTGCTGAACTTCATGAGGTTCACATGGGCACCCTCCTCAAGCCTGTCAAGGTGCCTCTGGATGACATCCTTTCCCAAGCAGGTCAACTACACCCACTCAGGTTGGTGTTATCAGCAAAGTTGCTGAGAGTGCACTCAATCCCACTGTCTATGTCATTGATGAAGATTTTAAACAGTACCAGTCCCATTATGGACCCCTGAGGTAAACCACTCATCACTGATATCCATCCAGACATTGAACTGCTGACTGCGACTCTTTGACTGTGACCATCCACCCAATTCCTTATCCACCTAACAGTACATCCATCAAATCCATATCTCTCCATTTTAGCAGCAAGAATGTTGTGGGGGACCATATCAAAGGCCTTACAGAAGTCCAGATAGATGACATCTGTAGCTCTTCCGATTCTCACCAGAGCATTCACTCCATCATGGAAGACCACCAAATTAGTCAAGCATGATTTGCCCTTGATGAAGCCATGTTGGCTGTCCCTAAACCCCTCCCCGTTATCCATATGCCTTGAAATGACTTCCAGGAGGATATATCCCATGATTTTACCAGGCACAGAGTGAAGGCTGACTGGTCGTTTAAGTCCTCCTTTTGACCCTTTTTAAAAATGGGCACAATATTTCCCTTTTTCCAGTCACTTCGCCTGATTGCCATGACTTTTGACATATGAGGGAGTGTGGCTTGGCAGCTACATATGCTAGTTCCTTCAGGACCCTGGGATGCATTTCATTGGATCTCATAGATATATGTATGTTCAGGTTTCTCAGGTGGTCTCAAACCTGATCTTCTCCTATGATGGGTGGGACTTCATTCTTCCAGTCTCTGCCTTGAAATCCATCCACTTGAGAGGTGTGGGAAGAGCAAATGCCAGTGAAGACTGAAGAAAAAATTTGTTGAGTACCTCATCCTTCTTCCTGTCAGTTTTCACCAGATCCCCTGTCCCATTTATCCCAAGGGTATAATTTCTTTTGTCTTCCTTTTCTGACTAACATACCTGTAGAAGCCCTTCTTATTATTCTGCAGATCCCTTACCAAATGTAGCTCCAGCCTCATCTATCCTGATCCCACCTTTACACTCACAGGCAGTATCCCGTATTCTTTCCAGAGTGGATGTCCCTGCTTCCACTGCCTATGCATTTCCCTCTTGTGTTTCAGTTTGACCAGGAGTTCCTTACTTGGCTAGGCTGGTTTCCTGCTTCCTTACCCTATTTCTTGAACATGGAATCAAGAGTTCTTGTGCTTTAAGGAAAATGTCTTTAAATAGCTACCAGCTCTCTTCTGCTCCTTTATCCCTGTGGGCAGTTTCCTAGAGGGACGTATCCACTAGTTCATTAAACAACTAAAAGTTCACTTTCCTAAGGCTCAGGGTCATGTCTACTTTTTGCCTGGCCTATATCCCTCGAGATCATGGTTTCCACCAAGGTATGATCTCTCCACTGTCATAATGAGATACAGTGGGCTTAGGAAAGCAGATCTTGTTTGTGGCTGTTCTAGAGGGGTTTCTGATAAATATGAACCCAGCTATAATTATACAAAACAACACAGAGAGATTCTTCTGATGAAGAGCAATACCTTAATTAATTACATCACGTTAAGGAAATATTGGGGGGGATTTCTGCCTTGAGGACAAAATGCTTATACAATCTCCTGCAGTCTGACACATTAGCATTCACATAAAGGCTAAATGTCACATTAAAGGAGAAGACAACTCTTCTGGGAAAGAGCTGGGCACAATTCTTTTTGACTCTGTCACTAACTTAGAAACATCTCAGGAATCCTTTCTTGCATGCATTTTATCTCTGTCAGCCAAGAAGGGGTAATCTCACCCCTGAATTCAGGCTCCTCTCAGGATCAACATGGCGTACCATTAGCTTTATTTTAAACACCATTCAGGAGCACAGTCCTGTGGGGAGAGGCAGCACAGCATGATGTGGAGACACACATTAGTTATACTGATGGCTGGCACAAAGACATATGACAAAACCTTTGCTATTCACATGTTCAAATAGCTTAAACTGTGAGGTCAGTTTAATTCTATTTTGCATGGCACATCTTCTCTGTGCACATTTCAGTCTCTGTTTTTCCAGGCTCCTGGTAAGTTCTTTCTAGAGTTGCTGATGTGCTTTATAACTTGTAGTTGTCATTCCTTCTAAAAAGCCTGCATAATTTTTTTTTTAGTCTTAAACAAGTTATCAGATGATCTTTTTTATTTTGAGTGCCTTGAAAACTGATAAAACACTAATGAAATTTCATAAACCTCTCACAGAACAGCATAATTATATCTCTCTTGAGCTCTGCAATACTTCATTAATAGATACAAGGCATGGGAATGACCTTTCTTGTCTAAACGATGTCAAACTTTTTGATCACATTCTAATAAACTGAGGTATGAAAACTCAAGTGACCACTGAGCTCCGTTTACTAAGACACGACCCACACATAAAATAAACCAGAAAGGAAAACAATGCACACTACAGAAAAACACTAGTCTGAATTCACCTTGGGAAGCACAAAAGAAAACCTTACACAGGTAAGCATTCCTTCATTTGTGTGTCTAATGTAGACAATAAAAGATCTAGAAGAGAAGCAGACAAATACATACAAAAACTAAGGGAAAGTAGGAATACAGTGTAATGAACGGTCTCACCAAATGTAGTCTTATTTGTTAAATATTGATTTATATTTTGCTTTTGGTTCTTATTTTCTCAGTCGTACTTCATCAATACCTCGGATGAAGGTAAGAATAGTTTTTTTCACACTGAGGATTACAATTTGTTACTCCTCCTGGGCCAAGTGTATCCCTGGTGAAACTTCAACATTTTCTGAGGACTGAATTGTCATGTATGGATCTTTTATTTTCTCATTACTAAGTTGGGTAGATTTTTTTTTTTTTTTCATTTATATTTTTATTTCTCATCTGCTGTTTCTTCATCAGGGAGAGAAAGACCACTTTCCATATTTCAGGTCAATGTGTTGGCATTCTTTCTGCTCTGTAATTGTGCTTCAGCCTATGTGTCTTGTGACAAACGCATGAGCGACTTGGAATAAAAAAAAAGGACAAAATAGAAACTTTTTTCCCAAGCATAGAGAGGTGCTTGAAAAAGGGACATGTTCTAAAGACTCAGTGAAGCCTGATAGGGACTTTGCTTCAGCAAAATGCAGTGAAAGCTTGCCATGTCAGTATGGTACTCACGTTGACGATACCCCAAGAGGAGGGATTTATTGCTTCAACCACCATCTCCTGTTTATGCACCCATAGCATTTTAAAGGAACAAGTTAACACCTCCTCCCAGTATTGCACAGTGCTACGTGGGCATGATGACCCACTCAAAATCAGCCTTGAGTTCTTCCCGCATGATGTATACTGTCTGGGGACAGGCAGGAGGAGCTGTGGTTGTCTTAAAGTTGCCACCAAACATCTGCTGTCACTGAGAATTACTTTTAATCAGCTGAGATGAACAGTTATTTTTCCACAAACACAATTGTGGGGTTTTTTCTCCACTGAGCTCACAAAATTCCCTAAAGATGAGCACATGTTAAAACATGCACAGCAATGGGGATTTCAAATGCACTAAAACACAAAAATGTCTGGATCCAGCATTTTTGTCTCAGTCTGTATAGCAACTAGAAACACTGGGCAAACTCACTCACACCAGATTCCGGTTACAGCCTCTGACTTACTGTCATCATGCCAGCAAAGATGAAGTTAAATCTTGTGAAAAGCAATGTACAGTTCCAGTTATTTCCCCAGCCCAAAAAGAGAAAAAGCAGGAGCATCAGTATGCAGCCAATGTATTTTGAAAAACTGGTTATTATATAAAAACCTCCTGGCTGCATCCAATGTTTTCATGTACAATCTTTCTTATTAAGTAATATAATTAACTTAACTATATAATAAATGAGAAATGCATCCAGGTGTCCCTTCCTTTTCCGAGCCTCTATTCATAAATGATAAAATTGTTCTCAAGTGTTCTCTTTGGCTTAGAGTACTAAAATGTTCTTACGGTATGTAGTTTAAATGAAATGTAACAATAATTAAATAAGTGCCAGTGAGGCTGCGAGCAAAACAGTATTTGGGACAGTTGGCACCGTCATTGCTTGTGTGGTGTGATAACAATAACTTCTTCAACTGAAAAAAAAAACAACACAAAACAACCAAAAAGCAAGGTCAGATCTTCCAAGCAAAACACTTCAACTACTGATGGACTGAGAACCAGCTTGTTACTAATTGGGTGTCTGTTCCACACAAACAGCCACAAAAAGATATTTTTTGTACCAATATGACACTTTTCAGGCAGAAAAAAAAATCCTAAACCAATTTAAAAGCTGAGCGTTCTTCTGTACAACCTATATTTTGAGATATTTCCAACACCTCCCATAAAACCCAGCACTTTCTCTTGGCAAATGTTCAGTAAAATGCAGTGATGATCTCTGTCTATTTAGAGCAGGAGGGAAAGGATGTGTAATCAAAGTGGGGAGTGATCTAACTGATAAAAATCAAGCAGAAAAATTCTGTTGTCCTGGTAAAAGGCTTAGACTGCACAGTGAAAGGCTTGGGCATTTTAATATGTAAACCCTATATATTTATTTCTGCATTCCCTTTAAAGTGAAACTCATGCTGTTGCTTAGATAGGGCCAAAAAAATTGACAATATGAAAATAATCCAATACAATTTTCATTCTGCCCTTGGGATTCTGAGCTGCAGTGACAAAGAATAATATCTGACTGCTTTTCCATTTTATACCATTCACGCAGCAAATCAACAATTACCTCTTAATAACAACAGTTGAGTTGCTTTGGGAGCTACAGACAGATGAGATGTTCACTCTAAATTCTGGAACTGCTCCACTTCTCTCATCCCTTCAGCCCTTTACTGTGTCCAGCCCTCAGTAGGTGGTAGCACAAAGATAAACCGTGCTGTTTTCCAGTAGTCCTGATTTTGCCTTTCCCCCAAGAAGGCAATGACATTAGACCTTGTACTGGGTCTGGCTAGGATGGAGTTAATTTTCCTTATAGCAGCTCATGTGGTGCTGCATTTTGGATTTGTGGCTAAAACAATGTTGATCATACACCAGTGTTTTGGCTATTGCGGAATAGTGTTTTCACAATGAGAAGATTCTCTCTTTTTCCCACTCTGCCCCCCCAGTGAGTAGGCTGGGGGTAGGCAAGGGGTTGGGAAGGGGACACAGCTTGGGCAGCTGACCTGAACTGGTCAAAGGTCTATTTCATACCATATAGTGTCATGCTCTGCAATAAAACTAGAGTAGAGGAAGAAGGGGGTGTGAGGTGGGCACTTGATTCCAAGGTGGATGCTGCTCAGAGAGTGGCTGGGCATGGGTCTGCTGGTGGGAGGTGGTGAATGATTGCTTTTGCATCACTTTTTTTTGCATCACTTTTTTTTTCTCCTCTACTTTTTCTTTCTTTTTTTTTTTTTTTTTTTTTTTATATTTCCTTCACTTACTCAACTGTCATTATCTCGACCCACAATTTTTCTCACGTCTGTTCTTGATCTCTCCCCCAACCTGTGGGGAGGCAGGAGGGAGAGGGGAGTGAGCAAGTGGCTGTGTGGGTGTGTGGCTGCTGGCCAAGGCCAACCCACGGCGGACCTATACTTCAGAGAAGTGTAGGCACTCAGCTCAAATGGAAATCAAAACAGTCAAATTCCCCATAGCCATGGGACAGTGTGAAGAGATTACATCATACTGAGAAATGTGAAGGCATACAGGGTCATGTCAGCAGCGTGAAACCATTGATCAGCCTTGTGTGACTTACTGCAGCAAATCACTTTCTCAGTGAAGGTGTTCGGTGAGAATTTCTTTATAATTCCAGTCCAAAGTTCATTAAAGTTAGTGGAAAGCTTCCAGTTACCATCTTGTTGCCTGAAATTAATGTCTTACGGTACCAATAGCCCTTTCTTCTTCTCAGCCAGACACAGGAAGGTGTGAAATAATGGAACCACAAGGGCCTTCCTACTGAGGTGGCCTGTGACTAATTATCAGAGGAAAAGCATGTAGGCGGGCTAGACAGTGGTCAAAATTATGGAGTCAAAGGTCTGAATTTGCCATAAACTTCCTCTTTGGTTTAATTAGGTTTGTAAGGCTTATTGGATGCTAATCATGCAAGCATGCAGACCTACAGCACACAAAGGTATTCTGCAAGGTAATCAGTTGAAGTGTTATGAAATGAGCACTAACATGAGCTGCTAGGCAACTCAGATACAGGCAGGATGGCAGATGACCCTTAATGTTTGTATTTAGAGCATTGCATCAAGCCAAGGTATCTACGGTGAAAAGTGTGGCAAGCAGATCGAGGGCGTTCATCCTCCCCCTCTACTCTGCCCTGGTGAGGCCGTATCTGGAGTACTGTGTCCAGTTCTGGGCTCCTCGGTTCAAGAAGAACAGGGAACTGCTGGAGAGGGGTGCAGAAAAGGGCTGCAAAGATGATTAGGGGACTGGAACATCTGTTTTATGAAGAAAGGCTGAGGGATTTGGGTCTTTTCACTCTGAAAAAAAGTCGTCTGAGGGGGGATCTTATCAACGCTTATAAATACTTAAAGGGTGAGTGTCAGGAGGATGGGGCCAGGCTCTTTTCAGTGGTGCCCAGTGACAGGACAAGAGGTAACGGGCACAAACCTCAACACAGGAAGTTCCATCTAAATATAAGGAGGAACTTCTTTCCTTTGAGGGTGCCAGAGCACTGGAACAGGCTGCCCAGAGAGGTGGTGGAGTCTCCGTGTCTGGAGACATTCCAAACCCGCCTGGACGCGTTCCTGTGCAACCTGTTCTGGGTGACCCTGCTCTGGCAGGGGGGTTGGACTAGATGATCTCCACAGGTCCCTTCCGACCCCTACCATTCTGTGGTTCTGTGACAATAACTGAGTTTTCTGAGATCTTTTTAGAGCTAGTGAAGAGAACTGGGGACAAAACACCTCATCCCGATGTAGACATCTGAAATAAGTCAAATGCACTGTACCTATTCCTGTCTGTAAAGGTCCAACAGGAGACAAACTCAGATGTAGAGTCTTACATTGTGCAAGTCGAGTTAAGGAAAATGAATTCAGCCCTGGGGCCTCTATTCAGTTACCCACACAGAGGCGCTTAGTGCCATTTGCTATGCCTGAGGCAATCCCACAAGTCTAGATTCAGCTGTAACTCCTGAAAGTCATGGGTTCATATCGACTAGTACTATTTGGATGTCTCAGACACCCGAGCATATTTCAAACGACACTAGCTGCCTGTGTTTAAGCAATTGAATTGAGACCTGAGAGTTTCTAAGTGCATTGATATCTGTGGAAGGACGACTTCAGGCAAACTATGGCAATGGGATGTGGCTCTAAAATTATCTGTCTTGATACTGTCACTACCCAACTTCCTGATGGCATCATCTAGCACATGTACACAGCAGAGTGCCTTTAAGCAGAGATGGTGACCAAGGGAGTACAAATGGCTAAAGCTTTCTTTCAGTTCAGAGTTTCTTTGGAAATCTCCCAAATTGGAAAACAGGCAGGGACACCAAGCCCCCATTGTTCCTATTGGTTTCATAGTGTTAAAACCATCCTTCTAGATTAAAATCGGTAACTCAGCTTTTTCACTTACCTTTTTATTTGTAACATAGTGTTTTATATATGGTATGAGAAAATGGGAATTTGCTAACTGTAACTGAAACATAAGGTGAGGGATTTCAATTATCTTACTTTCATGTTTGCAAAAATATTTTAAAATCTGGTATATATTGCACTTACACATAGAAAGTATAATTTGAATAAATCTGTTCCCATAATTAACATGCTTTAATTAGAGCAGGATATCATATCAGCTGCTTTTTTTGCACTATGGCATAAAAATCTATATTTAGTCTTCCTATTGTTAACTATAGCTAGTCTCTGTAATTATTTATTTCTATAAAAAACTAGCATTTTGGTGGGTAAATTTAAGCAAAACAAGTTATCTGAGTTCAGAAAATAGTACTTTGCTTTAAATGAAAGGAAGAAAATAATGAAATTAAGATGCACAAGAAGATCAGATCACTGCAGCTCTATTGATTTCAATGGAGCTTTACTGATTTACAGAAGTGGATCTGAACCTTCATGTTTTGCAGTAAAACTGACACAGTGTCATACAACACACACGTCTAATTATATATTGACACTCCACAAAAGGAATATCATTACAGAGGAATGAATCACTATGTAGAAAATGCAAAAATCCCAAATCTGCAGATACAGCCAGAGATGTTAGGGTCACAGAGAGGTTTTTTTTTTTTTTTATAAAGTGACTTTATGCATTGCTGTAGAGAGTTTTGTTCTGTACCCAAAATCAATGTTAGTTATGGATAGATGTGACTGGCAGATAGTTACACCTGTATACTTGAAAAATTTATGATATTTCATGCTTAGGTGCAAATATATTAATACTCTATTAGGCTTATATTATTTTCATAATGGAAGATTTTGCTCGTGCTAAAACCTTGTTTCTGGGAGGTGATGGAACATGGATGGTCCAGGGTCCTTGTCTTCCATGTATCCAAACTTGGCACCTGTTAGTTTAAAGCAAGGTGTGTAGGTGATTGCTCCAGTCTGTCACGGAGTCATAACAACACCAGGGCAGGGGCAGAGGCAGAGGCAGAGGCACCAGAGTTTGGAGGGGCTCCCAAATCCTTGCCTAGATATACCCTGTGAGAATCAGCAGGACTTTTCAAGCAGAGGCTTGTGGACTGAATCTGGAATCACAAAATGGCTTTTGTACAATTCTGGCCCATTCTTCCCTCCCACCTTCAATGGAGAACCTGGTGCAATATTTACTGGGCGATACAGAGATGGCAGTGGGGTTGGAACTAGATGATTTTTAAAGTCCCTTCCAACGCAACACATTCTATGACTCTATGAATTGATAATTTTAAGCACACAGTAACACTTTCGCAGTGCAGGGACAGGAATCCAGGTGTTCTCCAAAACAGGCTTGTGTCTGGTGCTTCATGATTGTGAAGGGTCTGTTACACCCATATTGTCTCTAGACCACCTCAGTTGCAAAGTGTACCATCAGCTCTGACCCAAAAGTGTCCCTGCAGGGCGTCCCCCTCTCTAGAGCAATGTTCGTTGGTGCTGCCGTCCTGGGGGTGCACAGGAGAGGTTTGACACATCACTGCTGGCAAAGGGAAGAGGGCACAATTACTCCTATATGCATGGGACCATACCCTGCCATTTAGACAAGTGCAATATAACCTGTTTACACTCTGCTTTTACAATATCAATACCTTCCCTTGTAAAACTACAAGAAGAAAACATCTGAAGTGCCCTGAATGAATCTGGGCACCAAGCCATTTGAAAGGTATGCTACTCAACTGCATACTCCACATCAATAACCAGATCTATTAAATTATAATAAAATTTATAAACAGGCAACACAACATGAATTCTATGATTATCTAGTGCAAAATCTCAAATGCAACTTTTTTTTTTTTTTTCCTAGGAAAACCACACCAATAGCTCCATGGAAGTAGTGTTTTAAAAAAGAAAGCCTATGATCATCATGTGCATAAAAGAATTTAGACATGTAATTGCTTCCTTAGACTTTTTTTGCACTATGGAAGTGATTGCATAGCAGAGTGTAGGAAAATGTAGGTCTTGATCTCTCCCTGATTGCTAACCCCCATAAGAATCTAGTGCAGCTGTCTGACCGAGAAATCACTATTCAATTTTAGCAGAAGGATATTTTCCCTCCCTTTGGTCAAAGGTGTCAATGTACCACAATGAAAAACATATGAACTGTTAATCTTTCATTTATGCTCTCAGTGTGGCTGACTGGATGATACATTGTATTTTTTTTTTCTGTCTTTTTTTATGCCATTTCCAGTTGATAAGCTATTAGTTCCCTTCCAACATTGCTGATGAACTGAAATTCATGTGGCTGAACCTGTATGATTTTGTTTATTTCTCTTTGGGACAGAGTGGAGATAGAAGAGATCTATGGAGGACCACATAAAATATCCTTTTACTGTCAAGAGTGACCAGTTCCTTTGAATTACCATCTCTGCTGACATGAGGTATGTTTGCAAATCTTCTAAGTAAACAAGAAAAGGGTAGTATTAAAAGTCAAACACCTATTCAGAGAATAAAAGCCTTTATTTCTTTCTTATATGGTGTTTGTTATATAGGATATTTCTGTAACTCTACAGTGATATTCCTTGAATATACTTGGATGCAAATATCAAAGGTTCAAGCTATGTATAAAAGCATCTATATTCAATCTCTTTGAAACAACAGTGAAATGTCAGATTTAATAGGAATGTAGTCTTAAGTGGAGAAGGGGAAAGCCTTGAAGGTATTTAACCAGACATACATGAACATGAAGCTTAAAGTTCACAGTGAAGTTGCAAAGAAACATGAACCTGCCCTGCTGCTTAGCAAAAGCAGGCACATTTCCTAAAGTAATTGCACAGATATTCCCCCAGCTGCAGTCACAGAAGCCTGATGCTTCAAGCTGGGATTGGGAACGCCTGTTAAGAAAAGTGGTATAGCTATATTTCTCTACACATTCCTCAGTTTTTCTTCACAGAGGCTGTTGTCACCTAGAATGCTTTCGTCACCTGGAGGAAAAAACAATTAAATAAAATCTTCAGCCTTTAGTAACAGAATTGCATTAACATTACTTTTCTGCCGCAGAACACTGAAGCTAACAGCTTTCCCCCATTCGCTTATCTCACATATTCATAGAAACCTGAGTTAGGAAAGGTATAGTAGGAAATATACTTAATTCCCCTGACAATGAAGAATTGCTCTCCAAAATTTCTGCTCTGGCCAGAAAAAAAGTTGTACAGTGAATGCTTTGGGGTTTCCACCATTTCTCTTGGGCATTCACTGTAGCTCTCCTTTTTAAATGTTTTCTTCTGTTTTTATTAATACTCAATCTAACTTTCTTCTTCTTCCCCACCTCCTGCTTTTTTTTTTTTTTTTTTTTTTTTTAAACTTGATTGCTCTGACTTCCACTGTAGCATCTAAACATTGGCAAACTGGATCAATGCTTTGACTGTAGCAATAATTTATCTGAAAATGGCAATTCGAAACAAAATCTCCCTCTGTCTTTCTTCAATCCTCCCCTCCCCTCCTTTGCTGTGAGTTATAAGAAAGCACATGTCTTGGAGGTGCTCTTTCTGTGTCTGGATGACATAGATAATATCATGCATTATTGTGGTGTATTTGGCATTAAAAATAATCTTGCTCTTATTGTCTTATCTTCTTGAGGAGGTATTTCAAGTGGCATTAAATGTTGACCCAGAGTTAGAGCTCCAAGGCCACCTTGAGCTGACAACAGTGTCCATGAGTACGTCTTCGAGTTTGGGAAAATGATGCTCTGGCTGCTGGGTCAGGAAACGATTATGACAAAGGAATGGGAAGACAAGGGTGGTCTGTTCTCTGCTCATAGGGACAGTATCTCATGGTCTGGCTTTAGTTACTAAAATAGATGAGATATTCCAAAGTGAAACTTCTCTCCAAATACCGTAAGATGGATCTTCACTCCACAAAGGTGGAAAAGGCAATTTCATATCTTTTTAGAACACAGTAAAAGAGGCTTAAGTGAAGTCAAAGCACATCCTGTTCACCACGAGCAGTTGGTAAATGATCAACATATGATAACTTTGTTGTGTGTCAAAACCCCTGAAAACTCCTAAAAGCAGGCAGGGAGGGGGAAAAAAAGTTTCTCTTTTGCAATGGCCTGCTCTGCGGATGGAGAACTACATGCTTCCCTTGCTCATGCTGTGTCACTACTTTTCCCTCATGCTAATCTGAACTCCTCAACTTCATGCTGCCTCCTCTGTGGAGCTCTGGCTCTGGCCAGATGACATGCTGCTCATGTCAGCATCAGCTTGTCAACACCTCCATCCCTTGTGGAAGTAGATAGATACATATTCTTAAGGTAGTTAATTAGTAAGAGATATGGAAATCTTCTGTTTCTTACCCAGTGCCATGAATCTTAGCTGTGCTGCTGTACCTGTCATTTAGTAAAATATATATGAACGGCTTTGGAATTAGCTGGCTTGTGACCCAAGCAGACTGGACCAAACAGCACAGAAAATCACGTGACACTTGAGAACGGACAGGCTAAATGCTTGCTTCTGCCTTAGCAAGCCAGTTTCTCATTAGGTTGGATGTGTCTACACTGCACAGAAATCACAGCAGCAGCTGCCACATTCACATACCCTACAGACTGGTAGAGAATGAGCACGTCTAATAACTCTACATGCTGATTCTCTTCTACTAAAAAGTAAATGCAGTTTTCAGGTTCTTAGATGCTGCTCTTTGGCATGGTGCTGACTGCATGTAGATAACAGACTGTAGCTGAAAAGCTTTAAAAGGCAACCCAGTGTGATGTTCTTCAAAGTCAGGGGGAGGAAGGGGGGCATCCCGTTGTTTTAACCTACAGAAGGTGATAGTAGAGCCCTTTGAGGATATCTTAATGTGAATTCAGCAGGGAGAAGACTATTTTCTAAAAGAAAGAGCATTTTCTTGGCATTCTTGGAACAAAACAAAATACGGGAGGGGGAAACTGTGACTGCCAAGAGTGATCAAATCACCCTGCTTTCAGAGACAAGCAAACTGTTTCCGACAAAGCTTCAGGAAGAGCATACTGGAACTCAGAAGAACCCCAAGCCTGATGGCTAAATTTCCTACCATGTCTCTGCCAAGCAGACCTTCACAATCAAATGAATAATAGAGGAAGCTAATAATTTAGAGATGTGATGTATCAAAACAGCGTGAATTTTAGAGATGCTTAAATACAAATACTCTGAATATGAGCTGCTTTGCTGACTGCTTGAGTGTTACTGGAAACCGGTCCCCACACAGTCACCACAGAGAGTCTCATTTTTGCCCATCCATAATATTATGGTGAGAAAAACTTACTGAGATAGGCAGAAAAAGGTTACATGATCCTGGTTAAACTTCTATCTTGTGTGGGTCAGACATGGTTTTCATAGCAGAGATGCTAACAAAAAAGTCAAACTGCAGATTCAAGTTTTCAAAATCATAAGCATATTGCAAAGCTCCTTTTCCCATCACATTAGGGCATGAAATCTTCATGCCACTAAAAATTACAAAGTTTTGGAAATCCAATGGGACAGGAAAAAAATGCTCCTTTTCAGAAGCTTCCCCAGCCTCGCTCTGGCTTTTTTTTTACATTTCAGAACTTACTGGAACTCATTTTTCCCTGGTTCAGAATCGAAGTGAACGTTTTTTACTTTTGCAGCATTTCTGGTTGTAGACAGCAGAAATCTTACAATGACCATTGAATTATTTGTTCAGGTGGGGTTCACCACACCTGACTTCACGGGACTGAGATGATTTAAACCAGTCCTCTAGGCTCTTTCTACACCGATTAAGCTCATAAAAGCTATTCAGAGGGATGTTTGTATTCAGTGGGATGAACTACCATTTGGACCTGTCTAGTGAAAAAAAACATAGGTAAGCTGAATAAACCAGTTATCTAGCTTCAAAATGGAGGAATTTAGGTGAGCTTCAGACCTTCTGAAGGATGTGAATATAATGCGGTGCAGAGCTCATGATGAATGAGCAATATCTTGCAAGCGATATTAGCTCAAACACATCACCAAGCTGGTACATCAGTACTGCTTTTGTGACCTCAGCCAATGCGCTTGTATGTCAACACACCAGATGTGCCAGTTTATTGATGGAAAGCTTAGGGATCTTTAACGTATCACTTCACTAGGTAGTGTAGATGTGTGCTAAGAGATCAGATCTGTTACACATAAAAATTTAACATAATGTAAAATATTTAGATAGACATGAATAGATCCCCAACACTGCAGGCTCAGCTCTCATTGAACTCAACAGAAGTTGATTGAGAGAATATGGGACAGTATTTATTACAAAAATGAGGATAGGATAAAATCTGAATCTCTCTATATGGAAGTGCCATACCTGACAGCAGATAACAATGACAACATCACCCCCTTCCTCCCATTAGTCTGCGCAAATGATGGTTCTGCATCAGGGACTTGTTTGAAACCGCCTGGTGAAAGCAGCAAAGCTTCCTCTGCACATCCTTCATCTATGGGATGGATGAGATATTTCATTTCATACATCATTTACTGTTTGCTGCAGTTATTTCACAAAGACTTATTTTGACTTTGCTAGAAATGTGAGAAGGAGTTTCCAAGTTTGGAAATTTCTGCAAGCAACAAGCTGAACTGCAGCTCCAACTGATGTGAGTCATCAGAGACCCATTGACTTCCACAGTGTTATATATTTATGTTATTTGTCTACTGGGTGTAGTTCTGAGGTCTATGAAGCTATGTTAACATGGTAGAAGTCAGATTGAGAATAAGACTATTTTTTATACCTGAAACTGAATTTTAAAGAAAGGTATTTTATATTCTGTGTTTATACCAGTACTATCTTATGAATGAACATTTTCACCTTTCTACTGCTTTTGTATGTCTCTGAGAAATCTTGTCTCACCAACTCAGTAACATAGTCCTTCAAAAACTTGGTCTAAATTATCTGCTGTCTAGAACAAGAGACAGGACAGGTATATGCAGGAGGTTAAACTTGGTCCAGTTACTGACCAGCGAACTTTCAGAAATCACTTAATATCAGGATACCATTAATGAACAGTCCTTTTTGTTCCCATTCCCAAAATGGACTTCCTTAATGTTTGAGACAAAAATCAATATTTAACATGCTCTTCCATTTCTTATGTTATCCTTTTGATTTGAATTATAAGGAAAAAAAATATATCTTAGAGTTCACACAGTATATGAGGGATGAACTCAAGGGATTAACTCCTTTCATGTCCTTGGAAGGGCTAAGGGAAGAAAGTAGTACCTGCTAGTCTGGTCTATCCACTCATATACCACACAAATAATTTCCTGGGAAAGTGTTTTCACCTCTTCTTTCCCCTGCAGACAGCCATATATAAATATTATAGGAGGTATTTGGATCGGAAATGGCTGAAAATAGAAATAAATTGGGATATTTTTGAATATCAACATTAAAATTTAATTTAGAGCGATATTCTGAAAGAGCTGTATGATGTGACTTCATATGTTAGGAAGTCACTGGTCTTGATATCTGATGTGTCATTTCCCCTTTTTGGTTCCTAAATATGAAACTTCTTAATTTACTTTAACATCACAAAGTAATGACAATTTTAAAAAGAACATGACAGTGTCCCTTTCACCCCTATTCTCCACTCTAAAGTTGTTTTAGGGAAAAAAAAGAAAAAAGTTGTGAGTTTTTGTGAGCAGGACAAAATCCTAAACCAGTTTAATTCTCATGATGAACCTTGTTACATTCTTCCTACGCTCATTACTTTGAAGAGGAAACTGCAAAAATAAAAGGCTGGACAGTCAAGCTCCAAATCTTTTCAAGCATGATTGTGAATGCATTTACAAGCAAGCAATGCTGCGTGAACCAGAAAACAGTAAGCGCGTTGCAAATCCTCCATCTGCCTGGGCTTGAAATAAGGACATTGCAGAGCTCATCTGCAGACGGATGTTGCTATTTAATGTGATTTCCAACAAACCATTCATTAAATTCATAGCTGCACCTGATACTCATTAATGTGTTCCTGCTTACAAGTTCTCTCAAAATAGGCTGTTCCACAACTTTTGGAAGTTTTACACACCAGCTTGCAGCAAACTGCAAGAAATGGAGGGTGGAGGGTGTGTGTGTGGGGGGCATTTACAGTGGATTTCTGAAATCATAGTGAATAGTTGTGATGTATTTAAAAATTAAAATAACATGGGTGTCCAATCTTCTAAGTAGCTTTGAACTTCCCCTTTCAAAGAAACTTTGGTGTTGATCCAGGAACACACAGATAACAAGGGCAGTGGGGAAAAAGTGCTCTCTGTAAATAGATAGCACTCTGATTTCAGAAAACTGAGAAAGGCTACAGTCTGACCTGTCATATGCTAGGAATTAGAGTAGTGATCAGAAAATGAGTGCTTCCAGGGGTCTGTACAAATCTTGGTACTTTCAGCCTAGTGACTTCAACAGATCTTTCCTCATTTCAGATGGTTTTGATTGCCTTAATACTATTTTCAATTAGAAATTATTTACAATTAAAACTGGAAACTTAACTTTTTTACTTATGCCAGATATCTTGTTGAATCCATAGCAAGACAACTACTAAAATGCTAATATGTACACCGATAAAGTGAAAGCTTATTAAAAAAAAATAATCTCATTACATCTTGCCATTCCTTTGTGAGCCTTTGGACACAACTACATAAAGCATTGAAGTTTATTATATGTTCAAAGTTTTGAAGTGCTGGAATCAAAGTAAATAATAATAATACATTTTTTTTTTTCTGACAGTAAAGGATCAAGCAATATAAATTCTGTCTTCCCTACTGTGTTTAAAGATTTAATCTCACTCTTCATTTGTATATAGCCTTTCTGCACATTGACAAGAGCGTGAGTCTAGACAATCATAAATGAGAAATCCCTGCCCTTGAGATAGATCATTTCAAGGGTATAAAGATCAGCCATTTTCAGGTCATTGAGCTGATATAATGTTGCAACATTTATTGCTTATGAATGAGCCCTGTGCAAAAACTCATATCACACCTTGTATAACATGAGATAGAATTGCCCGTGTGAAGTGATACTTTCTTAGACTTCTTTCTCTGACATTTCTACCTGTGTATTGTCTTCCTATTCCCTCTCGCTGCTCTAATTTTTCTGTGCTTTACCAACTGTTGTCACATGTTTATCTCTTGGGTAATTAAGTGAATTCTCCCATATGCATAAGAAATTTTGTTTTTTTTCACCTTCTCTGTAAGGATCATCTTGCTCATTTCCTGAAAGAGCCCACTGTCAGACGGACCAAAAATATTGCAGATATTGGCTGCCTCAAATGGTGAGTGGCAGCAATCCTCAGTGTGCAACGGTTATGGCTTTGATCCCATACCTACTGACCACTGAGGTGGTAAACCCTGTAACTGTCTCTTTTCCTACAAAATTACTGAAGCTGTACTTGTGGCTGAGCTCCACATAGCTTGAAATCACCTAGTGAAGTCACATGGCTGTGCCACATTTGAGCACAGATCTTCCAATAATATCAACCTGACGCTTCTTGCTTTTAATTTCTGTTCCTCTCCTTCCAATTCCAGTCTATATTGTCCATGGTCAGATAAAAGTGCAGAAGACTATAGTTCCTAGAACCAAACTGGAATCACAGTATGGCTATCTGTAGATCCTCAGGGCTGTTGCCTGATGTCCCTCAAAGGGAATGCTAAATATCACAAAACGTAAGTAACTTTGCAACTGAAGTACTACTGAAAATTGTTCTCGCTGTGCTTCTATGGTACTTACACCCAAATCATACACAACCTAGTGTCTCTTTAGTCCTAATGTAGCATCAAAATTAGCAGCTGAATTTCAAAATTCTGATTCCCTTCTGAAAAATACGTGCTAGCCATTGTGATTTATTAGTTGTGATCAGTTTTGCATGCACTTAATCTTGAACACAGTTAAATCACTGTAGACCTCCCCAGTGCAGGAAGAAAGGATCTACAAAGGGTCATACTTATAAGCCAAGAAGACCTCGTTGAACATCTGACTTAAGAGATGTCAATGTGTGACAACACAGTTTGGTCCCTCCTGACATTGCTGAGTAGATGACAGCAATGCTGTCATCTACTGCTGGAAAGGGTGCATTTAACTGCTGGAGAGGGTGCAGCAGAGAGCTACAAAGATGATTAGGGGACTGGAACACCTCTCTTATGAAGAAAGGCTGAGGGATTTGGGTCTCTTCAGTCTGGAAAAAAAGACGACTGAGGGGGGATCTTATCAATGCTCATAAATACTTAAAGGGTGGGTGTCAGGAGGATGGGGCCAGGCTCTTTTCAGTGGTGCCCGGGGACAGGATAAGAGGTAATGGGCACAAACTTGAGCATAGGAAGTTCCACCTAAACATGAGGAGGAACTTCTTTCCTTTGAGGGTAGCAGAGCACTGGCACAGGCTGCCCAGAGAGGTGGTGGAGTCTCCATCTCTGGAGACATTCAAAACCCACCTGGACGGGTTCCTGTGTAACCTGCTGTAGGTGACCCTGGTCTGTCCGGGGGGTTGGACTAAATGATCTCCAGGGGTCCCTTCGAACTCTATGATTCTATTCTATTCTAAATGAAAACTGCTGATTCTTGTGTATCAAAGTTCTACTTGAAGTCCCTATTTTCTCAAGGTCAGTAAAAGCACAGAGACATACCTTTTCAGTGAACAGTTTACAGTTTGTTGTTTTATGATTATTCTTATAATGTCTTATTATGGTAATGATGTCTTGTCATTATTCTTCTGACATCCATCCTTTGCAAAAGAATACCGGAATGGGAAGATATTGTACCTTCCCAAGGAGACCATGATCTCTGAGACTGGATAGTAAATAGAGTCCACAAAGCATTAAAACAGCAGATTTAAGCTTAAGACTTGCATTCAGCACACCCAAAGAGCATTTACCTGAGATGCCTAATTTACAAGCCTGTCTGCCTTAGGCTCCTTCTTAAAGTTATCACCCTCAGCAGCTGCTTGGCTTTCTCCATAGACTAGGGGAGAGCTCCGGGTGTCTGTTCCCAGGTTAGATGACACAGTTAAATGCCTGAGAGATACCCAAAGGTGCCAGTGACAGCACTTATCTCAGTTTCTTACATAATCCCCTTTAGGCATCAGGGTTTCCTTGGCTGTTGCTGATTCATATCTCACTAGGAGTCTGTCCTCGTGGGTGGCTGTGGGGACATTTTGTTCTTTGTGCCTTCCTTCCTTCCTTCCTCCCTCCTCCCCCTCCCCATCACACTTGAATTCTCTGGCAATTCAGCTGCAATATCTCTTCACGGTGGCATCTTCCCAGGGACAGAACATGCTGTACATTTTTGTGATGTATTTAATAAAAATCAACATTCACCCATATCATTACAGCAGTCATGGGAGCAGGCTTTAAACAAAATGCTGAAACCCAAATATACCAACCTGCCTCACCCTGTGGCTTTTGCATTACAAATTCCTCCAGCAGCTGTGAGAAAAAGAGATAAGATCAGGTTCTGTCACTTGTACCAGATTTCTCTTGTCCTTCAAAATGAAAAATCCAGTCATAAATAGGTGTGGATTCATATGTGTATATGTATAACTGTACAAACACAGTTAATGCAACTCCCCATTTCTCCATCAAAATGCTAAAACTACAAGCTGAGGGATCACACTTCTAGGAATATTTTCTTTCTAGAAGACGTTGGGTATGTGATAGATGATGCTCAGAAAGCTTTATTATCTTGTGTTATCCTGTGGCACTTGTAAATATGATTTCCCTCTTGCTAATGTGGAAGTATGAGGCACAGAAAACTGAAAAGGTGCTCCAGGTCCTTGCAAAAATCATTAGTCAGACTGAAACCAACACTTACACAGACATTATCACTGCTGCTGGCATGATTATATCCTCTTAAAGTAGTGCTTAGAGACCTCCAGGTGAAAGCAAGTCTTTATTATGGTAAATGCTGGACAATACACCTATAACACGAATTCCTCCATAAAAGAGTTTATAATCTAATTGACAGGAGATTGTCAGAAAAATGAGTGGAAAGTCATGCTATGATGATCCAGAAGGGAGATAAACATCATAAACACAATGCAAAATAAAATAAAGGTGCACTAAATACAACAGAGACAAAACGTGTGTGTCAGAGCCTGCTCTAAAGATTGCTGAGACTGGATTGCTCCAGCCCCTCTATTTTTAGGGGCTATTTTCTTTTGATGCCTAATACCCAGCTGCTATCTGACACTAAGTCACGACCTTTTGGGTGGAGCTGAGCATCAAGGCACCTACCGAAGGCCATCTGGAACTTCAAATGCCCAAATCACCTAAGGACTCATTTTTCTAAGCTTGCTCAGATCACAGCGCTCACTTTCCTGCCACACTCAGCACAGGGTACAGAGATGCACACCACTTAGATCAAGATCCACCGGTCAGGGAGCAGCAAGGTTCGGCTGCTCCCCTAAGGACATGGAGCCGGGAGCCAAAGCTGACCCCAGAACATGCAGCGCCCTCATCCATGGGATGCATCTTGCCAGGAACTGGTAACAGGGTCCAGCAGCAGCAGACACAGCAAGTGGTGCACCAGGTCTGGGAGCCCAGTCAGGAGAGAAAGGAGATGGAGCCAGAAACAGGAGCGGAGAAAAGGCTAAAACATAGGTCCAAGGGTACATCCAAGATACAGGGACAAAGGCAGGACCGGAAATGAGTTACAAGAAACACACACGGGGGCCTACCCAGGAGTCAAGCTGCCTACTGTAGGTCCAATGTCCATGCAGAAGGCAGGGCAAGAGGGAAGGCTGCAAAGAGGTGGACCGACAATATAGAAAAATCCAAACAGGCCTAAGTTTAAACAGTATTCCTGATCTCACAGGCAGATGGTGTAGGTGATGGGCTCAGTCAAGGCTAATCAAGGCCATTAGGCCCTACTGCAATACTTAGTTTTCACTGCTGCTTTGTTTCTTTGAGGTTAGAAACCCAGACTACCAAGGCTCCTCTTATATTTAATGAAGATAAGTGATTGCTTCTTAATTAAGCTGAACCATCACCTTCTGGAGGTACTAATTGTGTCTAGAAAGTTAATCCTAAAACCCAGAACCTGAGATTTGTGCTGTCTTTTGCATAACAGCCCAGTAGTTACGGTATTCTTCAGGAACTGGAAGACCTGGGGTCTTAATTAGAAGGGATATAAGATCTTTGTATCAAAAGACTACTCTAACCAACAGTTTATGTGCCACTGGGAGATGTAGGAGCTGTCTTAAGTCAACTTCTGCATAAATTAAGCTACCAGCATCAGAGCCAAGATGCTGATAAGACATGAAGCTTGGAGAAGCTTGTTTAAACAATATGATTAAAATTCTCTATTGGGAGGGTATGTCTGTTCTCCTTTCTGACTGATGGGCCATGGGAGAGGAGCAGAGAAGGAAGTTTTGCATTTGTCTTGTTCTGGCTGCTGCATTTGAGGTTAAGTGGAATGTTTTCACATGGAGGAACGTTGTACCTTCCCAGTGTGTAATCATGGCTGCAACTCAGAGGTAACAGAAAAGTGTTTCCATAGAAGACCATGTAGAGTTTATTGTAGTTCAGTAAGTCCTTGGAAGTCTTAGCTTGACACCAAGACTTAAAAAAAAGAACCAATTCCCCAGAGACATGTGGGAGGAAGGAGATTTTTTTCTGTGTGATTCTTTCACTTTTTCATGTCTAACAAGGGAAATGTGGAGTTCTTTGTTTTTTGTGTATCTGTTTTCAGATAAAACAGAGCTTCAGAGACTGAAAGCTTGGTTTGTGCTCTTGGTATGCGCTTCTTAGGAAGACAATCAAGGCCTCTTCATACAGTGTTTTGGCTATTGTGGGGTTTTAACCCAAAGGCATAGACTAAACCTCTTTTCCCCTGCTCCTTGGCTTCTTTGTGTCTTCGTGTGAAATGAAGTTACGGCTCGGGGCATGGATATCCTACTCAAACACTCTTGTAGCCTCCTTCCCCCTCTTCCCCAGTCTGGGCTTTAGGTGTTGTATAACTGGTGTTAGGCATCTAAACACCTTTATGGATCTCAGTGCAGAGAGATATATTCCCTATATATATATCAGGGTCTGATGTCTCTTTTGTATAAAAGCATATTCTTTTCTATGCATCTCAGGCAATTTTTCCTTCATTTTCTACTGTTATTATAGACAACTGAAGAAAACATGTTTCAAAACCTAACACTCCCTGTCATTTATTTCAGAAATACTGTATTACAGCCACCTATTAGTCTGAAGAAAAATGTAGGCATTAGTGGCTTGTTTTTGTTTGAAATCGGTTATTTAATATACAGCTGCACTGTAGCATGTTTATCAGAATTTACTGCCAAGTCTGAAATTGCTTCAGCTTATACAGCAGGAGCCTACTCTTCTTTACACTGGTTTTACTCCAGTATGACTACGTTCATTAGAGTGGAGCTGCTCCTGACTTCCACCTGGACAAATGAGAAGAGGATTAGGCTGGGATGTTTATCACTACATTTTACTACAATTGCCTTTCAATCCTCTCACTAAATCTGTGTTCAGTACTATTCTCTTTGATTGATTAAGATTAAATCATGGATGCAAATTGAACATTAGTCCTCAAAGCAATTTGAGATACATGTTAAGGTATTTATGAAACTGTTTCCTTCACAGAAAGCAATGTGTTAGAAATAATGTCTTGTATCTACTACTCTATTGTATTTTTTTTCCTGGATCTAACTACACAGTTGTTGTAAGTCTTTGTTGGAGGACAAATGGGAAAGGGTGGGAGAAAACAGTGGGAAAAGGAATCAATTTAAATTAAAAAGCATCCTTCCTCCTCCTCTCTCCACTAGAGGCTTTTAGACTTCCTTCCCTTTATGGAATTAAGTGTTGCCTATACCTGTAACTCAGGCATGCACAGGACCTGCACATACATGGCCTGTGTCCATGTGAGTAAAACAGGTTGGCCTTTGGCAAACTGCCTCCTGGGAACGGAAACTGGCATAATTTAATTTCCTAGTATAGACATCAGTTAAAATTGCTGACAGCACTAAAAGCTGCAATTCCCTTCTACATCTTCACTCTCAAGGGTGTGAGATAAAGTTTTTGCCTTTAGCAACAAAGCTTCTCATGAAACTACACTAGTAAGAGAAAGAAATCTAGGCATTGGGATTTAGAGATAGCCCTGAAATTTGCATCCTGCAGGTTGTCCTTATTTCTGCCTTTTTGTACCTTGAGGATGATGCAGCTGTAACCCACAAATCTTTGGACACAGCTGATACTAAAAGCCTACATCAGGTAATTCTGTGTGGAAAATAATCCAAGTTCCATTTAGTCAATTTTTTCCATCTATTTTTTTTTTTCCAAAAAGGGAAGAAAACATTTTCAGGTTTAGTTTTAATTTTTTGGTTAACAAGTACACTTTTTTAATACAAAGTAAGAAATGTTAACAGTATTGATTGTTTGTTTGTTTGTTTGTTTGTTTTTAATATGACCATTTTCAAATACAGATATCTATTTTTTCTGTAATATCCAAATGAAAAAATTTGGGACGTACATCTGGCCAGATTTAGAATAATTTTCTATGCGGATTTCACATGTTTTTCCAATAAAGTTCAAGTTCTAAAGTGTGACATTTTAACTTAACAATGGAGAAAAGAATCTCTTAGAAAAGTTATAATCTTCAATTACCGTTTAGGAATAAGGCTTCAAGTGTTAATCCCAAATACGTGGAATGGAATATGAAAGGAAGATATGTGAAAGGTAGGACCAAAGAAGGGGAATGAAAGATAAAGTGAGGCACAGAGAAAGTATTTTACCTATCTATACGGCATCAGTGACATCAGTTGTAGAACTTCAGCCTGTTAAATTACCGGAGGAGTTTACCTTTTTGTTTTGGGTTTGTTTTTGTGAGGTTTTCTGGTTTTGCTTTTGTGTTGGGTTTTTGTTTTTTTTTTTTGTTTTTTTTTTTTTTTTTTTTTTTTTTTTGGTGAAAATACACTCTGTAAATTCCAAAAGTTGAAACCCTTGTGCAGATGTTTTAAAATTGGTAAGCCACCTCAAAGATAGTCTAGAAACACAAAGAAAACAATGGACAAAAGTAAACCCTAAAGGAAAAGTCTGCACTGAAAACTGCCTGTGTGAATTTTCCAGGCTGTCAGAGAAGGACAACCTTAAGGAAGAAATATCTTCACATTTTTCCAGAAACTGTTATGCTGTGATGTTGCCAGGCACTGTACCTCTAAGCAGCACAACCGGACAAGTGTTTCTAACAACAAGAGAAGAAAATTCATGGAACTGAGAAGGTACCACTGGTCTTTTGATGGACAACTTGGACGTCTCATGCTATATACCAAGACTAAGGCCAACTACACTACACCAGTGTCAAAATAGGGGAGAAAGGATACGGATGTATTAAGGTGTGCTCTTGAAATCATGCAAGATGCTCAGTCTTGTGAATTTGGAAGAAAATTAAAACTTATCAGAGACTGAGATGTAAGTGAGTTTACAAGCTCATAGCTTTCCTTCAGAAAGTTTATCTTCAAAATACAAAAATATAGCTGTTCACAAAGACTGAAATAGCTAAAACATGTCTTTTCGGCTTTGTTTTACCTTGGTTGCAAATGGGTAGCTGATAACCCTTGTTACTGCTGCTAATCTGATTGCTACCTTGTAGATATTTTGTTTCAGCTACTACCTGGTCTGGCCTCCTGTTTAATGCACATAGTCAAATCCCACCTCATTACACTTGTACCGAGGACTCCACATGGTCTTTGGCAAAGAGATATAAGCTCATTGCAGTCACAGTTTGAGAGGTGTGCTACGTTAAATTGGGAAAATAGCTTTCAATACAGAGGCACTGCTTCCAACTGCCTTGGAGCGTACCACAAACTCACATCTACCTGGAAAAATCTGTGTAGCAATGGCCTAAGTGAAGCATGGCCAAGCCTTGTCTTGTTATTGCCTTTCAGATTTGGCTGGGAAGCTTGAAAAGATGGAGAACCTGCCATTCCTCTCAATACTTTGTTTCTTTGGCTAATCATCTTTACTATGATTTTCTGACTGATTTCTCATTTGCATTTGTTTGGATTTCACTTCCAACAACTGCTCCTTGTTATGCCTTTCTTTGCTACATGGAGAACTACTTAAGTACCTTCTATTTCCTCCCTCTGGAGGTATTTATGAACCATAATCAAGTTGCTTCTCAGTTATCTTTTTTTTTTTTTTTTTTTTTTTTTTGATAAATGAAAGAGATTGCAGTCATTAGATTTGTTTGTTTTATCCAACTGTTGTTTTTATCATAAATTAGACTTGTAAACTTTCTAGGGTACTGACCATCTTTTGGAAATATTTGTGCATAGTGTCTAACACAGTAAAGGCTGAAATCCAAATAGAGACCTCGTGTTTTGTGACATTATAAATACTGATTCAGTAGAGCTGCTGTTGAAACCTTTTTTTTTTTTCCTTGGAATGTATGCCAGTGTGTATGTCAAATTTTCTCCTTCACCTTATTTCTCTTAATCCTACAATTTCACTGCATTATGTCTTGTGATAAAAGCGTTTCCATCACGGCCAAGCTATGATAGTTTTTGGTGAATGGACTGCAAATTAACTCAAGCTCAGTTCAATTCAGTGAAATGAAGTCTATTAACTGATGATGGTTCCGGTTTCTCAGAGATCCAATTCTTACCTCATTTAAATCATTCATACTTTTCCAGATGTAAAGTACATTAGTTATAATTTAATCACTCTGCAACGTAGCTTTAGGAAATTAATTTCATAAAGACATTTTTCACCTGTTATAGGGCATATTTTTAGAATATCCTTCTTTAAGGTTTCATTAAATGTATGCATATATTTTTATATCTCTATGTAAGCTGTTGACTGCATGAGCAGGAAGTGCTTAAAGTTTTGGAGCGGTACTGCAGAGATGGCTTTTTCTGACCTTTAGTTGGTCACTCTGTAGCTAAAGATAAACCTGTGAATTGTGCACCTGGGGAAACTTTCATACAGTAGGGAACAAAGAGCAAATTACAAGGGCTAGACGCTCAGTGGATGTAAATTTAATCCTTCATATCTATGGCACCATCTCGGTTTACATCGGCTGAGAATTTGGAAAAAAATTACTAAATGTTTCCTGGCCAGCTTTTTAAGATCTGCTCATCGCCTTTTAAAATCACATGGGACTAAGAATTCTGCAAAAAGACTGACCCTAAATCGTATGCAGCTATGATTAAAGTCTCAGGAGAGATCTGTGAAGTGAAATGAATCTGTGAATTAGCCTTGCTGCAATTTAAAGTCAAATATATTAACTGATCCAGAATTATACAGGTAAAATTTGCTTGGGTTAAGAAAAACACTGTGCTACTCTGCCTTACATCTGTGCCTTCAGCATCTACTGAAGCAGGAGGAGAGAACTGGTTGCCAGGGAGAAAACTGAAAGTCTCTTCAGATTTCTAGAAAGGATTGGATACCTCTCTGTTTGGCAGTGCAACCTAGGATGCCAAAGTGATTAAGGTGAGGTGAGGGCTTGAATCTTTCTGAAAACTCAGTCTTTTTAGGAGAACTGTATTGTCCACATTTAAGGAATCAAAAAACGTTTGTTACTATAGCTTTTCTGCTCCATCCACCCAGATATCTTGCAGGTAACAAGTAAGCAAAGAGCTCAGCTGTATATAAGGGGGGTATCATTCTTTCAGGAGGAGTTACATTAACAGCATTTAAGCAGGGTCAGGCTTCTGGCAATCTACAGAGTGAAAACCAAAACAGAATCATAGAGTCATAGAATGGTTTGGGTTGGAAGACCTTACAGATCATCTAGTTCCAACCCCCCTGCCATGGGCAGGGACACCTCCCACTAGACCAGGTTGCTCAAAGCCCCATCCAGCCTGGCCTTGAACACCTCCAGGGATGGGGCATCCACAACTTCCCTGGGCAACCTGTTCCAGTGTCTCACCACCCTTACAGTAAAGACTTTCTTCCTAATATCCAATCTAAATGTCCCCTCTTACAGTTTGAGGCCGTTACCCCGTGTCCTGTCATAACACTCCCTGATAAAGAATCCCTCCCCATCCTTCCTGTAGGCCCCCTTAAGATACTGAAAGGCCGCTATAACGTCTCCCCGGAGCCTTCTCTTCTCCAGGCTGAACAACCCCAACTCTCTCAGCCTGCCCTCATAGCAGAGGTGCTCCATCCCTCTGATCATCTTCGTGGCCCTCCGCTGGACCCGTTCCAGCAGGTCTATGTCCTTCTTGTGCTGAGGACTCCAGAGCTGGATGCAGTACTCCAGAATATAGAAAAGTTTTTAGACTGATCTTTAAAGTTATTTTCTTAGATTAGTCAGGCCAACCTGATTAAGGGCTAGAAAGAGGATAAAGGAAAATGATCAAGATGACATTGCAGGGAAGAATAGTTGTGCTGCTGGGAAAAAAACTTTGAGTGAATCACTGAACAGCAGAAGCAATTGAAATCTTTGGTTCAGCTACTATACTATATACTGGCTGGTGCTTATGGTTGCAGACTAATAAAACTCACTGTGTTATTGCTTTATTTTTTCCTTGTAGAAGTTTTGCCTGAAAGGGTAATTTATACCTTTCTTTTTTTTAGTGGGTTATGCATTGCTTTGGAGTGGAAGGACATAAAATAAAAGCTACACTTTCATAAATGTTCTCTTTTTAAAGCTAGCACATGGAATAGTAATATTTAAGGTAACAGTGAGGGTGTGTGTTGAATGATACAGTTGCTGGGTGTGTAGACAAGTGTGTCTTCCTTACTCTTCAGCCTTCTGCAGTTAGGTAGGCATATCATTCCAAACCATTTTAATAAAATTTTATAGTGAATTTAGTGATTGTGGCAGGAAAGTAATGAATTCTGAAAGCTTAACCTGAATAAGCATGCAGTTCTAATGAACTTGTATACTCATCCAGGCTCTGAGCACCAAGAGAAACCATACATCCCTAACTGAAACATACACATTTGCTAGCAGATCTATTTTTAAAACCAGAGTTGTGTATTTGGGGGTGAGTTGCTAGTTCTGTGCAGTTCTGTTCTTCAATTTTTGACAGTCTCTATGTGATTCAGTTCCTCTCCTGTTAATTAGTTGCAATGGCTATATTTTAAGTTACTCTATTTTCACTACAAAACGAACACCATTTAGTAATGCACTAAATGCAGCCTTTCCCCTTTCCATCTCTCGCCCTCTCCCCTCTATTTAATATTGCCCTTTATCTCTATTTTATTTGTTTTCCAAGCACTTTCAAACAGAGAATATTTTAGACTATATATTTGTACAGTGCCAAACGGAATGGCCTCTGAGCTCCTCTAAAGTTTCTATAATAAAACTATTATTAAAATTCATGATTGTGTCCTCTCAGATGTGTGACATACAGACCTCATTTCCTTCCACTTCCAAAGCAGACTGACCAGGGGGAATAAACATATTTGATTCAGCCTGTTTGTCTCTTTTTTTCTGCCACCCAAACCTTCACAGGAACCCTGGCACAAATGGAGCTCTGTTTTCCCATGGCTTTGTGTACTCCGGTTGCGCTCACTGGCATTTATAAAGATTCTTTGGGATATGTCTTGCTGCTGCCAAATAAAAGTTGAGCTCCCAGGCTCTTCCTAATTGCACATTTCAAACATCTTTTCCATAACATTTCCAGGAGATAGATAATACCTTTGCAGTCTGTCTCCCTTTAAGAAATCTGATTTCATTTGAATTATGGATTCCAAGAACATTTTGAGGGGAGATGAGAGTCACAGAAAAGATGAACAAGGAGGTTGTGTATATTATTCTCAGAGCACCATAATGATAACCACACAGCCACTGACACACTAGTTCTGACAGTTCAATGAGTCGACCTTGCACAGTTTTACCCAGATCAGAGCCCCATATTTTTTTATTGCCAGTTTTCTCTCATTATTCATTGCTTTTAGATTGGGGTGGAGATTCCGGAGATATTTTGGCATTTTGCTTTCAAATTGAGGTTCTGAAACGATGCATCTATTTTGGTCCATAGTTACATACGAGCGCCCTAACTGTCCAAATTCCAATTACTTTTCTCATTTGCAGTTTCTTAAAATAAATATTTATCTTCTTAAAGCCCCACAAGGAAAAAACTATAAGAAAGTTTTAGAATTTCTCTGCTGCCTTCATGCTATGTCTGTAACTAGGCTATCCCTCTGTTTTTGTTGGCTTATAAGAGGAACTGTCGCCTGTCTGTTAGCCATGGGATCATGGTAATTTATCATTTTTAATACTACTTTCAGATTGTACCCTGTGATTCTCAGTTAGCTCAGAATCTGCATTCAATGCTTTTATTATTCTCTGCAGTGCGTTTCTGCTAGTTTAGGGACCCTGGTAAAAGCTCAGTAGTTCATTGCAAATAATTGCAGTTGAAATAGGCAGAGGCAATAGCTAGCCAGCCTGAGCCATGCTGTGCCAAATGCATCACACCCTAGAAACCAAATAATCCTTGGCCAGTCCTGAAATTGAATAGAAAGCAAATACAGAAGGGAAAACTGTAAACTCAAGTTATAAAAACTGTGTGATTTACAGGACTCTCTTTGACCCTGTTCTAACCCCTAAACTGACAGATGATGGTAAAGGAGGAGAACAACCTCTAAACTGCACACACAGGTTAACAAATGGGAAAAAATAAAGGAAGAGGTAGAAATGGAAGGTAATAACACGTGGCTGCTTCTTCATATCAAGGATGAATTCTACTTTGCTGTATAATTTCTTAGCCCATGTGTAGCTTCTTCTTGCTTGTCTAGAAGACCTGTCAGTTAATGATTCAAAATGCTAAGGACCCAGTAATTAATGGGTCTTTCTGATCCTTTGATTAATTATACAGCAAAAAATGATCAATCAGTGCTGAGTCTATGACTCTTCTTATTCTCCATTTTGCTTTCCTGAGAAAATGCCAAGGAAATGTTATCACTTTCTCATGGCTCTTCATTATCTTCTCTTTTCTGTATCAAGACTCAGTGGTCCATAATTGCATCATTTTGAAATAGCTTTCTGGAGCTAAGGGTTATCCTTTAGAACTATTCCTAAGAAATCATTTCAGTAGACGTCTGCAGGTCTGGCTAGAAAAGTAGGCACTAAATTTCAAAAACTGGAACTTAAGATTTGTCAGCTATATGAGATAGGGTTTAGCTCTAGATGATCTGGCCATTAAATCACTCATATGAACAGAAGGCCTCCAGACTAATAGTAGATACTGAAACCAGGTTGACATCATTCAAATGGATAAAAGAAAAAAATCCTCTAAGGACATGTAAGTAGAAATGATGGTGAAATAATACAAATATTTTATAGGATAAGAATTCTGTGAAATACTTCCTTGCTGAATTTATTTTTAGTCTTAATTAGACCCCATTAAAAAGGCATTTGAGCCCTTAAGAAAGCAAAGGAAATCAATTACTTTGAATATTTGATATTTAGGCTAGTTTTTGTTCAGTTAACAGCATTGTGGAGGCAAAAGAGAATGCCCCGAAGCCTGTAGAGATATAGTCATGCTCCTGCCAGATCTCTTAGGCTAAATCTGCAGTGCATTGCACTGTGAGATAGTGAGATACCCTTTCTTGTTCTAAACACACAAGTTGGATATCAGTAGTCTGGCCCTTTAGCAGCTTACATGGAGATCCATAGTATTCTGTAAGTACATTCAGAGATAATTATTCAAACATTATAGATTATTCTGAGTTTGCACTGTTCCTTGATTTGTAGTGTGCACATTTCATTAGACTCCAAGAAATACTTAGATTGGAATTATTTTAAAAATCCTATTCAAAAATTTGAAATCATTATTTTTTGTCTCAAGTTGAAAAAAAAAAAGGTCACTGTAAAGAAGGTTTTAATTTCATGAAATGTGATGTATAAATGTCAGTTTGCAATAGTTTCTAGGATACCAGTTATATATGTGAAAGCTTCATTACCATACACAAGAGAGAGCAGTCTTCTTTATAGCCCATGTACACAGAAATGTCCAAGCACCAACATCTACCAGTTTGACTTGTCCTGTCAACTGGATTGTCACTTAGGATAGTCACATTCCCTCCTAGAAATCAAATATATTTTAATAAAGCATTCCAATACTGAAATTTGATACAGCTACCTTAAGAAAAACAAAACAAAACAAAACAAAAAACAAAACAGCTATGTATATTTCTCTTAATGTCATTTCTATATTTAATCTTCTGATAAGTTTGCATACCACTCATACACCCTTGAGCTAACGTGAGTTCTTGAAGCACTTATGTATGAAGATTATAGGATAACTCAGGTGTGACAGGACCTCAGGAGGACCCCAGCCCAAACTCTTTCTCAAATAAGGTTACTAGGGGGTCAGACCACATTGCTCAGGGCTGTACCCCATCAGGTCTTGGAAACCTCCCTGGGCCATCTGCTTTACTGCCTGACTGTCCTCAAGGGGAAAAATTTTCTTCTTATACCCAATCTAAATCTTTTGTTTTTCAACTTATGCTTGTCTCTCACCCTTCCACCACACACCATTATGAAAAGCCTGGCTTCTTGGTGATCTCCCCACAGTGTACTGGGGGCTGCTGCTAAGTCCCCCCGGTGCCACCTCTTCTTCAGGCTGAACAAGTACTTGCTCCTCAGCCTTTGCTCACAGTCTAAGCGTTCCAGCCCCAAGCATCTGTGGCCTTTGCTGAGCTTCCTGCAGTTTATTGATGTTAGATCAAAGATCCTGGAAGTCACATTTCCATTGACTTCAAAAGGGATGCAGTTGTATCACTCACTGTGTAAATATTTTCTTTTGGGCTATTTTGCTACCGATATATTACCCTGAAGTAATTTTTTCAGGGTTAAGAGTACAGATCGTACAAGTGACTGTCTAAATCGTGAAAGAAGGTAGGATCACAAAAGGGCGGCTCAGAAGTTCATGCAGACAAAGCTAGTGCATTCAAAGGAGATAAATAGATGGTTTTGTTCATGGTGGTGTTTTTCATATCCTTGCAATATCTTGTTCCACATTCCCAAATGCATGCAGATTTTGCACTCATCTGCTCCCCATCAAGTATTTTTCTGGCCCTCCGTGTTATCTGTGTGAATCAATAGTGTAATCCACAGCTTTTTGCACTGACAACAGAAAAAATCACACAGTTTGCAGTATGCCTGCCTTCAAAAGCAAAGCCACATATTCCTTTGTGTGGAGAGCGTAATCACTGTAAAGTGTATGCAATTTCCAAATGCCAAATTCTATGGAGAGAAAAATACTACTTTGCCTTGTGCTTTTCAGCTAGCTGAGGCCCTCTCATATGACAGGCCATAATCAATAAATCATGTGCTAGTTGTGCTGATTCTGTATGTCAGGTCATATCTCTCCATTTCAGTTTCCAGTTTCTTGCAGAGTATTCACTTGTGTTCTATTGTCATATCTTTCCACCTCCTCAGTGTCAATTTAAAAGCTGTTATTTTTAGTCCATAGAAATTGCAACCCGCCTGCCCCCCTCTCCTCAAAAAACTATTCCACCGGCCAGCTTCAAAGCAGGGACGTGGAAAGAGGCAAGTCCTCTGCCTGAATTCCAGTCACTGTGGTATACGAAGGAGGCCAAATCCTCGATGTGCCTGCCTTGTCCACAGTGGGCAAAGAAATGCTATGATGGCAACTTGTCAAGACTGATCAGTAATAAAGATTGTAGAATTTCCAGAAAAGGTCCTTGTGGTGGAAAGATGTTTATTTCTCTCTCCCATAAGCAATCGTTTACTCAATCAGGCAGCTTGGCATCTCTAGTCTTGCTAAGGAAATTCCTGATTTGGCAAACTTCATGGTGCAGACTGGTTAGCCCGTCAGAGCATGAATTCTCAGAATGATGTTCTGCATCAGAAATCTGTCTGTTTGGGCTGTGTGAGTCACTCCAGCCCAACCTTGCACTCAGCAGGTTGTTCCAAAATTATAAGTCAAGACCGTTTAAGTCCCTCTAAGGGCTTGCATTAATCCTGGCTCTGTGTCCTAACGTCTGTACTCACTCTTCCCTCCCTTGACTCCAGACTTCCCCGTGTAACATCAGGAAAAGTCTGTCTCCTCTCTACTGCTCATTTCCCATGGTAGAGGAGGGATGCTAGTAATTGCTTACAGCTCAGTGGGGTTTTTAAATTGGTTAATATTCTGTGCTTTCAAAGTCATAAAGACGCACACATGTAAACACATACTGCAGTTTCTAACTATTGTAACTAGGGACTTTGAAATTAATGGCATATTTATAAACAACAATGCTATTTTATTTTGTTGTCACATTTTTCCCTGTGAATGAACATTCAGATAGGGAAATAACTCTGAGAAAGGCCCTTTTCTGCACTCTTCAAGGACTGTCCTTCAAATAATATTCTCAGCTGCAGAATTACATTGACATGTCCACATCCAGTGCTCTTAAGTGATGATGATCCAACTTGCAGGTGACAAAATTGGAGATTTGTGGACATCTGGCTATTTCTTCCCTTTTTCTTTATCGTCTTTGTTTGTTTGGGTTTTGAGGGGTTGTTGTTTCTTTTTTTTTTTTTCCCTCTGTAATGTTAATAAATCACTTTATATACAGCCTGTCTGCGTCCGTCTCTTCACCCTCCTTTTCTATATCACATCGAATTCTTCTTCAAGCTCAGTTTTCCTGCCCTGGGTTTAACTACAGGCTTCCATCAGTCAAGAAATTGAGTTTTGCGGCTCCAGCAACTACCACAGTTGGCTCAGCTCTGAATGTTTGGCTTTTCTGATGTGTCTTATTAAGCAGAAAGGAATGGTACATTTATTTTTTGAATGGTTATAAACAAGAGGTTATTTTTGTCTTTTTTTTTTTTTTTTGTTGAAATCTGTTGCTTTAGGGCAGATAAGATTCTTTTTAATGTCGCAAAGTGATGGTAGAGTATCTATGCTCATAGTAAAGGTATTTTGCTCTTGTTTTACCGCAGTTGGTTTTTGGGTTTTGTTTCGTTTTGTTTTGTTTTTAATAAAATAAAATAAAATAGCCAAAGTAGGTTGGGAAAAGGGGGTTAATGTAACATGGAAATTCCTGAAAGAAGTGTTTCCCTCTCTTCCAGAAACATTATTTTACATGCCTACATGATATAAAGAGCTTGTGGAGGTGTGGGCATGTTTCTTGGCATAAGGCGTCAAACTCATCTTCCCCAAATTAAGGGAATTTGGCTAAGCATTGAAACAGTGCCTTTTTAGTTAACTTAGGAAATCCAAGACCTCTGCATGGTCCTGGCCAATAGGATATTGGATTTAGAGCAGATCCAGAGCAGATTATTCTGGAGCAGCATCTGGTCACACGAGATAGCTCTGAAACACAAAAATGGCACTAGATGCCACTATGGGGACATAAATTTCTCCCCATCACCTTCCCTTGTGTGTGTCTTTATGTAAGCTTACTGTCCTGATCCCCATGATATTTGAGGGAGATCTAGAAGTTTACTCAATACAGTAATTGCAATTTAGGATGAGAACCCCTGGATGAAAAAGGTTTGGTTTAGAATGATTTTCAATTTCATTGTCTCTGCTGCCCAGGGCACTTTTCACTCTATAGAGTGAAAAGTGACTTTTTTCTCATGGAAGTACCTAGGCTGTGAACTTTCAAATTTAATAATATGACTCCCACCTAGACTGAGGCTACAGTTGGTGAGAGCTTCCCAAATGTATGTGAAATGTGACTGTTGCTAGGCATTTTTTTAAAGCAAGGAAAATACCAAGGAGTTGTTGGGCAAGGAAATGAAGAAAAAGGGGTTTTCAATTAAAATTCTTAGCACGTGCCTTATCCTGCTTTCCTATTCAGATGATGATCAAAAATAAGACACAGAACAGGACTGTTCTGCACTACCTTGCAATATGTATTGCCTCGACCTTTCACAGATGATTTAGCAGTGCAAGAGCTCCCCACCTACTTGAGGCTGCTGCTGTGCTTTAAGGTCTAAAAGACCTCAGACTGAAGAGTGTGGACTTTACGCTCTTGTTAGCTGTAGAGGTGGAAAGAAGGGGTTTCGTTCAGCTGAGGATAAGTTCCTGTACCTGCCTTTGACATGTCTCTGTCTTTTTCTTCTTGTTTTTTTTTTTTTTTTTTCCTTAAAAAAAAATAATCAGGAAAATCTCCATACTATACATGTGTGTGGTATATATAAATCACTTTACTGTTGTTAAAACCATTACTTACCCTCTTCAACGCAAAATCTAACCAAACAAATTAACAAAAAAACTTTTTTTGTTTAGGTGCTAACAGTTAAAAAGCATAATACGTTAAGTACTGAATCCTCTTCCTCATAACAAAATCTTTCCATATGATGAGCACCCTGGAGCTGCAAGGATTAAAAATGCAGGCTAAATGACCTGAAACTCTTTTAATTATAACTGAAGAGCTGCAGGCAGGCATAAACATCTTCAAGCCAAACAGAGTAATTTATAACCTTAAGGTTATATATATGAAATACAAACTACATTTTTTTTTTCCCCCTAGTAGAGTTACCCAGATACTTCACATGCATGAAAGAAAAAAGTTTCAGTTTTATTTACCACTTTTAGATTTAAAAAAGATAGGGCCACATTTTGCCATTGTGCTATACATGCCAAGTACATAACAGTCCTTAGGGTATAACACAATATTGAATTAATGTGATACAGGCAATAAGATTATTCCTACAGAGCCAGATTTTATTTTCCTAGCCAGCAGACAGAAGAACCCAAATTTTCAGGAGTCTACAAGTTCACTTGATAGGAAAGCTGTGATTTTGTGGTCACTGGGTGGCTTACTCTGTAAGGCACAGACTCATCTGAAGGTGATGACATTTACAAGAAAAAAAAAAAATAGTGACCAGAATTAGTGAAAAAATTTCTGATGACATTGTTTTCTAACAGAAGATTTGAATCATACTGTTAAGATGTAACAATCTAAAATATGGAAAATTATTGAAAAGTATTACTAGAAGTTGAAAGAATAAAAGGCCATTTGCTATGCTATAACATGAAAAGTTAAAACTGACATCTAGAATTTGATACTTACCAAAGGGCAACTTGGTATAGTGTTTGAGATGAAACAATCAGAATTATAAATAAAAGCAAAATATTGCATCATAAAATTTCTCCCTGGAAGTGTTCAAGGTCAGGTTTGATGAGGCTTTGAGCAACATCATCTAGTGGAAGGTGTTCCTGCACATACGGCGGTGTTGGAACTACATGATCTTTAAGGTCCCTTTCAACCCAAACCATTCTTTGAAATGTTTCAAATATTAGATCTCAGTCTTTAATGAGAATCACATTCTTAAGTAACTGAAAGGGGCTTAAAGGCCATGATTCAACTCAAACAATATCAGGCAAATGTTGTTTGCAGGGACTCTTCATTACCTCTCTGTTTTGAGGATCCAGCAGGTGATTCTTGAAGGTGAAGGATTTTTAGAAAACTTGTGCTTAGTAATTCCTGAACATACGGCACATTCTGTGAGTTCTTTTTTGACTTCTTCCCCTTCTTGTCTAAATTACTAGATGCCTTTGAAGTACAGATCCTCACATTTCGGGAAACATGATACATTGCTAACCTTAGATGCTCAGAGTAATTTGGGACTGTGCAATGTTTTACAGTAGTTAGACTGCCTGCATTAGGTCTGGCCTCTAATTGTGACATAATGAACTTCAGATGACGGGTTTTTTTCTTCCTTCTGTGAGATTCCATTGCATAAAAATTATTCATCCTGTAAACATAATGCTGTAGAATGTCTCTTTTCACAGAATAAATAAGAGGACTTTGTCACTGATGAGCATTAAATTGTAAATCACTTTTTTTGTCATTCACATGGCCTGAAAACAATATAATCTGGGATCACTATAATGTTCCAGAATTGCAAAATATTCTTTGTGAAATGTCCTCTTCATATTCTCTTTTTCATTATCACAAATCAAAACTTTACAATGGACGGCACTTTACTGTACTATATTAAAATCTACTATAAGAAAGAGATCTCATTTGTACATGCAAATGACCAAACTGTGAACTGATCTATGTCCTATTAATATTTCTGAAATGGCAAAAGAATAAAACATTACTAAACAGAACTGGCATTAGAACTGGGAATGAAAGAAAAATGTTTTAATTAGTGAGCACGCAACAGATCAAAGATATTTAAAAAAAGAAAAAAAACAAAAAAAACAAAAACAAAAGCCAAACAACTGACCACCGCAGTGGCTAGGTTTTAGACATCAGGATCCTACACAGTAATTCAGAGTTCTCTGAAGAACTGCTGGCATCTGTGTAGGGAAAAACAAAATACCTTTGAGAGTCTTTATTCTAAGAGAGGAGGTACAATAAGCCAGCCAATGGGAAACAGAGCCTGCATCTGAAAGCATAAACTTTCTGGAACATACGCACCTGCAACAAAAACCTACTCTAATATCTGCAGCACAAACCTCCTAGGTATATATCAGCAATAACTCCTCCAAAGGACTTAGAAACTTTCACTCTTCTCCCTAAAAAACATCGGCAAGCAGTGGTGCGATTGTTCAGCTTTATGACATAGTCTGTCTTGCCTTTTCCTCTCAAGCTTTGTTTTTCCTATTTCCCTGGACCTAGGTAAGTAAGCCTTACCACATTGACAGGATTCACTGCAATATCTTCTTTTTTTTTAATTTTTTGTTTTTATTTTTACTTGCAGGATAGCACACGGAAAAATGCTAACATAAAGTAACCTGAAGAGCAAACAGGGCAGTGCAATCTTCCAGCATCCAAAGACAATGATATTTTATTCTCATTCTATACAATTGCAATATGCCATATTTCATACTTGCAACTTAGGTTACCTAAAGACATACAAAAACATTATTCATCTTCCAGGATGAGCACTAGAAACTTATGCTCAGCATTATTTTCACCAGGGAAAACTACACAGCTAGACAGGATAGATTATGTACAGACAAATTTGTTTGGTTGTTTTGTTTTTTTTTTTAAACGAGTTCCCACATCTTATTTATTCTAACTATGTTGGAATAATCTAATCAGTGATATAATTTTAAATGCTTAATTTCAATTTGTAGCTCGGTATGTTCTGTAAGTCAAAACACCTTCTCTGATTCAAGCACTGTCAGCAAAGGGCCCATATGTGTACTTACACTGTCTGCAAGGCTGAGCCTACAACCTAGATGCTGATGTATTTCCCCAACAAGTAGAAGACCTGCCTTCAGTGAGCAACTTGATCTTACTGCTTAGTCCAGTACTTCTTGTTTTCTGTGCTATTTCTAACTGTGCTGGGTGCCTGCAGTGTAGATTGTGTATAACATATCCTGGCAACATACGCTGAATAGCAATGGCCTCCGAGCCTGCCTCGTGAGATAGGCTGCTGTGAGAAAAGCTTGTCGGTTTGGAAGAAGAGTGAATAAGAAAGAACCTGATTCTGTGGTTTAGTGGTTAGACGGAAAATTTGGGACAGGGCAGGGCAGGTTTCCAGTCAGGCATGTGTGTAAGTCCCATTAGAACTTAAGTGCCTTCTTGAATCCAAACCTTAATTAGAAACTGTCCTTACCAAATGTCAAAATGTTCCTTTTCCCTTCATAAAACATTAACGACCACCAGAGATGGAGAAAATGGGCACCATAATTCCCCTCTGTCAAAGTATCAGGACTCCAGTCCACATGGTTTCCTCTGTACCAGCATGCAGGGGGACTCACATACAGAGCTCAAACAAGGTAAACGTAGTCTCTGCTTTTTTTTTTAATAATGCTGTACATCACTTCTGGGTCACAGTGAGAAGTCTAAAATACGAGAAAAGAAAATGGTACTACATGCACTAAACACAATAAAAATAACTAGTTCCCATGAGGCTCTCTCTGAACCTTACAAATTGCTTGTGGAAATAATATTAAGCACCTCTACATCTATAAATATGGCCTTATGTTATAAGCAATTTTCCTGTAATAACAATGTCAAGAAAACCCACTATGATTTCATAAAATAGCTTTACTGCTAATAATGTACTATCCTTAAAAAAAAAAAAAACAAAAAAAACAAAAAAAAACCAAAAACAAACAAACAAACAAACAAACAAAAAAAAAAAAAAAAAAAACAAAAAAAACCCCAACATTATAGCCTTGAAGGAATAAGGAGAAGGAACTTATTCAAAAGGATAAAAGTTGCTCAAGTACTTCACTAAGGAGAAAACACTCCATGCATTAGACCCTCAACTGGTCTAAACTGAAAGACCACCTTTGAAAATATTTACATCTGGCCCATATGGTTAATTTTTTTAAGACCACCTAATAATGTACGTTACCTCAATGCCATTCTCACTGAGTTTAGCAGGAGCTGTATTTGGTTGCTGGTCCAAAAAATAAAGCTTTTTAAATAGCTTCATATTGAATACCAAAGTGCAGGAACAATGAAAATTAGTGAATACTTTTTGAAAACTTGACCCATTTGATTCAGCGACAACCTCCAGAGATGATTACTATGTAATACAAAAGACAGTGATCAGTTCACCCATACAATGAATAACATATTAAAATGTTTTAACTGTCTTAAATGTGACAAAAAGAATAATCAAGAGAAAGCTGCCCTTTTCAGGGAGGTAGCACTATTCCCCCTGTCTCCTTTAAATTAGGGGAAAGAAAGAGGAAGCTTTTAAAGCAGTTATAACCTAAGGTCTCTTAAATATAGACCTGAACACCTTTTTGTCAGAGCATAAATTTTTCACCAACAATGACATTATAGACATCTTAAAACTGCTTTGATAATTTGACTTTAATTCACTGAATAGTTTCAACCACAGGTAGGGAGAGAACAAAAATACAGTTCCCAGCTGAATTCACAAAAGAACTGGAGCAGAGATTGTTTCTCTTTTATCCAGAGAACGAATGAGTGCTGACCAGTATGTGAGGGACTAGTCCTAGTTCTCTATAAATGGTTTGGAGCTCTTCTCCCATTACCCCTAAGTCCAGTGCTCCAACCACTCTGCTTTTCTTTATGTTTCCAGTGCTTCCTCTTAAAGCTGTGCTCCTTTGCATGAAATGCCAAGTGAAAAACTGGGATCTAGGCAGTTTGTCCCTCAGGATTGTGTCTTGACCAAAAACATACATTGCAGAATGAATGGTAAAGCAGATATACAAAGCAGAATAGCTCTAACAGGAAAGAGCTAAAATCTCCAGTTTATGGGTTTGGGGTCTACTAGGGACAGCACTAGCCAAGTCCTCTGTCTGAACCTACAGAAGTGTTTGAAACAAGCTTTCTTGTGCCCTCATAAAGCCTTCTGAAGTGTCTGAGTGTCCCTCAGTCTCTCCTAATGACTCTGTCCCATTTGCTATAAAATATTTAAATCCTAATTGAGTCAGAAACTTATGCAACAGCTTCTTTGTCACTTGAGATCATGAGGTTGACTTCCCTCCCAGAACAAATGAGTAGAGAATTGAATTTCTCACTTTTTTTAAGAAAGTGTCTAAAGAGGAACATCATGGACCACAACTAGCACATTACAGTCGAGTTTTTCTTCCCCTGATTTTTACTACAAATATTCATCTGTGAACTACTTCACTTGCATTGTACAGAATATTTTTCCTTATTCAAATATTAGAGATTTGTCAGGAAAACACATATTCATGCCTGCACACATACACTTTAGTTTTGGATGGCATGAACTTTTTTGTTTATTTCTTTTTGGCTCAGCAATAAAATGAGAGTAATTTATTCATTATCCCACTGAAATTAGCCTTTTAAAATTAAGGAGACATAGTTAATTAAAACAAAAAGTTTTATTTAATATAATTTAATCTATTAGGACTTCTTTTGACCTTTGATTATTGAAGATGTTCTCAACAGATGACTCCTTTGAGAGACGCTTAAAACTTGAGATTGAAACCATAGCTGGCTCTGACTCTCCTCAGGCAAAAGGACACCTTCAGTCACTTGTGCAGGAAACAGTCCTCTGCTTGGCCAGTCCTCAGGCTGTGAAATGAAACCCAGCAGGATCCTGGGTCTGTCACGAGCATCACTACTTCCATTCCTAGCTGAAAGAGGACAACTTGCTGCCTCTGACAAGCACGTAGACCAGAGGACACCTTAACACAACAATTCGGGGCAGGGAGGGGGAAGGAAAAGAAAGCAAAAAAAACCTAACCCAAACCCAGAAAAAATAAAAAAAAAAGAAACCTCACTGAAAGAAGAGTACAAAAACATTTTTTTTCCCCTGGGATAAGATTAGAGTGGAATGAACTTCACGTAGCAGATGTTTGTTGTGGCACTTAGTAGTGTACTACGGGAAGGTGCTCAGATGCCTGTGCCTTTGCAGAGCAATTGTAAAATGTTTCTTGGCATGCTTGGAGACTTAGCGGTATTAAAAAGTCAAAGCTATCAGATGCAACAAACCAGCCTGGTCTGATTTTTGGCAACTTGCTATTTCATATGGTGCAAATAATCATAAAATCAAATGGCATCTACTTATAATTTTATAGTAATTGCTTCTATAGCACTTGCCAGTTTTTCTGTAATAACTTCATGTATAATTAGTACGTAATCTTCAGGCATAAATAACTCTCTAATTAGTCTGTAATCTGTAATTATAATGTACTTACAGACTAGTTATTTGCTTATTTGGACTCTGTAAAATAAAATACCTCCCTGATAAAACATTGGAGAATTATGTAGATTTTGTGTTTGGAGATCATTCTTAGAGCTGTCAGGAGAAAGAAAACAAGTTGTCACATAGTTATTGAAATTAGAAAGTGTTCATTAGTTACTACATGTTTATGACAATGCACGATAAAAGAGAAGATGTGGATTAAGAAAAAAAAAAATCAACACAAAGATTTACTGAAATCATAGAAAAGGAAACAGGCACTTTTCAATTTCTTCTGAATCCAGATAACAAAGAGCTCTGGGATGAGAAACAGCAAGCAAGAGTATCAAGGCAATGTTTTATTTTAGCTGTTTGTTTTAGGACCTGGCCTTGCCTTACCTTTTCCTTTCCTCTTTCACTTCCCCTCTCCCTTCTTCTTCCCTTCCATTCTGTTTCTTTACCTTCTCTTTATCTTTCTTCCTCTTCCTCTTCCTCTTCCTCTTCCTCTTCCTCTTCCTCTTCCTCTTCCTCTTCCTTTCCCTTTCCCTTTCCCTTTCCCTTTCCCTTTCCCTTTCCCTTTCCCTTTCCATTTCCATTTCCCTTTCCCTCTTCCTTTTTTTCCTTTTCCTTTTTTTCCTTCTCCTTCCCCTTCCCCTTCCCTTTTCCCTTTACACTTTTTCAATGAATCACAGAAACACAAAGAATAATGCTATTTGATAATCAGATAAATACCTCACTGGCAAGAAATGCATGTACTGCTGGATCTCAGGAGAAGAAAGACTCAGATGAAAGGATTTACTCAAAAATTACAAACCTCAGATGATAGTAACTCTTGGGTAAGTGAGTTGGTACATGACACTCCAGGAGGACAGTTTTGTGACAGCTTTAAAACTGTGATATTAAGGTAGTTCTAAAACATTTTCAATTCCCTAAGATGTTTTTATATTTTTTTTTAGAACTTTTCTGAGCTACTTGCAGAGTATGCAACATGAATAATACTACTCTTTAGCATGTTGCTTAACACATTTTCCTGTATTTCTGCAATGACGCAGTGACGAATATTGGTAATTCTGCACCTTTATGACTTTTAATGTTAGAATCTGATTACCACACATTGATACAGAGAGGAAAATACTATTGTTCTCAATCTGGTGAAAAAACATTGCAAGAGATGCTATTTGACCTGGAATTGGTCCATATTGTGAAACTTGTGACGTTTCAACATTCCTTTAACATTGGCTGGCTGATTTGCAAGATTATTTTCCTTCCTTCCTTCCTTCTCACAAGAAATGCAACATATAGAACAAGAAGAAAGATAAAATGAATAGGATGGATAAAATAATTCGCTTCAGGTTAAATAGAAAAATCAGAAATAAAACCAGAGCTGGAATACAGGTTGAAAGCTAATGAATAATTCTTCATACCAAGTTAACTCCAGAATCTGATGTACCTGTGAATGAGTTCTATGGATTAGGTTCAAGCTCCCCATGAAGGTGACAGGATTTCTTGGTAGGGAGAATTTCACAACTAGAGCTATGTTCTATGCTAGAAGATCCAGATGATTAATAAGTTTAAAGAGGAACATGAAATAAAACAGCTCTGGAATTGGAATTAGGATCACTGTGAAAAGATGTCTTAGCTTGTTCCTTATTTCACAGGATCACAAAATGGCTGAGATTGGAAGGCACCTCTGGAAATCATCTAGCCTAACTCGTGTGTCCAAAGCAGGATCTGCTAGTACAGGTTTCTCAGAGCCATGGCTATGTGGGCTTTTAATATCTCCAAGAACAAAAACTCCACAGCCTCTTTGGGCAACCTGTGCCAGTGTTTGATCACCTTCACAGTAAAAGCTTTTTCTTACATTTAAATGGAATTTCTTTTATTTCATGTCCATCACCTCTGTCCTGTCACTGGGCACCACTGAGAAGAGTATGGCCCTTCTTGTTTCCTTTCAGTCACCAGATTCAACTCCAAGTGAGCTTTGGCTTTCCTAATCTCATCCCTATGTGCTTGGATAGTCTCTCTATTTTGCTCTTGGGTAATAGCTTTTTTCCGCCTCTTGTGCACTTCCATTTTATATTCGAGTTTTGCTGGGAGCAACTTGTTCATCCATTGAGGCTTCCTGCCACCTTTGCTTGATTTTATGCTTGTCAGAATGGTCCAATCTTGAGCTTGGAGGAGGTGATCCTTGAAAATAAATCAGGTCTCCTGGGCCTGCTTCTCTTCACAGATATTTTTGGTGGGCGTCTTGAAGGCAGATCTTTATGGTGGCCAAAGTCTGCTTTCCTGAAGTCCAGGGTCATGGTCCTAGTTTTTTTGACCAGCTTCCTCCTCTCCAGATCCTGAACTCAAACATCTCATACTCACTTTTTTTAAGTATGAGGTCCAGCAGCGTGTCTCCCCTCATCAGCTCCTTAATCATCTGTGAGAAGAAGTTTTCATCAATACACTCCAGGAAACTTCCTAGATTTGTTGTGCTCTGCTGTATTGAACTACAAACAGATATCAGGGTGGTTAGAGTCCCCCATGAGGACCAGGGCCTGCATGTGTGAGGCTTTTTCCAGTTATCGGGAAGACTAAATTGACAGAATGCAATACAAAAGCAGATGAACAACATATTAGAGTGTACTACATATCATACTGGCATGAGAGATGAAAAAAAAATCATTATTTGGAAAATTACTAGTTGTTGTAATTGTTATAATTGGGTTTGATCCCAAAATGAGACAAAAATTCAGAATTTGAGTTCTGATCTTGTTGTTGCATATTTACATGGCTGCAGAATTTTGTTTTGAACATACTGTTTTATACTGTAGTATAAACTCACAAATAAAGAAAGAACAACATTTTGACAATAATATATTCTATATTGTGGGTGGTGATATAAGAAGAATTCAACATGAAACTTTTTGTTATTTCTTTCATTCAATGTTATTAAAGAAACAGATAAGCTTATATAAATAGTTTGTATTTTTTTTAAAATATGAATGTTTCAGAAAAAAGTAATTAATTTCCTTTTAAAAAGAAAAGGTCCATTCATATTCAGTAACAATTGTGTAGAAGTTTAATTACTGGTGACCAACACTGTCATTGTGTTTCCTCATAATGGTCAGATAATTTTTCCCCATTGACTGAAAAATACAGTTAAAATAAGGAAGAGAAAACAGAAGACAAGCAATTTTATGTTCTTGTGCAGCGCTCGCAGACTGCATGAATGAATGTGGTATGAATGTCAAATAGAGGATGAATGTAGTCCCTCATGAAGCAGCACACGGGCATTTGTTCCACACTGTTATACTGCATGGCATGCACTAGCATTGTTTGGCTCGTGATGAAGACACAGTCTAATAAGCTATTCTTTGTGTCTGCCCTCAAATTCTTCTTTCCAAAACACCCCTGCATGGGGCACTGTAATCTGTCTGTGTTTCCAAGAAGTAAAGGTTAGAGCAAATAAATGCTAAAAGAGGCCAAAATACAAGTCGGGGGAATTCTTCTCTGGAAAAAAAGAGGGGTAAAAAAGAAAAAAAAAAAAAAAAAAAAAGAAATAATCCTAAAATTTATCTGAGACAGCTCTTAAGACTTCTGGTAAAATCTTCCTTAGGATCCAACACTAAAGCTCTTTGCCCTCCATCTTTGCTGATGTAACACCAAGGCACTTTATGTGTAGATTTCAGAATCTCCAAAGCAGGGAGCCCAGGAACAAGGAGACTTGAAAAGTCTGATTTCTTTGCTACTTGTGTAGATGATTTCCACTAAAATGCAATTAAATAAGCAACTAGGTTGTTTTAATTTCCAAGGGGGGGGGGGGGGGGGGGGGGGAGAGATTGAAGTCCCAGTGCAGCCTCACACTGATTTTCATATCTCAACTCATCAGAAAAGCCTGAACAAAATGCCTTACCAATGACAATGCGTCCCAGGCTTATCAGAGCTGGGCTATTGAACAGCTAGAAAGAAAAAAAAGTGTTAAGGACATGGATGATGAGGAGGCGAGCAAGAGCTTCTTCAAGTTAGGATGTCCAAATAGCATATGAACCAACTATGAAATGTTACACAGATTGCTAATTATGTTTATGTTTTAAGAATGAGAGATCAGTCTTAAGTCCATGAGACTTTGTATGAATGGGGCTTTGCTATGGTCCAGTTTGAACAAGAGGCCTGGAGGGGATATTAGTCTCAGTTTGTCTTACAATAACACTCTGAAAGTCGCTGAAGGAGTTTAGGTATCCATGAATCTGGAGGTCATGGGACAGGGTAGATGTCTTAGTACTTATTCCAACTCATGTGACACAATCTTCAATAAAGGTCCCACAAACAGAAACTGTAACAAGCCCAATGGGTCTGAAATCTGTTACTTTCATTGTGCTGTTTGGACTGCTTTTCTATGCTTTCCCTTGAATGTTCTTCTGTGGCAGGGCAAATAAATAAGACTGGAAATTTCAAATTTTGCTGTGTAGGTAGGACCACTTTTAGGGACTGGATATAAACCCAAAGCTACCAGGCTCCTTGAATTAACATTCATCATGCCATCAGCTGTTTAGTCCACAACTCATTCTCTATCCATACAAGGTTTCCTTTTCCAGAGATGTATCTTTCAGTTCTAGAAGTTAGGATCTTGTTTGTTGTAAAAAACAGTAGCTGTCATCCTTCCCAAAAGAAAAAAAAAGAAAAAAAAAAAAAAAAAAAAAAAAAGAAAAAATCCAGTTTATAATGAACTGCATGTGATACCATGAAAAAGAAGGGAGAAAAAAAAAAAAGAATCAAGGATAAGCTTTCGTATATCATTTGTATGAAGAAAAAAAAAATATAAAAATTCACGCCACTGAGTTAAAAGGCTGCCAGCTCATTTAAACCTCCAACATCTTAGATCATTTCTGCAAGCAAATCACAGTAGACTAGCAGGCTGCTATTTGCTCCATCCTTAAATGTTATTTAAAGCTGCCTACGACCAGAGCTCCAACTCTCAGAGATTTAAAAGAAGGAGCATGAAACAGCTGCTCATTCTTCCATTTCCAAGAAACACATTTCAGATGATCCATGCTTTCATTTAAAGTTGAAAGCCCCAGAATAAATACGCCTTGTAGGCTAACCAAAAGTTAATTTGCTATCAGTTGCCAAGGCAGCCACTTGCCAATGTTCCCAGTTTTAGCCAAATGCTGGGCAGGAACTGTAGCAAAAATAAGGGGGAAGTAAGACTGGGATTCGTGAATAGCATTACCTCAGAGAAAAGCACCATTTCTAAACAGACCCTGGTCCTAATCTATCAATAAGGAACAGAGAAGTTCTAAAAACACCTTGGAATTACATTTATATGCAATTGTGTGGAACAAATCTAATTATATTCACAATTATAACACTTATTTTTAGCAGAGACAAACTGCTAAAATGCATAATGAAAACCACAGTACAAGGAGTGAGAAATGAATTCAAAGACTACAGGAAAAAAAATCTTTATCTGAAGTTAAAAATGAAGACAAGGAAGAAAATGATGACTTACAAAACATTGTTTGGAGGGAGGATTTTTTTCTTTGTTTTGGGTGACTTTTTTGCCTTTTTCTTTTTTTTTTTTTTTTTTTTTTTTGATCACTAGGTTTGTGAATTGTTTTGCTTAGTGAAAGCAAAATTTCCCCACAACATGGAGGGGCTGCATCTCCGAAGGAAGAATTATACCACACAGTTGGATGAGAAAATGAGACCACATAAAAAAAAAGCAAGACCTGTCCAGTCACTGGTCAGGAGCACATGGCCAGGAGGCCTCACAAAAGGGAGTTAACGCAGGCTTTGCCGTGCTTGTCACAAAACATGAGATTTGTCTCACCTAAAAGCTGATCAAAACTAGTGCTGCTGACTTTGTACTTAAGAGATGAAAATAGGTAGCTCCAAAGGCACTTTGGCTACTTTAGGCGCCTCTTGCAGGATGGGATTATTATTTTCAAAATATTTCTGTAGCTTCATTAACTATAGAAGGAGCCCATGGGATTTGCTTACACTGAAAGCCTGCATTTTAAGCAGCTATGATTAATTGAGGAAAACCTCACTCTTTGTCTGCAAAGAGGAACCAATGTATTGAGAACTGAAGTTTCGGAAGAGAATGAGGCAAAGTAGCTGGTTGAACTATTTCAGCTGTAGGTCAGTTGGTGGTGTCCTTCCACAGCCATGTTTAAGCAGTCACATTATCCTAACATTACTCACTACTCAGTACATTCTACAGCAAACAATGATATCTTTCATATTTTTGGAAGGCTCTTAGGAAGGTCACAGGTGAGAAATGATTAATTTCCTTTATGATCTTGATACCATGGAAAGTCCTATTTTATGAATAGTCCTGATGCCCTGTCCAACCCTTGTAAATGCTTGTGCACTGAGGGGAATGGGGGGAATTATTGCTTGCCACAGCAAACAGCTTTTTCATATCCTGACAACCAATATATGCCTCAATGCAAATCCAAAACCACAGGGAATTATCTCTGCTAAAAATTCCTAATCCAGTAGTCCTTGCATCTATTGCAGAAAGCTATTTAAGCCAGACAGGGTGCCTGCAGCACATCAACCAAGCATGGCTTACAATTACTTGTCGATTTCCATGGGGGTTTCTTAGGCTCTAAGTCCATAAACCTATTGTGGAAGCATTACCTAAGAAAACCACTGAGTCCTAAAATAACCCCACACGCTGTGGCTGCTGGCATTCCCCAAATGCGAGAAGGCAATCTGTATGTATGCTGCTCGCTAGGTCACTTCCAAAGTACAACTTAGAAACAGAGGTTCCCATTGGCAACGTTATGAAATCCTCAGCCACCAAGTGAGTGGTGCCTTTGCTTGAACTCGCTGAGATAACAAGCGATAACAAGTCCACACTGAGAAAGCCATGCCTCCTACCACAGTTACCATAACACCTGATGTGGTGTCACCCCTACAAAATCATGTTTATCCAACAGTACAGAGCAGGACTAGAGACATCTGTGCTAGTGTAATGAATTAAAATGTCCTTGAAAGAACAGGTACTTTAATTTTTGTCTACAGTAGCTATTCAATCCTTGCAAAACTTTCTCATTTCCCCCTTCCTGTTTGATTCACATAGAAAAAGGCATTTCTGACAAAGACATGGAGACACTGGTTGAAAAGGACATCAAGATTCTGCTCCACAGTTTTTTCTTTTGATATGTTGGTTTGCGGGAGTAAATATGCACTTTGCAATACTGTTGAGACAAGACCTGGAACCACTGAGAAAAATAGTGTAGACTTAGCTTATTATTCAGTGTAAATAAAGGTAGCACAACCTGAATTTGTACAAGCCTCTTTCAGACTAATAAAACACTTGCAGTAGAATAGACAGTAAAGAAAAAGAGGTAGGATGTTGCATGGTTGACTGAACTGTGGCTCATGAGCACTTTATGTCTAGCTCCTGACCAGGACAAGATATCATGACCTGTTGGCAGTAGTAGCATGAGGCCTCCTGGGTAAAAAGGAGGAGGTCAGCTAGATAAAGGCTGTTGAAGGCAAAAGGAGTTGACAATCCTGGCAATTGATGGCATATTCAGCTTCAGAACAGAACAGTGAGACTGTCTACTTCCTCTAAGCCAATGTCACCCTCCCTTTGGTGGAGTAAAGTGTATCATGGATCTTATAAAGATCTTGGTATGTGACTGATTCTGGCAGGACGGCTACCAACGACACCCAGCATCGACTCCCAGCCTGCTTGCAGTGAACCCGCAATACGAAGTTAGCACTCTTGAAGATATGTCTGATTCTTAGGCCAGTTCTCCAGATGGTTTAGGTCCATGAAGTTGAAGCAGCAGCTGAATTTATAAAATAAAACTGAATGTAAAGCACCAAAATAGTAATTGGGAAGTAAAAATGAGGTGGTTACTGAGTATATTTTACACAGATTCTATTCAATTTCAAATGTTACAGCTTCTAAAGATCTATAATTGAGCAATTATGAAAGAGAGAAAAGAATGATCATTTGTGTGTGAGTGTTATAGAACAACGATAGACCATTAATTGAAACACTAATTACCTTTCATAAGTGTTTTACAAGGCAGAGAGCTTCTAACATAGTGCCAGAAGCAACATTCAGGGTATTATTTCCATCAAAGCTTTTTGGTTGAATTGCACTATTGTTTATTGCTACTCTATCTACCCTCAAACTGTGTGAAAATTTAGATACTTGTTTCCATGGAGCAACCTCTCATTTTTTTCTTGTGTTTACTTCTTCACAATGCAGAAGCTGTTTTCTGCCTCCACTATTCTTGTTGCTTGGACGTTTACTCTAACTGTATTGCTGTGGACTAGAAGAAGCTGGCCTAGCTGACCCTACTCACAGAAACAAACCTACCAAAAAGAGTGAGCCTACTCTCATGAGTAAGTGTTTGCCAGTATTCCCCATGGAGGTTCCAGAATTGCTCCAATGAAGGCAAGAGGATCTCTTGAAGATAATTACTCATATTCAATGAGAAAAAGGATAGGAGACTCAAGACTCTGGAACAGAATGTCTCCCTTGCAGATGAAGAAAATGTATGAATATGATTAATATTGTTTATAAAAGCAACTTCATCATAAAAAATGATTTATTTGAAATTTCAAATACTTTTTAACTCTGTACACTTATTTATTGATAGAAATGAATGCTACATGTTCATTATACATGAACTTACACTTGTAACCATTAATTATCTCTTCTCTTTGTCTTTGCTAACACAAGTTGCTCTCTTTGAAACTAGAAAGTTTGACAAGTAGTAAGCTTGGCATCTGACTTTCTATTACTTTTTTTGGTGGTCTTTGTCCCACGGCCTCCAATGTTGGATACAAGTTTGGCTCATATGAAATGTGTTTCTTGGAAACATAAAGATGGACAGATGCTTTGGACCATTTACTTGCATATGAGGATTTCTGTGTGTATATATGCAAATTAGTGTAACTATTACGAAGTTCTAGCATTGTCTAGATTTAAATTTTCTTTATTCTTAACAATTACTTGCTATTTTCAATATAAAAATAACACTTATGATTGTATTTCACTCTGCTGACATTAGGGACTACATAACTGCTGGACCTGACTTGGGAAGCTTTGTGTCTTAAGGACTGGTGCAAGAAACTTAGAAATTTTACAGACGAACAGTCATCATAAATTGGTTGTTGATAAATATCCAAGGTCACACAATGGACAAACAGTCTCATGGATAGGAAGTGATTGGGGAACTAACAGGGGTATTAGCAATATGTGACTGAGGAACTTGCTGGGGGATTAATTTCTCCTCAGCACAGTGTTTATGCCGTAAGTGGAGGTTGCATAAACAACTCAGAAAGCAGATGCAGTGTTGTGGAGTTAAAAAGTGGCCTACGTGAAGAATGCTTGGCAGTAGGGCAATCCCGGGGAAGGCCCTGATAAGACCTATCATTGTGCCAGGAACAGCACTGCTGTGGTGTTTACTCATACACCAATTTTTAGAGAACAGTGAGATAAGGATACTGGCACAATTTAATTTGATTGAGGTACCTGTCAATGGAGGTAAAAGACACCCCCCACACACACACACCCCCCCCATAATTTACAAATGTGTTTTACAGGCTCAGTGGCAAGTGTTGAAGGTCTCCAGATGCACCTAGCAAAATAAGTTAGCAAGAAAGGACCTGGGGAAAAGCTGGCCTGGCAACAAATATGTTTCAATTGCTTTGGACCTAATTTATTGATAATGCAAGCCACACTGGTACAGCCAGACTCACAACAAGTAGAAGAGAAACAGAAGTGGAAATAAAAGTATTAACCTAACATGGCCAATGAGCAGACACAAGACCCAGTAAACATCACCAGAACCTGGACTCCTCCACAAAAATATGGAATACAAACTTGAACCATAGCTTTGCTTATTTGTAGTTGATACAGGGTTACTTTAACATATCTTATGGGTGTTCGTCACGAAATCAAACATTAGACATTTAATGTCACTCTACTTGTGCTTTGAAGGCGTTTGTGATAAATCAGAATACGTATAAATAAATTCAGCTTGCCCACCTTCTTTGTAAAACAGCTGGGGAGGGGACTGAAAATATGCATCCAATTGTCAGGTTTCATTGGTGAGTGACAACTATCCTTTTTTTTTTTCTTTTTTTCTTTTTTTTTTTTTTTTTCCACCAATACTTAATGTTTTTTTTATAGGAATGCTTAAGGAACTTAGATATAGACCACCAAACATGTTTAAGCATGGTAACGTTACCTTCTTGGGACCCTTATCTCTAGCGGTATGCTGAGCTGCACCACACTGTAGTGGTGGGGTAAGCAGATTTATATGGGGCTGACTCCGGCCTCATCTTGTGAGCCATCCTATTAGAGCCAAGGCAAGACCGTCTTTCATAGGAAAAAATGTGTGAGAAAGCAATCTCAAATTAAAGTAGTGTTGAAAATTACAAAATTTAAGTGATGATCTTATTAAAAAGGTACTTCTATGAGAAATCAAAGCTTTAAAAGAGGTGAAGTTGCAGACCTGCTTGAAGTAAATATTTGATCACAGAGAAAAAAGAGGATTTGGTGGCTTCATTACAGAGACATACTGTGGATAATCTGATAATTCATAGAGTTTATCACTACCTGAATTGCAGATTTGGATCCTGAAAAGAAAAGAACTGAGAACAGGGCTTTTCCTGTTGTAACTGGAATTACAAGGAAAATTGCCAAAACTGAGGTTGTTTTCTCAAACTGATATTTCCCATTACTGCATTTTTTTGAATCACCAGAACACTTTGGTGATGGAAATTGTTCTGTATTTATGATATAAGATCTCACCTCCTGGATGGGGAACATAACCTAAATCTAGGAAAGGATCAAGCAGATCCTGGTATATTGAATGGTTTCTTACTGGGGTAAAAATATCCCATCAAAATTAGCATTTCATCTTTGAAAAGTGAGTTTTCCATTGAAGAATATTTCAAATGATCAACCAGGCCCACGAGGTGTTTTAACCACAGAGGTTGTCCTTGTGTGCTACTTGACTGCAGCATGAATAATGGTGCCTCTCCCAATGGGTTTAGCATTTATTACCCAGGTATTTACTAATTTGCCTATGCAAGCAGAAAAGCCAACAATCTTTTCATTGACATCAGTGAGCTCTGACAAGGCCCCAAGACCATCTGTGCTGTAAACTGCATCTGCCTAAGGTTGCCAGTAGGCAATGAGACTGCACTCAGACTGCAGAAGAAAGGATTCCTTGGAATGCACCCTCCAGTCAATCAAAAAGAAATCTTGACAGTTCCCATGAAGGCCAGCAGACCAGACGCTGTTGAATCAAGTACTCCTAAAGTGCTAAACAGTCTTCCGACACCATGAGCCCGATAAACACAAAAACCCTGGAAGAGTATTGTATGTGGATGGTTAAATTCCAGATTCTGGCATCTTATCTCCACTCTCACCAAGGAAACATCTTAATGGCCACTGGCTCTGATGAGCTGGTGCACACACAACAGGAGGTGAGAGAAAGGGAGAGAAAAAAGCACAATGAATCAAGTGCCTCATCAATAACAGGTGGAAGACAGACCCAGAGTGTGACATGCAGTTCTGCATTTGCAAATTGCTTTGCTAATTAGTAGTCAAACTAAAATAACAGTTTCTATGAGTTTTGCCATGCTTCCTCTCCCTGCATCCTCCTCGCACAGTACAGTTGTATTGTGCCTCTTCAGTCCCCTACTGAGATGAATGGGAAAAGCTGATCCCACTGTACTAATTTAGAACACAGGGAAATTCTAGAAAAGGATTACAGCCAAATAAATCTGTGCTGTGTCAGGGTCGATAGGAGAGGGAGGTACGCGATACCGAGAGAGAAAAGAACATAAGACAAAGAAAGAAAAAGAGAATCATAGACTCAGAGGATAAAAAACCCTACTGTGATCATCCAGTCTGACCTATGTAACACAGGTGATAAAATTTTACCCAGTAGTTCCTGAATCAAACTCAAGAGCTTGCAGTTGAACTACCAAAGAGCTGAACTATCTTTTAGAGATATAATCAGTCTTGAAAGCATTGGACCGAGGGAGAACTTATATCACCTCTTGATTAAGGCAAGGGAAGGCAGAAAAACAAAAAGAGAAGAGAAATAGCCCTGCAATGTAGAAACACTGAGGAACCTCCACCAAAACATGGATTAGTATGATCTCCTGAAAAAAGTGGTTTGGAGCCAGACTTCTCTCAGTGAAAGGATAAGAGGTAATGGGCACAGATTGAAATGCAGTCAATTCTATTTAAGAAAATACATTTTGTTATGAGGATGGTTGAACACTCGAACTGACCAGCCCAGAGAGGCTGTGGAGTCTTCATCCTTGGAGATATTCAAAATTGGACTGTACATGGCCACAAGCAACCTGTTCTAGTTGACCCTGCTTTGAACAGGGGATTGGACTGGGCACTCTCCAGGCGTCCCTTAGCACCTTAATAATTCTATGATTCTTTGAATGAAAGGGTATCTGGTTTGTGAAGGTATCATCTGGTAAATGTTTATTTAGCATTAAAACAAAGATGAGACAGAAAAAATAAATCACACCTAGATACATTAACTAATCCAATCAGGAGACAACAAGTTCCCCTGGTCTCAGACCACAGGTTGAGAGAATGTACTGGGTTTATGTGACAAGGTTTGGTAGTGCGGGGCTGTAGGGGTGGCTTCTGTGAGAAGACACCAGGAGCTGCCCACATATCAGACAGATCCAGTTCCAGCCAGCTCTAAGACAGACCTGCCACAGACCAGGTGCTGGTGGCACCTCTGTGATAACATAGTTAAGAAAGGATGAAAAACGCTGCACAGCAGCTGTGAAATAGGAGTGAGAAAGTGTGAGAGAAAGGCCTGCAGACACCGAGGTCAGTGAAGAAGGAGGGGGAGGAGGTGCTCCAGGCACTGGAGCAGAGATTCCTCTGCAGCCCGTGGAAAGGATCACAGAATGGAGGTTGTCCCACTGCAGCCCAAGGAGGACCATGGCAGAGCATATATCCACACGGCAGCCCATGGATGACCCCATGCTGGAGCAGGTGGATGTGCCCTGAAGGAAGTTGCAGCATGGGAGGGGAGCCCAATGCAGGAGCAGTTTTTCCAGCAGGAACTGCAGTCCATGGGGGACTCGCATTGGAGCAGTCTGTTCCTGAAGGACGATGCTGTGGAAGGGACTCACACTGGAGCAGCTCTTGAATTGTAGCATGTGGGAAGAACCACACTGGAGAAGATCACAAAGGACGGTGTCCATGGGAACGACCCCACTCTGAAGCAGGGGAAGAGTGTGAAGAGGAAGGAGTGGCAGAGACAAAGTATTATGAACTGACCACAACCCCCATTCCCTATTTGCCTGCACTGCTTTGGGAGGAAAGAGGTAGAAGAGTCTGGAGTGAAGCTGAGCCTAGGAAGAAGGGGAGGGGAACAATGACATGGTGATTTTTGTTTTGGTTTGGTTTTGGTTTTTTTTGTTTGTTCGTTTCTCGTTATCCTACTCTGTTATTAATTGGCAAGAAATTAAATTAATCTTCCCTAAGTCTGTTTTGGCCATGACAGTTGTTGATGAGTGATTTCCCTGTCCTTATCTTGACCCACAAGTTTTTTGATCTTGTTTTCTCCCCATGTCCTGCTAAGGAGGGGGAATAAAGAGCAGCTTGCTAGGCACCTGACAGCCAGCCAAGGTTAACCCACCACAGGGAATATTGAGGGTTTCAAGCATTGTGAGGGTTCAAACGGAACCCCATAGGTCTTAATGTCCACCAGATTTAGCTTCCCTTTGCAATAGCTGTGCATCTCTGAATTTGGAATAGCTACCTGAACATGTTTGTCTGAGCAGTTCCTTGGTTGCCTTGTCTAGGTTAGAGTTATAGTTTATGCTCCAACCTTTAAAAAAAACTATCATAGGCTTGAATGCACTGCAGTCAAGCACAGCAGTGGTAGGAATATGGAACAAATGCAGCAAAGTATTTTTCTGGAGCTCTTAAAAAAATTTGCAAGTAAAGAACATGTAACATCAAATTAACCCATTCTGGGAGTGCTCAGCAGAGCACAACCTATTTTCTTTTAACCTGTGTTGGTATCAGCAGATATATGGCACAGTGCAGAGCTGCAAAGATATACTCAACCTAGCTCTGCAACATGGAAACTATTTTATTTATTCACAGCTCTTATCGATCACATTTATTCCAAGCTGACTCATTTCAGTAAGAAAGGCTGCAACCCCTTCTTCTGGGCTTTTTTATGAAAAGGTCTGTTCTTGTTGCCTCCGTGACTGTTTGCAATCACCCACACAGGCACTATGTTGTCACATGTCTAGTCTATATGCATACTATCCACCCTCATCATCAATATTTTTGAAGGAGGAAACCACATAGATATATTATATTCCCCCACGCAAGATCATGAATAGTTTCTATGGCTCCTCAAACACAGCAACCAGTGACTTAGCTTCTGTCCCAGGAGTGCGAAGACAACAGCATAGTTTTATTCTTGCATGTTCCTCCTGGACTCATTTTTCCTCTCTTGATGGACAGTTGGTGTTGGAGGACAGTTGGTATGTAGCTCTTGTTTTATCAAGGCAGCTGACTTATTCCTCTGTTTCAGGAAGATGCCATTTCTTTGGGTGTGGTTCTTCTGAAGGACATTTCTGTTATTCATCAAAACAGCAAACTAGTCTCCTCTATTGTCCAAACCACGGAAGTCTGTGAGCTTCAGGTTGAAGCTTCTTTATTCCTTTTCTTTCTATCAGTCTTACACTGTTTTCTGCACTGAAATAAGGTTATTCCAGGACTGTTCCTGGTGGCCAGAATGGGACCCTATGAGTGGTTTGTAACTCAATTCTCTTACTTTCTAAATAAGTGGTTCAATCACTGTGGTCCAAACACATAAACCCAGGGGGTTGTTTGCTTCTTTTTATTAGCTAGACCTAGCACAGTGGTTTTCAAAATTTGATTTGTGGAATTCTATGTCTGAGAGCCTTATAGACTGCAAGAGATTGCAGCAAAAAGTGACCTACCAGACCTGTGTTCTCTTTACAGGCACTGACATTTCCACTTAAAAAAGGTATAACACACTACACATCAGAAACAATTCAAAACAGCCTCTTTAAACAGCTCTTTCATCAGCATGTAAACCTGATGGGTTTTCCTTCAGAAATAACCAAGCTCTTTGTACAGTCAAAAGCAAGAGTAAATGCATAGTCTACCAGAAGCATTTTGCTGGCCACATACCCACTGTCTAGACATTGTGATGTTCTTTAACTTAAGCCCTGAAAAGGACATTTTGAATAACACCTCAGACAGAGGAAATTTTAGTGCTTAAAAGTATGTGATAACAGGCTTTGATGTCTCACAGAATGAATTGCAGCTTCTGAAAACTACAGTTCAGGCCCTAGAGCAACCACATCCATTTGTGAGTTTTGTTGCCCCTTCTTTCCAAGATGATCTCAGAACTGAACTGGGATGGTCATCACTCACACTTCAAGGAGAGCTTATAAGATGAAAGTGATTGAACAAGACCAGAGCATTGCTTGTGCTTTGCAAATTGTATGAACTCTCTTCATTTTGATGATTTTCCAAGAATATACTTTCATTTTTAAGGGGGGGTGGGGTGGGTGGGGGAATGTTGTCTATGTCATAGTGGCATCTTCAGAGGCATGCTTCATCTGCTAATCAGAATTACATAGCATGAGGGATGTCTATGGAAAGGATTTCTTTCACTTTCATTTCTATTTCTGATTTCTATGCATGGGTCTAGCCATGTATAGACATATCTATACACATAAAAAAGGGTCACCTTCCTCTATCATGGTGGGACCTACTAGTCTCTCACAGTGCTAAAACTGAAGTGTTTATTGCTCCTAATCTGTTCCAAATCACTCTCATCAAAATCTGCAACCACAGGTACAAAGTCTAGGTCAGAGTTCCTGATGTCATTTAGAAATGCCTGGTAGGTGGGAACCACTGCTAAAAAAAAAAAAAAAAAAAAAAAAGTCATCTGTTTAAATAAGTCACCATAAATAATGACAATATAAGATATTAGTTTAACTTTGGTGCTCTATGTGTCTCTTGCACTTGGATCATGTCTCAGGTTTCAAAGAAATAAAAAAGATATGCTCTGGATTTAAATGACCATCATTCAAGCCACCAAGTGCACAGTGAGTGTTTTACGTACGATTTTTTAAGTGACAGTAATCACTAAGTACATTAAGCTATAATGGAATTACAATCCTTTAAACAAAGGGAGGGAGAGGGCATCTTCCTTTAAAAGCCTGGGAAGGAAATTAAAGGTTGCTTATTCAAGAATAACAGCACCTAGAGAGAAAATCATGAGACTAGATCCATTCTAATAAAGTATCTCTGAAGTGTTCATTAAGCCAACTATGATTTCACTCTTTTGTTTATTTGCTTCAATTTCTAAATTGACCTCTTTTCCATGGGCAGGCAGGAGCCTCTTGAAGAACCTATTAACCAAAGAAATGATAGCATTTTAGCGACTTCTTAATTCCAGCTGCTCAAATCAGTTTAAAATCGACAGTATTCCTCAGAATGCCTAAACGTACCTGTGAATGTTTTGTGCTATATTATAGTGGACAGTGTATGTGTAAAAAAAGGCCGCCTTTGCTGTACCAAATCATGACTGTTCTTTTGTGTCTGGTGTGCTTTTGACAGCCAAGAAAGGTGAGTGGGTTTTGTTGTTATTGTTGTTTTTTCACCATTTTGTTTATCAGGTGCTTTTGGGAGCTGGCCAATTGAAGGTTCAGCTCCACTTGAATGTAAAGAGTATAAGCAATGCTTTTCTGCTGCCTTCCTGATAAAATGCACCAATTTATAAACCTAGTTCTAGTCTCATGTGCTGCTTATATTCCTGCTCTAAGGATCTGTCCTTGAATTCATATGTTCTCCTGCATTGACGCTGTTCAGGGAAAATAACTATTTGGTTATTTTCAGAACTCACGAAGTCTCACTCTTGCCACAGTCTCTCGGTGTTTCAAAGTCTTTGATACACTGTTCCTCACAGCTAGGGAGTCAGAAAGAGTTCAGACCAACAAATACTATTATTTCTTGTATTGGAACTCAACCCAAATTATTATTGTGAATTTTAGTTACCTCAAATGGGAATTGAATTAGGATTATTCTGGTGACAGTTGAATCAGAAGCAGAACTTCTACTGAATTGGAAACCTTACTAGTTCCACTACTTGCCCCCGACACTTTGGAAAATGATGGAATTGTTGTTTTAATCAGAAGTGAGAAAAATAATAAGTAATTTACTCAAGGCAATACAAAAAATCTACAAAGTAAAAACTTCTTTTTTACATGCACTGTAAATGCATGCAAAACTGCTGGTTTTTCTCTCTCTAAAAGGTCTGAAACTCTTTGTCAGATAAACTGGTTGGTGTGACTAAACAGAATTTGGCCCAGCATTTGTAGTCTCAGTTGGACGCTTCACACTTTCCATCTATTTACTTCAAAATAAATAATGACGCACGGATAGACATTTAAATCAATGGCACTAGAGATGATAAAATAACATGGCTTGTTATTTTGTAAATATACCTGTAAAATATCCAGTGTTTCCACTGGAAATTTTAAATATTTTGTGGCTTGCTTTTCACTAGTTTTTTTTGGATTAGGGTTTGGGAAGAAAGTCTAAAATCCAACCCAGGAATTTCCCCCCCCCCACTTTCTTTTCTGTTAAACTGGTTTATGTGAGAGAAAGATTTTGCCTCAGCTTTGTTATTATAAAAAATCTGAGTCTTAAATAACAAGTGTCCTGTATTTTTACTGTAATTGAAGATGTCTCTTATTGATTTCAGGGAACAGTGGATACGACGTTTTATTTTCAAACATTACTGAGAGCTGTGGAGATGTGACCACAACAAAGACAAAGGACTGAAGAGGTTTTTTTCCAACACAATGCATTTTCTTAACTTAACCAATTGCTACAGTATGTATGTGTCTATCTATCCACCCATCTATTTATCTATCTAGGTAGTACAAACATATGTATGTAGGTAATTTCTGGAAATTTGTGCTGGCAAGATGTGTTATTTGCAAAAATGAGATATGAAGTGTTATTCTTGTCAATTAAGCTCAGACAATTTTCTTTGCTTTGCCATAATGCAACTGGAAAGATAGTTTCATCCAGATATCACTTATTTTCTAAGTCCATTCCATTTCCATTGTGACTTTCCATCTGCCTTTTCATTAAAAAAAAAAAAAAAAACAAAAAAAACAAAGCAAAACACAACTGTGCTGCTCAGGGGAGAGTCTCTGATGAACTGAGCTTCTCAATTTTTCCTTCCATAATTGTTTATGTCTTGCTGTTGCCGTTGTTTTAATTTTCTTTAGCTTTTTCCCCAAACTAAATTCCCCGGCTATCTCACTTTTCAGATAAGGTACAAATTATTACAATTAGCTGCTATTAAAGTCACAAGAATGCATGGTATTAAGCAGCAGACAGGCAACTCATCATAGTAGGTGCTCCACAAACATGTATCAAACAGATGGTCCCTGCTTCAAAAAAAATAACTTTTTAATAAATATCTTTTTCCAAATCTCGACAGTATTACTTCAAAGGATATCACCGTCTCTCTTTCCTTCTGATCGAGTTAAGGAGAAAGGTGTCATATAGCACAAATATACCCAATCTCCCCAGACTTCCCAAATTTATTCTCTCCCATTGGATGAGTTACCATCCACCAGGTGATGGGAATATGAAGGGCTTTGTGAAAGACACCTTCCTAGGCAAGACCTGGAGAGTGCACTGTCTAGCATGATCCTTTGAAGAAGGGGCTTGCAAGTATTTGAAATTTTATCTTTCATATAAGACCACAGTCTCTTTCTCCTACTATGGGTTTACTTCTCTCAGAACCAGGGGAGTCCGAGCATACAGAAATCAGGCCAATCCAATGGGCTTTTCATTGGATGCAGGAGTCCCAGAGCTGGAGGCCATCCTCAGGGCACCGGTGCAAATAAATGAGATACAGGCATATGGACAGAGAATGAGCTGACAGTTGTACCCCAATATGTGAGCAAGAAGCCAGTAAGAAACAGAAGATTTCTTTTTTTCCCCTTAATCTTAATTTTCTGAGGAAAATATTTTATTTCATTCAAAGCCTCTCCTTCTCCTCCAAGGACATTTTTTTTTTTCTTTCCTCAAAATTATTTCAGGTTAGGTGATCTCTGTGTGTTTTGATGAAAAGTTGGAATTTCTGAAGGAAAGTCACACTTCTGAGCAACAAAACCACAATTCCTGAAAAACACAATTTTCTTGAAAAAGAAAATCCCACCTGGTCTCTCTACTGAAAATTTCCAAATAGACCTAATAGGTGTGGGAAATGTAATCATATCTTTATCTCTTGGATGCCCATAGCAATTGATACAGTCATCTACAAGTTCTCAATGACCATGTTATTTCCTTAGCTGAAGTGCATGAAACTTGGTTCAGTCCTCTCTGACGCCTCTAGTTTCTGTATTTATAGCCTTGAATACACCGTTGACCCCTAAGGGGGTGAAAGGGTCTTTTTTCCAAGCTACTACAGTGATTATCCTACTACTTGTAGCCTAATAGAAATGTCAGACAGAAAACAAATCTGGGGAACCAGAGAATCCACAAATAAGGAAAGCAAAGAAAATCTTTGTATAAATGCTGTGAAGGCTGAGTTTTGCACAGCTCTAATCTTGGTTTATTACACGCAAGGAACTAAACTCTAATAACATCTAGGCACCAATTCAGACTGACTGAGGCAATATAAACTTGATTTAAGACTCCCACAGCACCATCAGCTCAACCCTGTTACACAGAACAGTTATGAAGGCACTGTGTTAGATGATTAGGTGAAATATCTGACAGCCTTCTCAAGATGAAAATACTGTAAATTAAGCATAGTTGGTTTGGTTTTGTTGTTTTTGTTTGTTGGTTTGGTTGTTTTTGGGGGGTTTTTTGGTTTTTTGGTTTTTTTTTGTTTTGTTTTGTTTTGGTTTTTTTTTGTGCATGCTCCTCTTCTTCCCAGCATGACTCTTTTAAACTTCTTGAAATCAACTTGTTTGGTAACAACACAGTTAAAGGGAATGCCTGAGCCTATTAAAAGAGAATCAGTGTTAATGTGTTCAAGGAAACTAACAGAAAATCACCCAGACCAAATGAAACAGCTTTTTTTCTTTTCTGCTTTCTTTTTTTTTTTTTTTTTTTATGCTCCAGATGTAACAGTCTTTATAGATCAGACTAATAGCTTCTCTCACTCATACACACACACACCTCTTGGATGGGGTAAAGGCAAGTGACGATATTTGAAAAACAGCAGGGAAAAAAATGAGCGTGTAAGAGGTAAATATAAATCTGAATTAGAGGTAAAGATCAGACTGCATTTGACTTCAAAGGCCCAGACAAAAATCTAATATGAGGGTTCTTCTAACACTATCTTATCATATGCACGAGTTTCTGCTTTCACCTTTCAAAAAAATTTATAGTGTAGCTGTGCATTTTCCCATAAAGTTCAAGAGTGCTATGCACTTCAAACCCACAAGTTAGCTGCTTTGAGAATTTTAGCTTGTATGTCTCATTTTGAACAGAGCAGGTGTCTGTAGAAACAACCCCCAGCCCTGCAGCTCAATTAACTTAAATAAGGCTGATAAATCCATAAGGAGGGCAGACAGATAAGTACCTTATTTACCAACTTCTCTGCTGATTGAATTAACAGCAAGCCAATGATGTCATAAATAAGGGTAAGTTACTCTACATAGTGTTACGGTTTTGCAATATGCAGAGACGCAATGACATAATAAAATAACAAAATAACATTTTACTTGCTTGGAATGCAGCGTAGTGACTTCCATATTTCTGTTTAAGCAAAATAAAATTTAGGAAAAAAGCCTGAAACAAACTTTAAAATGTTTCAAGGATGTTCAAAGATATCAGAAAGCAAAAAAATTGTCCTGATCATATGGTTTTGTAGAACTCAATTCTCTACAAGTACAACATTGGTAGCTATGTAAGATGTAAATCACGAACAGCTTTCTGCTCTAGCATAACATTTCCCAAATGTTCCTTAAATATAACCATTAAAACACTCCTCAGACATAACCACTAAAACCCCAGTAACCACATGATTAGTATTACACACATTCCGTGAACCTGTTTTCATCAGTGCTGCTCTTTCAGGAAGAACAACTGTCATTTTTTCTTTCAGCCCTTACTGCTACCAGTTGGACAGCATTTCCATGGGAAAGAACTTTTGTCTTTGAAAAGCATGGTAATTTATTTTAACTTCTAAGGTGGAAGCAACACCCATATTGAGCTTTTACTTAAAATCAGGTGATCAATGGGTCTCTTAATCACTTCTCTTTCAAATTCTCTGAAATGTGTTAAAGATTTAAATTCCTCCTTTCCCCTATCCTCTTCCTATTTCCTTTTCTTATAATTATGAACATGCAGTGTTTAACCTATACAGTAAAACAAAATTTAGGGATATATACTCTCCAGTCTTTGCAATAATAACGTGAAGAGAAGGCCTATGTACAAGCATCAAAGTTTCCTCCTTTTTCACTATCGCTTATTTCACTGTCAGCACAGACTGTTCTGCCCACGTGTTTGCTGGTGCGTGCTACGTAGCTGCTCCAATATTTGACTAAATAATGCTGTAGTAATGTTGAGAACTCCTCAGAAATAAACTGCGAGCATTTAGCTGAAATAAATTCACAGGGTGACCTGAAGGAAATGTTTTACAAATCCATTCAAATAACTTTTTCTACATCAGATTGCTGTCACCTGTATCATTTGTGGCCATGGAGAGCAAACATTAGCCTCTACAAAATACGTAGCTTTTTTGTTTCTGCATTTAGCTTTCTCCAAGACTTTGTCATTCAATTCCATGGCTGACGTGTTATAGTTTCTAACAAAGCTGGTAGTTATTTCTGGAGTCCGATGATTACTTTCCAGTTCTATGTCTTTATATTAAACTCATGGCCAAGAATATCTTCTTGAAATCATATTAATCTTTGTGCTAATGATATAATTTCATTACTACCTTTTCCCCGTAGAAGACAGCTATTCTTTAAAGACAGCTTCGGTTTCCTGAATTAGAAAGGTCTGAATTGCTTTTTGGTTATTTAATGTAACCATCCCTAAAGTTCGTAATTATTTAGCAAATGGAATTTTGTTTCTGGAGCTGCTAGCTGTTCTGGGAAAGGCATCAAATGGGGACACAGCAATAATTTCCCCCTTAATTTTTTTCCTGTGCATAAGTAGAACCAGGTCTGTACACCTATATAATTACTTTTAAAATTAAATACAACATCATTTATGTATTCTGGCTACGATCAGCAATGAAACGGCTATATTTGTCCTTAGTAGCTTCATCAGTGGTTTATGATATGCAATGAAGATTATTATTTTTCCCCTGAAGAGGTACTGGAGAAATTTGATAAACCAAAAAAAATTATGCCTAAGGACTTTTTTTCTATTGCTTTCTATTGTGAAGTAATTTTTTCTCAGCTGTTGGTGCTGAAAAACCCTTCAAATTTTGGGGAGTTAAAATCAAACCAATTGATGATGTTAAGAACAATAAAAAGAATTTCTATAAATATATTAGTAACAAAAGGAGGGCTCAGGAGAGTCTCCATCCTTTATAAAATGAAGGCAGTAACTTAGTGACAAAGGATGAGGAGAAGGCTGAGATACTTAATGCCTTCTTTGCCTCAGTCTTTAGTAGTAGAGTTGGTTGTTCCCTGAGTACCCAGACCCCTGAGCTAGCAGATAGGGGCGGGGAGCAGAATGAAGCCCCCATAATCCAAAGGGAGATGGTGAGGCACCTGCTCCAACACCTGGACATACACAAGTCTATGAAGCTCAATGGGATCCACTCAAGGGTACTGAGGGAGCTGGCAGAAGTGCTCACCAAGACACTTTCCATCATTTACCAGCAGTCCTGGCAAACCGGGGAGCTCCCAGTTGACTGGCATCTAGCAAATGTGACGGCCACCCACAAGAAGGGAAGGAAGGAGGATCCAGAGGACTACAGGCCTGTCAGTCCAACCTCAGTGCCAGGGAAGGTCACAGAGCAGATCATCCTGAGTGCCATTATGCAGCACATGAAGGACTACCAGGTGATCAGGCCCAGTCAGCATGGGTTCACAAAAGGCAGGTCCTGCTTCACTAACCTAGTCTTCTTCTATGACAAGGTGACCCACTCAGTGGATGAGGGAAAGGCTGTGGATGTTGTTTATCTGGACTTTAGTAAGGCCTTTGATACATTTTCCCACAGCATCTTCCTGGAGAAGCTGGCTGCCCATGGCTTGGACAGGAGTACTATACGCTGGGTAAAAAAACTGTCTGGAGGGCTGGGCCCAGAGAGTGGTGGTGAATGGAAATAAATCTAGTTGGCAGATGGTCACAAGTGATGTTCCGCAGGGTCGGTATTGGGACCAGTTCTCTTTAATACCTTTATCAATGATCGGGACGAGGGGATTGAGTGCACCCTCAGTAAGTTTGCAGAGGACACCAAGTTGGGTGGGAGTGTCAACCTGCTTGGCAAAGGAATCTGGACAGGCTGGATCGATGGGCTGAAGCCAATGGTGTGAGGTTCAACAAGGCCAAGTTCCGGGTCCTGCACTTGGGTCACAACAACCCCTTGCAGTGTTACAAGCTTGGGGAGGAGTGGCTGGAGAGCTGCCTGGCAGAAAAGGGCCTGGGGTGTTGGTTCACAGGCAGCTGAATATGAGACAGCAGTGTGCCCAGGTGGCCAAGAAGGCCATCGGCATCCTGGCCTGTATCAGGAACAGTGTGGTGAGTAGCACCAGGGAAGGGATTGTCCCCTTGTACTTGGCACTGGTGAGGCCCCACCTCGAGTGCTGTGTCCAGTTTTGGTCCCCTCACCACAAAAAAGACATTGAGTGCTGGAGTGGGTCCAAAGAAAGGCAACAAAGCTGGTGAGGGGTCTGGAGAGCAAGTCTTATGAGGAGCGGCTGAGGGAGCTGGGGTTGTTTAATCTGGAGAAAAGGAGGCTGAGGGGGGACCTTATTGCTCTCTACAACTACCTGAAAGGAGGTTGTAGAGGGGTGGGGGTCGGTCTCTTCTCCCAAGTAACAGGAGATAGGACAAGAGAAAACAGTCTCAAGTTACACCAGGGGAAGTTTAGACTGGATATTAGAAAAAAAAATTTACACTGAAAGGGTTATTAAGCATTGGAACAGGCTGCCCAGGGAAGTGGGTGAGGCACCATCCCTGAAGGTATTTAAAAGACGGGCAGACTTAGTGCTTAGAGGTATGGTTTACTGATGGTTTTTGTCAGAGTTGGGTTGGTGGTTGGACTGGATGATCTGAAAAGTCCCTTCCAACCTATGATTCTATATATATATAAGTGGAATGAATCTTCCATCATATAGGCGAAAATAGTACAAACGCCAAGATATTTGGCAGTGATTATATAGTCTCACAAGCCTTTTCTTTTTAATGGATTTATCTGTTTTATGCCCACATGATGCCCCAAGTAAAAATTCTGACTATTAAAAAAAAATAAAAAAATTCCTCGCTATTTCTTAAAACTCCATCCTTGCAACTTTTGTGGAAGCTTCTTGATTTTACAAATGTTCTTCAAAATTCTTCCTGATTTATTTAAAAAGCCATCTTAACTTAGACATTGAGGTACTACTCTTTGGATCACAGTGGATCCAATGGCTATACCTTAGGGTCATCCTCACATATAAAGAACCTCATTGGTTTATGGCCATGTTTTGATCTGTGCTTCAGTATGTCTTTCTGGTAAGCTTGGAAGGTGTCTGTTTATATTTTATTGTTGTTGTTATTGTTGTTTTCATCATAGGTGAAATTCACCCACATCTTTTGCAGAACAGTATGAAATAAGTTGCTTTACATTGCAGTACAGTGCTTTACATAACTGGTGAAAGAGGCTGTACTAGGCAGTGCTGTTGATCCCCAAAAAGCAGGCAAGAAACTGAGGAAATGGAAAGTCCTTGAAACAAGCAATGCATTACTTGCTTTTAAGATATCACAAATTAGATTGAAGCAGTTTGAAAACTGCAGCATGTAGGATGAAAGGTGGAGGGATCGGAGGGATCCATTGTCCACAGTAGACTACACAGCTGCTCTGACAAGATAAAAGGCATTGGTTCTGCACAACATCCAGGAACCTATGAAGGGAGGGGAAGGTCCTGTTCTAAAAACGTCATGGAATAGCACAACACTGGGATCTGTACCCACGTACCTGCTAAACAGCAACAGGACCCAGACCCTCTGATAGTGACGTGCAAGAACTGTTCAGTCTTTCTCACTGCAGCTTGGCTTTTTTGTCGTGGGTGGCAAGTAAATTTAATATCCTGAAGCTGCTGCTAGTTAATTGAGGCTCTAAGTGGGAGTCAACAAGAGTAACTATTTGCCCACACGGGGGAGACCTCCTTTCCCTTTAGAATTGAACTGATTGGGCTGGATGCATTCCCTCTGCTAACCGGCATGACAGGCACATTCAGTCGGTGCAAACACAGTCCACATATTGATAGAGGTGGGACCATCAACTCCCACAGATTATGATATTCTCTGCTGCTGAAGGAGGGAAGGAAGGAAGGAAGGAAGGAAGGAAGGAAGGAAGGAAGGAAGGAAGGAAGGAAGGAAGGAAGGATATAAAAGGAAAAGAAAGAGAGAAAAGAAAGAAGGTGTTAAGGGAGGAAGGAAATCCTGAAAGGCTGGAGGGCATGCAGGAAGGGCAGAAGGCAGGAAGGAAAAGTTTTGCACTGGAAATGATAAAAAGGCCTTTACAACAGCATGTTGACATCTTGCCAAGGTGTGTACACACCCCATGAAACCTCACAGGTGACATCAAGTCAGTGCTATCACCCTCCTTTGTAAAGAAATTAATTATATGTCTAATTTGGGATAATATGAATTAGATTAATTTTTGTCCTGTAATCTTTTTTTTTTTTTTTTTTTTTTTTTTACCTTATAGGAAGATAAAGAATATAAATATTTTTGTCCATTCAGCTTTGTGTTTGGTAATCAAATATTCCATGGATACATCTTTAGCTGGCAGGAACCTGTGCAAGTTGATGTAAGTGCCACTGCAAACTACTCATTCCACCACCGTGTTTTTGGAGACCTATATACTACATAGCTCTGCAATATGTCCTTGTTTAAATAAGAATCTACATGTTTTGAGCAGCTGAGACAACAAGGGGGTGGGTTCTCATATGTTTGATGAATAGTCAGTGATGTTTGTGTATATACATGTATATCTAAAGACATATGTAAAGAAAGGGATCTATACAAAAGGGAAGTATTTATTCTTTGCCTTTCATTTAATATTATTATTTCAAAATGAACCTCCCCAGTAAGAAGGCAACACTCTGCCTTGTGCTGGGTTGATAACTCATACCTTTTATTAATTAGCACATACTAAATTATCGTCTACTCCTTCAACATTATCAGAAAACTATTCATGTAATACTAATAAAAAATGCATTTATAGACACTGGTATTTGTCTGAAAACAGTACATAAACAAGAAAATAAATGAAAAAAAGGCTATTATATACAGGAAATTAATCACGAAGAATAATTGAGTCAGTTGCTGTCAAATGAGTTTAAGCAAAAGCCAGGAGGAAAGGCTAATCTAATGGTAAAGAAAGTGATCTGTGATTATATTTCTCCCTCTGCCAAAGGTGTCCTCTGTGCTCTCATTTGACCACAAAGAATTTAATCTCTCTTTCTTCAGACTGTAAAATGGGGATGATGTTCTGTCTCTTCTGATTTTCTGTTCCTTGGTGTTTTATCTTGCTTTAATCTGTTTTTGCTTGAGGCTTTTAGGTGTTATTTAAGCAAGCAATCTTGCCCGTGTGATCTACACTTATGAGACAGATCTTCTGTGTTTGGACCACAGTTTGATGGTGTCCTCTGCCTTGCCCGCATTGAACATGGGACTCCCAGGGAAATACTGGAGACAATGTCCGAGTTCCATAGTCATTACACAAGGAGGAGAGAGGATCTCATCCTAGCTCTTGACAGTACATTACTGAGAAATTTGGGTAATAAGAAAAGTGTTATCTCAACACAAGTTTTTCAAGGCCCGTATGCTGTCTCTTAATTATGTAACTTCTGAATTACATACTTTTCCATGTAATATTTTAAGACCTAATAAAAAATCCCAGGTTTTTCCATTTATCTATATTTTTAATAATAGAATTCTCAGTACTACATTTTTAAAAAAGAAGTGAGTTAAGTGCCTTTGCAAATCTTGTAATATAAGTGACAAGGAGAATGCTCATCTGCTGCACTCTTTTCTCTGCTGTTTTTACTTGTTTAATTATATTAAGTAATTTGTATGCTTCATATTTATTCCCTTTCCAGTGTATTGGTTTTGTGTGGGTGGTTTTTGTAGCAGGAGGGTTACAAGAGTGGCTTCTGTGAGAATATGCCAGAAGCTTATCTGTGTTGGACAAAGCCAATGCCATTTGGCTCCAAGATGGACCTATTGCTGACCAAGGTCGAGCCAATCAGCGACGGTGGTAGTTCCTCTGTGACAACATATTTAAGAAATGGAAAAAAAAAAGAGAAAAAAAAAACCAAAACTGCACAACATCAGCAAAAATCAGAAGAGGGGAGTGAGAATATGTTAAAGAAACAACTCTGCAGACACCAAAGTCAGTGAAGATGGGGAAAGAGGAGGTGCTTCAGGTGCCGGAACAGACACTACCCTGCAGCCCATGGTGAAGACCATGGTAAGGCAGGTTGTTCCCCTACAGCTTATAGATGTTAACGGTGGAGCAGATATCCACCTGCAGCCTGTGAAGAACCCCATGCTGGAGCACGTGGATAAGCCCAAAGAAGGCTGTGACCCTGTGGAGGGCCTGTGCTGGAACAGTATCCTAGCAGGGCCTGTGAACACATGGGGAGAGAAGCCCATGCTGGAGTAGGTTTGCTGGCAGAATCTGTGACCTCTTGGGGGACCCACGCTGGAGCAGTCTGTTCCTGAAGGACTGCACCCTGTGGAAAGGACCCACACTGGAGCAATTAATGAAGAACTGCAGCCCGTGGAAAAGACTCACGTCAGATAAGTTAACGGAGCACTGTCTCCCATGGGAGAGACCCCATAGTGAAGCAGGGGAAGAGTCCTAATATCTAATCTAAATTTCCCCTCTTTCAGTTTAAAACCATTACCCCTCGTCCTATTGCTGCACTCCTTCATAAAGAGTCCCTCTCCATCTCTCCTATAGGCCCCGTCTAGGTACTGGAAGGCTGCTATAAAGTCTCCTCGGAGCCTTCTCTTCTCCAGGCTGAACAACCCCACCTCTCTCAGCCTGTCCTCATAGCAGAGGTGCTCCAACCCTCTGATCATCTTCGTGGCCCTCCGCTGGACTCGTTCCAACAGGTCCATGTCCTTCTTTTGTTAGGGGCCCCAGAGCTGGACGCAGTACTCCAGGTGGGGTCTCACCAGAGCAGAGCAGAGGGGCAGAATCACCTCCCTCAACCTGCTGGCCACGCTTCTTTTGATGCAGCCCAGAATGTGGTTGGCTTTCTGGGCTGTGAGCTCACATTGTCGGCTCATGTTGAGCTTCTCATCCACCAACACCCCCAAGTCCTTCTCTTCAGGGCTGCTCTCAATCTGTTCTCCACCCAGCTTTTATTTGTGCTTGGGATTGCCCTGACCCAGGTGCAGGACCTTGCACTTGGCCTGGTTGAACTTCATTAGGTTTGCATTGGCCCAAATCTCAATCCTGCCCAGGTCCCTCTGGATGGAATCCCTTCCCTCCAGCGTGTCGACTCCACCACAGAGCTTGGTGTCATCAAAAAACTTGCTGAGGGTGTACTCAGTCCCACTGTCCATGTCACAAAGATGTTAAGCAGCACTGGTCCCAGTACTGACCCTTGAGGAACACCGCTCATCACTGGTTTCCATTTGGACATTGAGCCGTTGACCGCAACCCTTTGAGTGCAGTTCCTTATCCACCAAGTGCTCCATCCATCAAATCCATACCTTTCCAATTCAGAGACCAGGATGTCATGCGGGACGGCGTCAAATGCTTTGCGTAAGTTCAGGTAAATGATGTCTGTTTCTCTCCCCTTATCTATCAGTGCTGTAACAGCATCATAGAAGGCCACCAGATTTGTCAGGCATGACTCACCCTTGGTGAAGCCATATTTGCTGTCATCAATCATGTTCTTGTTTTCCATGTGCCTTAGCAGAGATTCCAGGAGGATCTCCTCCATGATCTTGCTGGGCACAGAAGTGAGACTGACTGGCCTGTAGTTCCCCGGGTCTTCCTTTTTTCCCTTTTTGAAAATGGAGGTTGTGTTTCCCCTTTTCCACTCAGTGGGAACTTCACCAGACTGCCATGACTTTTCAAATATAATGGAATATTTTCTCTCCCCTGTCCAGCTTAAGAGGCGGAGTGACAGAGTTGATTTGGTGGCCACCTGGCATCCAGCCAGGGTCCACTGACCACACCAAGATATTTTAAAAATTCTGCCAAACTATTCTTATTTTTAGGGAAGGGGAGGGAAGGGAAGGGAAAGGAAGGGGAGGGAAGGGAAGGGAAGGGAAGGGAAGGGAAGGGAAGGGAAGGGAAGGGAAGGGAAGGGAAGGGAAGGGAAGGGAAGGGAAGGGAAGGGAAGGGAAGGGAAGGGAAGGGAAGGGAAGGGAAGGGAAGGGAAGGGAAGGGAAGGGAAGGGAAGGGAAGGGAAGGGAAGGGAAGGGAAGGGAAGGGAAGGGAAGGGAAGGGAAGGGAAGGGAAGGGAAGGGAAGGGAAGGGAAGGGGGAGGACTATATCCCTATAAGCCACTAGTAATTCAGGTACTTGACTATTTCACCTGACATAACAGACATTTAGGAATTCTACTTAACAAATGTCCAGTCCAGATTATAAAAGCCACTACAAGTTGTTTTTATTTGTCAAAAGCCAATTTGTTTCCAAGAAAAGACCTCAATGAAACTACAGTTTCTAACAGGTTTACTTATTTGGTCAAAACCTGAACCCTGTAAGTAGACATCTAGCTTGTGTGTCTTTGCATTGTGTTTCTGAAAATATTATGACAATTTAATCTTGCTGTTTTGGTACCTAAAGCCTTTCTCACTTAACAAGAGGCAGTTTAAGCCATGAACGTTGCTTTCTGGGCCACCTGAAAACTGAAGAGGGGGACAGTGGAGATCAGAGGTGTTTAAGGACAAGTCTAATTCTTTTGTAGACTATCAGTCCTGTCAAAAGGAAAATTTACTATACGTTGATCTCGTAAGTTCAGTTCATCTTTGAACTGGAAAACCTGAAGTGAGAAGCAGTCACAAGAGTAATCTGTGGAAAGCCACATGCGTGACTTCTCTGATGAAGCAGGTTTCACTGGGCAGCCTGAGGAAACAGACAGACTAGTTTCCAAAGAGATTGGAGGCCCTTAGAAACACTCTTTCACCTCTCTGCACTCACTTGCCTGGGGGAAGAACACATTGCTTCATAGAGATGCATCAAAGCCACTCAGATCCTTAGCTCCACAGTACTACTGTACACTGCTTGTGTATGAACCCATATGGGCTGCCAAGTGCAATCAACTAACTGTCTGTCCTATATTGTGACTAGTTTTTATCTCCTCCTGCTTTCCACTGTCACGTCTCCTCATAATTTTACATGGACTTGGTTGGAGCTGCAGTGTGGTCCTTCCCTTTTCTATTCAAGGGAACAAAAGGTTTGCCCCAGCCTGTTCTTTAGCATGGTAAGGAGGATTAAAGCCAGAGCACAGCAATGTCAAATTCATCAGAACAAATGAATCCATCATTCCTGTGATCCAGACAGTGTTTTAAGAGAAGGCAGGAGGACCTCAAAAAGTTCAAAGGACTGATCAAATCACATTGATTTAATATCTTTTGGAAGTGCAACTTGCCAGCATCTGATCCTGTCTTACTGATGTGGTACAGTTCACAAAGCAAGGTTCACTCTGGCTGTCTCACAGCTTGGCTTTGAATTTTCTTGCCTTCTTTCCATCTATTGATCCATTTCTCTGAACTCAAAGTTGTTTCAAGGGATAGCTTTTAATGCGATGTGACACTTTTAGATTATTTTCACATGTTTAAAGGTCACAAATTTAATTTTCTGCTATATGGAATTTGCTTAATTTCATTGTCCTTCTCATAAAATCCTTTTTTTTCCTTCTTGTTTTTACCCAAAACAAGGTATACTCTTCTCTGCTGCCCCTTTAGAAACCATTAATTTATTTCTCCTTGCCTTCCCCCTGTCTCTTTAAGAGAAAATCATATCATATAGATGGTGGGGTAGAAGTCTGTAACGCATCCTAGAGGGTTCTGGACTGCAGTAAGCAACATGTTTGCCTGGTAGTTTTTTTTCCCTTAGTCTTCTGGGCCTAAGTCTGAGCATAAGCATTGTCTCTTACTCCTGACTGGAAGACATAGCTGTGATCTACCTGTTAGGTAAACCTCTGTCTCTATGTTCTTGTCACCTGTGTATCTGGTGTAATATACTGCCCTTCTTTTTTTTTTTTTTTTTCAGTTCTCTTTTATTTCCTCGGAGTTAGGAGTTTTTGAGAGTATAAACTTTTCCTTTAGAAATGACTGAGAATTTTTTTATACCGTTAATGTGCTGTGGTTCATTACACTATGGCATTTCACAAAACTATAGTCAAGTAGTGATGACACAGAAAGGAGAATATTAATTATGCTAATACATCATATTACTATACAAAGTAAAGTCATGTCACTGTTAAAGTCAGTGTACTCAAAGTGAGATTTCAAGATGGAATTCTGAAAAAAAAAACCCACATACATTCCTCTTGGTCCTTTGGAAATGTCCAGCCTTCCCCTTCAACTTGCTTTTGGTGGCAGCTCTTGTGCAGAAACAAAGTGTTCAGAAGTGAATTGGTGAAAGAACCTTTCCATGAATAACTTCTGAGCAAAGGAAACCAAGGGAACTCTCCTAATGAAAAAAAAAAAAAAAATACCCCTGATGTGTTGGACAAATAAGATTGAAAGGAACTCAAAATATAGAGCCAGCTAAGCCCAGAGAACATTAGACATGATCAAGTGGGATGCTATTATAATCAAAAGTGTCAAAAGCAGCACTCAGATCAAGCAATATTAAAACACTCCAACATGCATAGTCAGAGTGCATTAATAAACCATTACAAAAATGTAGGCAAGAACACTTTCTGTGCTGAGAGTGAACAAAAAAACAAGCTAGAATTTACGGAAATGCCCTTTTCCAGTAAGCAGTGATTGATTTCACCAGGCAAATGTCTTCTACCTTCAAGACTTAAGGTTATAACCAACTCTGTTCTCAACAGACTCAAAACCAATGAATTCTGCCAGCAGATGTTCAAATCAAAGTCTTCCACTGCCCGTGTTTGTAAGATGAAGACTAGCTAGGAAATTCAGATTTATTGCTAAATGAATCCAAACCCCAGATGTGCTGTGATTCTGAGAAGCTGCCATTAATATCTTTTTCAATGAAAAATAACAGTATGAACTAGATTGAGATCACCAAACGCTTCCCCTTGGCTTATTTATGTTCATTACAACAAGCTGGAGTTTTTATAACCTATTAAATGACAGCAGACACTGTAGAAACCCATGCAGGCATATGCAGACATATGCAGACACACATATATAGAGATTTTTAAAAGAGAGAGACAAAAGGAGAGTTTCAAATCTTCATCAGCTTTGAATTATGTTTGAAGGTAATTATATGCCATATGAATAAAGTTAACATTTAGCAGTAACAAAATAAGAAATAGTGTTATATTAATCCATTCATGAGCAGTAGCACTAAACTTGGAGAAACTTTTTTAAGCATCAAAGTGGGATAAGGTCAATAGGCCAAGCCACAAACTGCAAATTTCTTACACATCTTCAATACGTTTTATAATGTGGCCTTTGTGCAGTTTGATAACAAATGTGCTCGTTGTCAGGAAGAGATAAGCAACATTTGCCTTGTAAAGGTTGAAATGTTGAGTTTCAGAAGCCTTATGTTGCAAGTATCTTTTTTTATCTTTTGCATTTCTCTGCATACCTGGAAAGACTAATACCAATGCATAACATTTTCGAAAGATAAGAACAATAGCAAAGTCAAGCACTGCTTCACCAATAAGTAAATCATTCTTGAAAAATGATGTAGCTGTAGGACACTTGTAATCCTTAGAGTGTGAATAATCAACCTATATCATTGTCAAAGGATTGTTTTGGCTCACCATTGCAGTTGACATAGGCCAACAGGATAAAGGTATCATCTGACTGTTGTTGAAGAGCTGACAATTCAATCCAGAGAAATGTAGGGAAACTTTTATTTATTTGCCTGGTCTCTGCAAAAAGAAAATTTATGTGAAAAAAGTGTTTCCTTGTAACTTTATTGATATATTAATGTCATTGTATGAAAATCTTCCAAGAATCAATACAAATACTAAGGACATTCCTCTAAAATAAATAAGTATGGGTGAGGAAAGTGAGAAACCATCAACCATTTTGTTTTCTTGGCCTACAAATGCCTAACCACTGTCAGTGTTCAGAATGCAGAGAGAAATGGACAAATTTCAGCTTCTCCTCCTCATCCATCTAGGAGACACCATTTCTGTCTGAAGAAGCAGTGGGGGCAATTCTTTCTTAATTTTCTGGGCTACCTCCAGGTAAGATACCTCTCCTGTTATGGCTAGTCTACACAGGCTTGCCCCACATTTAATATATTAGAGCTTAAACCTACTCTGGTGAGATCTCTGGTACTGTTATATTTAAATCTACTCTCATTTTAAAGCAAGATCTCACAGGGATTTTTATTTCACCAGGCTGTAGTTGTGTTAACTTTGGGGCAAAGCATTTTTGCTCTCTGCTAAAGCCATTCCAGAAATTGTGTGGCATTTCTTTTATGTTCCTTTAAAAATTGGAAGACATCTATCTGTAAGTGATTAGGCTTGACGTCGGAAAGCCAGAGTGTAATTCTTTGGCTTTTGATACTCAGGAGAGTTGATAATTTCCTGCAATAGGTTTTCCCTTTTTGTCTGGCAGCAAGGCCCAGTTCTCAAAGAACTCAAAGACATGCATCATCAAAACTGCTCAGCATAGTCCTGTTTTTTCTCACTAATTCTAGCAGGTCTACACCAGCTTCAATTTCAAAAGTCAGACCAGTTTGTCCAAAAGTGTGGACAAACATGCTTAAATTTAAGCGTGCTGCAGAACATGGTTAAATTTATACTTAAATTTGTTACTATTCTGCAAAACATTAAGTTCTAGCAGGTGTTTTTATTACACTGCTGTGTTTTTTTGAATCACCTTCTAAGAAGCAGTTTATGAGAGATGTTCGTTGAAGAGTCATTTCTGGTAACTACTGACAGTAGGATATCTCCCGCCAATAGTAGGAGATATTCAATACCTTTCTAGGCCTGGTATTTTCAACATGTTTAGAAGCATTTTTATAAATAGTAACAGAAATAGTAATAGTAATGACTAATTTAACCTTACGTTTGCATTTGATGCATGGTGTTTAACACAAGTCACAGTGAGACTGAAAGGGAAACACTCCTAATTCACATAGCTAATTCCAGAAGAATCACTCTGTACCAAGCATGTCAACTTTTACCACGTTTATAAAAACCATTCCTAATTCTATGAGATTACATAAATTAGACTTTCCTTAATTGGGAGTTGCAAAATAGTCTCCCTAGGAACGTTTCATCTAACAGAAGATTTAAATTTCCATTAATAGCAATGTAGCTAAAAGAAGGTAGGTTTGTCTGATATTTTGTCTAAAACAGTCAGGGTAATTGATGATGAGAGAGAGAGGGAGAGAGAGAACACCCATTATCTCAGTGATTGATATAAGCCTTTTTCTAATTACATCAGCCCTTTCCAGCGGAGACAGGTCATGGTACTTATAGATCTGCAGCTAGAGGTTTAAGAGTATTTGACAAATAACCATAATTTAAAATACAATTATTAAAAAAGATAAGATGGATGCTGTACAACTTTTTCAGCACATGTAGGACAGCAAAAGAAGAATGGAAACTTTTCCACAGTTGTGAATATGAAAGGAATATATTTGGAGCTCGGTTTCACTGACAATACAAACGGGGAGCTAGTATTATAAAATTTAAAGGATTTCCCCAGAACTATGTGAGGTGAGTACACATGATCCAAATAATAACAATGTAAAGACAAAATGTATGTAACTCCTCAGTCTTTATTACCGATTATTGCAAGGCAAGGCAAGGTTCCTAGGCACATAACTCCACAGAGTGAATGCAAAACTACAGCAACCTAAACATTTCATCAAGGTCACCATGGCTGACATAATGAATGAAAAAATGTAACCTTGCAAAAGGTGGAGACTGATCTTCAGAAGTGTTATATTCTCTTATATTTCAGATCTCTGTATTCAGAATCTCTGAAATACAAGATCTCTTAAAAACCTGGATATTAATTAAGTTAGTCACAAAACTCTCTTTGGTTCCAATAAAAACAGTTCTCTTTCCTGGAATTGCTCATAAGTATTATTTAAGTAAAAAATAAAACACAGTTAAATGATTTTACAATATGGTAAACACCCAAAACTCTGATTCCAACCCATGAACAGTCTATGAAGTGAATACTAGATGACACAAATGAGAACATTGCCTGCAAGACAGTAACATCTCCCACTACTGGTACATTCTTAGCTCTCAGCTGAAGTAGTTTTTTCCATTTTGGGCCTCGCTCTTCAAGTTAGGTGTGAATCAGTTTGGGAGAGGACGGGAGTTTTCAGGGAACCATTAATTACTCCCAACCAGAAAAGACTGAAATGACTGAAGCTGCTCAACTTAAGGCAGAGAAGACTGGATGAAGACTATGTAAGTGGGCTCGAAATGTCTGTTGCTAAAAAAGGTTGCTACAATAGGAAGAAAAATCCTGATTTCTGTACCTATGGTGAATAAAAAAGGAAGCAGTGAGGTTAAATTGAAAAGGAACTATTCAGGAACAGGCATCAGGAAAACTTTTAAGAGGAAAAGTAAAATGCTGAAACAAATTCCCTGGGGATGTTGTGGAGGTCTCCTTAGACATCTTGAGGAACAAGTTAGACAACATCTGTCAGGAACAGCACTTGCACAGTTCATCCTGTCCTAGGGAACAAGGGGGAGCTTGGCAGACTTGAGTTCTTTTCCTAGTCTTATTTTTATGACTAAACTAGGCAAACAAAATACTTCCTAGAATAAGAGGTTTTGCATTTAAATTTCATAAGCTAAAATTAAAATCATCATGGTTATTAAGTTCGTTGATAAAACATTTCAGAGTTTTCATAGAAATTTTCAGTTATGTTGCTCTTATAGACTGTGTTTAAACATGATAAAAACATCAAACCCAGTAGATAAGAAAAGGCTGTTTGCTTGCTGTGAATTTCCTGTTACAAATAAGTATGTTATCTGCAAATCCAAATGTTTTGGTTTTCAAGAACAAACACCAATAGAAATGTTATTTAAAGATTATTATTTATTCTTCGTTTGTTTGGGGGGAAAAAAAACCCACAACAATTCTCTCTTCCCCTTAATCCCTTTTCCCATAATCTGTTGTCCTTAAGCAACATGTGGGTATTTATTATAGCTTGGTTAATTTTGTTTTGGTTTTTTTTTTTTTTTGTGTCTGTATATTTTTGTTGAGAAATTGAAAAAAAATAAAAGAAGATCCTGAAAACTTTTCCCAAAAAGTTTTATCTAGGAAGCATTTCCTCATGAAAGTATTGCCCAGCTCTAATAGTTACTATTCCCATATGAAGGACATTCAAACATTTTGGTGCTTTGTGCACATTGTAAAAGCTCTTATAAAAATACACAGTCCAAAGTGGCCTTCTAAAGTAGAAGGAATAAGGCTGTACTGGCCATGTTACAATTTTAGTTCAGCAATATATCTAAATATGAATGTGGTAGAGAACTCAGGATGGAATTTATTGATTTGGCTTCCATCTTAAGCTACAGTTTAAAAATGAACTGTGCCCACTCTTAAGATCAATCCATTAGGCTAAAACTAGTGCCTTTTTAAGACAGCTGTGGTATGTAAGCTTTGTGCAGGATTTTGGCAAAGGCTCGTGGAAGACCATATCCTTCTGGTGTCACAGCTGAAGGCCAAAAAAGATGCTCTAGGATTCTTGAAATGGGAATTTCACCTGGATTTCTCACTCCTCCTTTAGGCAACTATGTTTCTTTGTAATCCTGGTCTTCAAAGAAAGCCTGGTCTTCTCCTTGCATCACTGAACACATAGTGGAATTAATAAAACGGACTAAAAACAGCTCACAGACTGATATTATACAGCTAATTTTTTAAGTCACAGCTTGGCAGTGTCTTAATTTGAAGACACAGACAGACCCTCAAATTTCAAGGCTGATATTGTTCCTTTTTGCAATTAATCATCAGGAACCGGATGGACTTGAAATTCCACCATTGATTTTAGGTGAGTAGTGAGATTAGATTAGCACAGACCAGATAGAATACAAGTTGTTCCTCCTTGGTGAGAAAGGCAGGCAACAGAAGATACAGACATTCCATAGAGAAATTGCCCACAAGACAACCTGCTCAATTCTGCTGTTGGTGTATGTGATAATGAACCCCCCCCCCGCCCATTGCAATGGATCACATCAAAACTTGTTGTTTTGGTCTAGGCTCTTTTAGGTATTTTTTTTAATCTGTTTAAACTTCTCAGTCCACACACAGAATGCTCACTAGAACATTTTACTGTAACCTTTTGCAGGCAACTATGAGCTATCTAATGATCTATGAAGGGGAACCTTAGCAGTGGTTCATGAACCTTCTTGCCTCTAGATGCGAGCTTTTCCCTTCTGAGAGAAAAAAGAAAAAAAAAAAAAAAGATAATGAACAATCTACAAGGAGCTTAGGAAGAAAAGAAGTAATTAAGTCAGTTCTATAATGGAGATTGGTGGAATGGAACTAAAAAGAAAAATGAAACTGAAGCCAGGACCATAATTGAATCTGCCTGCTTAAAATCAGAGGACCTATGACAGACTCTATCACGTGAAAGAGATGGATTTTTAAAAAGCACAGTTTTCCCATGATGTCCATTAATTTCAGGAGGGGGTTTTTTTGTTTGTTTTTTTGTTTGTTTTAATGTGGGATTAAATGTTCAGAAAGAGGATAAATGAAGACTAAGAAGCATTGGTAAGAGGATAGCCTAAAAGTATCATCTTACTAATGAGAAAGCAGAATTATTATTAATTCAGGATGAAGAGTAGGGGGAAGAAAAAGATTAAAAAAAAAAAAAAAAGTCTGTTCTGTTCATTTGTTCATTTTCCAAAGAAAATTATGTAAACATCATTACTGAAACATTTAAAGCTGCCCAGGAAGAAAGATCTAAGCAGCATATTTTCAAAAGAAAATGAAGTATCCTTTCCATATTTAACTCTCATCTTGATGTACATCTTGCCAGGGTCAAACAATTCAAACATTAATACAACTTTGAGAGAACACATGTTAAAAGTAATGAAGCAGAAGCACTCAAAGAGCTTCTTTTTATTGGTCAAGAATGTTCATACAGTGGCTCCCTGTTTTTGAAAATACGAACTTTCCAATTGCTTCATGTAATATTGCTTATGACCCATTTCTGGCCTGGCATGACTCAGAAGGATGATGTCCTAAACATGTATCAGAACTTCCTAAGCAGGATCCGGGCTGACTCCCTTCACTTGCGTGAAAGTATGAACTTGTGTATGAAATTATAATGCTTGCAAATACGAGTCAGGCTTGTGGCAATTCCTAGCATTTTAGTGTATCATTTTAATCCCTTTAAAAAGCTTTCACATTCTATCTTCCTCTATTAGACATATGCCACACTTCATCCAGCTCTGAAGAGGATTTTGAATACATAAATCAATCCAAAGAGTGCTATCCCAAACAGGGAGCTCTAAATTTTTTATTCTACCTCTATGTACCTTGTCACACTGGGATTCCTGAGCTACAGTTCACTAGGAGGAATTAATATGATTTCTCCCATTTGTGCTTATTTGCAACTCATTCTTGGAACAACAACCAACCTTGACCCATGACTGACCCTGAAATAGCCCAGGGGAAAAAAGACTAATAAGACTAAGCTAATACCATCCAACCGACACAATGCAGCACACACAAAATTAGGATTCAGATCAGGCCTTTGCATAAGCTGTGATACATCTATCGAGTTGAGACATTCAAAGGATCTGAACAAAATCCTTAACCTGGTTTATTTTTACCTGTTTCAGTGTTCTTTAGAATACAATAGACATTTGAAAACAAATGTGCAGCTTCATGCAACATATTTCATTGCAGTAATTCAGAGCAATAGTCATAAGAGGAGGTCTCAAGAGTTACCGTCTACTCCATTTTTGTCGGTGTTACTCATGGAGCACTGACAGCAGAGGGTGGTCCATATATAAATATGAACATATTTGTACACATTGGAAGAAAAAAAAAACGCATTCAGGAGTAGCAGCTCAGATGCCTTTTTCTTTTTTGATGGTTAAAAAAGTGTTTTGAATACCATCCTTGTGAATGAACACAGTGCTCAAAGTGCTCAACAGCCTTTTAGTTCTACAACTGATAAGTTAAATATATATTTTAGGTGATTAGGTGTTTTATTGAATTGGAAATTTTCAACAGAAAAGAAAAAAAAAAAGAAGCTTGAGAAATTATGATCTAGTTTGAAGTATTAACATAATAAAAGAAAATGAAACTGAACTTGGACTCAGCGATCAGAGACTCGGATTGTCCCAAGAGCTACAAACTACCACCATCACTTAGGGAAAAGAATTATTCTTTAGTGTACCAATACTATTATTTTCCTCTGGCCAATCTGCTTTAAGAGATGAATCAGTATGAAAGCATTCTCATGCTATTGTGTTCCTTGACAAATAAACGTTCTGAAATCCTCTAAACTGCTTCTCCTTTCTGCCTATGCACTTGCTTTGCTCTGGTCAGTAACTTCTCATTATTGACAAGAGATAAATTAACTTTTAAAAGTAATGTCCATTTGGTTCCTTGTAAAAAGAAGGGAGATCTGCTGGTGGTGACTGTGGGGTGAAGTAGAAGTCACATGTCTGCATATTCATTCCCAAAATACTTAGTATTTAAGGACTGAAATAAGTATTAGCATTTAAGGGAAAAGGATACCTTGTCAGGAGAGGGTCTTAGGTGTGATTATGAAGTCCAGCTTCCAAAAAAGTCTGTTCGAGTGCTTGAATAGAGATTTCGGTGTTAACTTCATCTCTAAAAGGTGCAAATTTTACTCTCTACTTGAAGTTGGGTACTTCAAAGATTAGATGATTGAACAAGGAAATCACTGGCAAAGGCAAAAAGCAAAAGAAAAACTGACTTCAAATGAGTATGGAATATTGGCTTTTAATTAAAAAGTATCATGTTGGGGTCCCCATGCTGTTACTCATGCATAACTATCTATAACTGGGAAGACACTTAGGTATATCAAGATGATTGGGAGCAGGAGGTTATATTTATTTAGGATTACCTCTGCTTAATTGGCAAACAAATTTTCCTCTGAAAATAAAACATTAGAGTCAATTTGTATTAAACTGCATACTTTCTCACTTGAACCTTTTAAATAAAACTGAAAATTAGAACCTTACTACACTGTGTGAAACAATTTACTTTTCAAATTGATAACTTCTGTAAAAATCATTGATTTTTATGTATCTTGTTAATGTTACAACATGCAAAAGTTTGAATACCGAGAAACATCACTCAGTAATTTTGCTTGGTTTTACATCAGAATAAATATGTTGCTCTACAAAATCCATTGTATAACCAAAAAAGAAAATATCAGGAATGCAGCCTGGCAAGATAGTGCTATTTGTCCTCATTTCTCTCTTTTAAATGACTATTATGTGAAAGACAGGAATGACAACACAGAATAGAGAACTTCTCTTTTATTTACTGAATAGACGCAACAGTATAACTTCAAAAGCATCTTTGAAAAGGCTAAAATATTCATTGCGAAGAGAATTTGGATGTAGATTCTGATCTTACTTTTGCCAGAGCAACTAAGTGTAAAACCAGCAGCCTCAGTGGAGAGTAAATTATATTGGAGTGTGGCTCCCAATTCTGCACCAGAATCACCTATCATTGACATACAAACCAGCCATAGAGATTTCTAAGTAGCCTCTCTCGAGTTCATTTTCAAGAAAAACTGTTCCAGTAGAAGCTGTTTTTCAATACTTTAAACAAACTTTCCTTCTGAGGTGAAAAGCATATGATAAAATATTCACTACCAAAAGTGTAATGTTTGTGTGGAGTTGGGTAAACTAGTTTAATATGAATATAAAAATATATATGTGTGTATATATAGCCTTTAATCATTATTATAACTGCTCAGACTTTCTTAAGAGAGGATTGAAACCAAAATAGACAATGAGATTCACAATATGATGCCAAAGCTTGTCTTCTGTCTAGAGAAGTCCATCAAATTTTAAACAAATGCTATCGAACAAGATCCAGAAGTACAAACTTTCAAAATGCATCAATCCACTCCCCTCTGAAGAAGCTGGTACCTTTTTCAGTACCTCTATGACTTATTTAAAACTGTTCCATTATTTCAAAATGACTAGTTCTGGTGATCCAGAGAGTGGGAACATTTTCAAGAGCTTTCTGTGCTTCCAGATCTCTATTTTCCCACTTACTCATTATCTTTTTAATTAAAGAAACTCAGGGAAGTTTAGAGGAACCTCTAGTCCCAGTCGTAAAAGTTTAGACCAGGAACAAACCCAAACACTGTCTTCAAAATACTTATTGCATGAATAAGAAGAAACAATGGTTTTTTAGCTCTGCAAGAATATTCAACCTGTTCCAAGTGCCGGACACAGCCGGTCCCAGCCAGTCCCAGGCGGCTCCAAGGGCCCCAGCGCAGGACACAGCTGAGCCCCTCAGCCAAGCTGGGGGCGCCGGGGGGAAAAGAGGTTTGGGAAAGGGCCGAAGGCGGCCCAGGCAGAGGAGGAGGAAGGCAAGGAGGGACCAGCAGCAGAGGGAGCCCCAGGGCGGAGGAGGAGGAGGGCAGGAGGTGCTGCAGGCCCGGAGCAGGGATCCCCTGCAGCCCTGGAGAGACCCCGCTGGAGCAGAGACCCCCCCTGCAGCCCGGGGAGGGCCCCAGGACGCAGCGGGGGGATCTTTCCTGCAGGAGCTGCGGCTGTGGAGAGCCCAGGCGGGAGCAGGTTGTCCCTGAAGGACTGCAGCCCGGGGCAGGGCCCGCGCTGGAGCAGGGAGAGGGGTGAGGAGGGAGGAGCGGCCCAGAGGGGCTGGCATGGACAGACCCACATCCCCATCCCCAACTTTTCTAGGTTTTCCTGGGTTCTTTCTAATTCATATATACTTAAGGGAGGGGAAAGAGAGGTGGTGGAGTTTCCATCTCGCCTCCAAAACCCGCCTTGACGCGTTCCTGTGCCACCTGTTCTGGGTGACCCTGCTCTGGCAGGGGGTTGGACTAGATGATCTCCAGAGGTCCCTTCCAACCCCTAGCATTCTGTGATTCTGTGAAATGAGAGTCGTTTATGCAGTAATATAGAGAGGCTTATTCATAGATGCTCTCTGGTCCTGCTGTTTAGCAGCTGACACGGACGCATGCCTTACAAGGGGGACAGTTCACTTTCATTACACCTAGAATCATGATCATATTCATGCAATATTCAGATTAGACAAAAGATATGAGACCTGATTCTCTGCTAAATTACACTGCTTTAGGTCCAGTAGGTGTCTTCTAATTAACACTTTTCTCAGTGAAAGGAAAATGAAGTCCATACTTATGCATCCACCTAGATTAGTTTAGATTTGCTTAGATTAGGGGAAATTGTCTAATGCATATGTAAGAACTATGAATAGAGGGCCATAGTAATACTAACATATTACTGCTAATAAATCCTCTGCTATACTTAAACAAATTGAACTCTCATCAGCTGGCACATGATAGTTCCATTGTCATTGACTTAAAAATAAAAGGACCCGGTAGCAAGGAGACACTTTCACTATTGCCATTACCTGCTATTGAAAAATGTGAATTACTTGCAGGCAGTAGAGGATTCCACTTGCAATTAAATTAGCACTAGTGGACATTTCACCCACATCCAGGGAGATCATTGGAGAGGGGAAAAAGACAGATTCTAATTTATCACAAGCTACTGGTTCTTTGTGAAAGAGCCAGGTTTAAGTTATTCTTGTCCATTTTCTGTAACCCACAGGAGCTTGAAAATTATCTGATCATCTAACTGAATGATTTATAACTCCCTTTTGGCCCCACACAAGGAATTGCCCCTAACAATTAATCTTCCTGGATATAATTGGAGTTAAAATTAAAACTACATTACTTCTCAATTCATTGGGATGAACTTGGCATGGACTTTTGTAACAGCTTCAGGTAACATACCCATTAACAATGGCACATGATTCCATGTTTGGCTGGCCAAAAATGAAAATGGAGGAGGGATAATTAACACAAATAACAACCTTTTATCAAGACATCAATACCTTCCAGCTGCTCAGTTCTATAGTAGCAAATTGCTGCAGTAGCAATTACCCGATATTGGTAAATAAAGATATTCTTAAGCTCCAGTGGTATAAAACACAGTGCAATTAAAAAAAAAGTCACTAGCAAAAGTAAATTTCTGCTCCCCGTTCAAACCTAAGACAGAATCAATGTCCCTAGTAAGGCTTAGAATGGACTAGCAGAGAGCGCCAGACCTGTTCGCCGGCCACAGGAGATCCTTTTGGGTGCAGAAGAAAAAAACTTTTTTCTGGCCAATGGCCTGACTGCATTTGCAGAGGATAAGCACAAATTGTAAGTCTTTTCATGAAAGCCATTAGACCCCTCAGGTGCTTTGCAAACAAGATTTCACAGCAAAAAGCACAAACCAGCGTGGCAGGGTTAACACTTCAAACAGTCTCTTTGAAAGGGGGACTGCATTTCTTCCCATGGCAGTGTCCTGGGAGGAAATCCAGCCCAAAGTTTCATTGATAAATTTTACTGCTTAGCTTGCTGAGTTTCATTTGCTTCTTTTTCTTCATTTCCTCATGGGGGTTTCTCAGCCAAGACACTGTAGACAGAATCCATTTGCCAAAATGTGGGCATTCATAGCCATTTCAGATGCCATGAAACAGCCTTTCGAACCCCTGGCTGCAGCTCCAGAAGGACACAGGTATCCTAGAGATCTGTTATCGCAGGCAGTGGTATCAGGCAGATATTTTGGATGTGCTGGCACAAGTCAGTCTATATTTGAGACTGAAGTCATTAATGTTCACATTTTAGCCATGTCAGTCAAAATACTTATTGCAAAATATTATCCAACAGAGGACAACATTAAACTGACTTTCTGGAGGAATGTTACTTCCCAGGTAGACTAATGTGTTAGCATTTACCCTGAAACCTTACTTGCCTCATTTTACTCACTAGTGAAATGAGGTTAAATTTCCCCATATTCTGCAGGATAAATTCCTTAACATTAGTGAGCTCCTGGGATGTGTGAGAACCAGAGGTATACTGGCATAGATTCCGCTTTCTTCATTCCGAGTCGTCCATTACTGGTCCATAATGGTTTGTTATAGGAAGGATAACTCTGAACAAGCTGTTACATCTCTGTAGCACAATGCAACATGGGACATTCTAGCTTCAGCTCTGGAAGCTGCAGAGCTGTTCTCTCCGTGCAGCATCCAACATTATCAGAAGGAATTTTTGTAAAAAACATAGGCGTCCCTGCCCAGTGCTGCACTGTGTGGTGTAGACTTAAGCTGAGAGCCCCATATGCCACCATTCGGAAGTAGTGCAGAACGTTCTTTTGTAGCACTAGCGCCATTACCATGTGGTAGATAACACACTATTGTTTTAATTCCATCTCTGCTGCTTCCATTGGTTGGATTTGTAGTTTTGTTGATCTTCTCTCCCATTCCCCCTCCACCCCTCTCCAGACCTTGCATATTCAGAACCCACACACCCCCCGCCAGGTTTCAGATGTGCCATAATAATATGTCATACATTTTGGTACAGAATGCCATCCAGGAGGAATAGCCTGCTAAATGAACCTGCTGTTGTCATTGCATCTTCTGCTTCATGCCAAGACAGCACAAACTCCTGCCGTGTAGTTTGAGCTACATCCCAGTCCTGAAGAACAGAAACTTCACATGTACCAGGGATGAAGGAAGGCCACATGTACCAGAAGCTTTTCAATAAAATTTCACATCAATTTTGGTCAATCTTCATGCAGGTCAATTATCATCATCTAGCACTGTATTTTCTAGAAGCATGAGAGGATTACAGGCCCATAACAACAGAAACAGGACCCGACTTCAAAAATAAATAAGGATAGTATTAACCAAAAGCCTCTTTGAAACTGGGACTCATGACTGCTGTATGAACACTAAGGGCTAATCCTTAAATAGAGAGGTATCCTTATGGATATTTTCTTACCAGTAACCTCTCCGTAGACAATAGTTCTGTCTCACAGAAACAATCCCCATTAAGAACATGTCTCCTCCTATGCTGTCCATCACAAAAAAAAAAAAAAAAAAAAACAAAAAAAAACCATTGAAAATTAAATGGGAATAAGGTTTTTCTTTTACCCAAAGAAGTATGTTGCTGTCAGAGAGCTGAAAGGCAGCAGCAGTGGAAACGTTTGCTGTTTTGCTGTGTGTTATAATATGTACGTTATCAATAAATAGGACAATCTGTAGCATTGTCAGTAGGACATTCATAAAACAGCCACAAAACATGAAATAATTACTCCTACATCACAGGGCTCAGACACCCAGACCAAAACTCCCTTTCTGTTGATTCAAGTTCTGTACATGTCTGTAATAAGAAGGAGCCCCATGGAAGTAACAGCTTTACAAGCCAAGAAAGTAAAATAAACTATTATTCCTACCTTCTTTTAAGAGCGGAGAATTATAAGAAGGCAAATTTTAAGACTCAATCTTGCAAAACACATTTGTGCAAACTGCGTCCAGATCAGTATGTAAGTTATTTGTTAATGGTCACACATGAAACTTCAGGCAGACTTAGTAAGGAAGCTCAGCTCTGTCAAAGGTGGTATTTGGTCCCTTAAAGAGCATTGGAGCCTTTTAGTTCCCTTTGTCATAATTTCTGCCTGTTGTCATCTAGGAAGATAAATGGAGCAGGTTTGCTTTACTGAGTCAGTTTTCTGGAGAGGACAGTACTAGAAATGTCCATCAGAGGTCAGAAGATAATCCTTGATCCTCCAACATGCCTGAAGAAAGGTGATCCTTGTCAAATCCTGAATAGATTTCAAATTAGAAAAGCTCCTGAGGTAAATAAGATGCACCTTTGCTGAGAAGAGGAAATGAACACCTAAATGTGTTGCGATCTGGGTGTTTTCCCCCTTTTACTGTTCTAACAATGAAGGATTATAACAAAGCTTTACAAAATAATGAAGACATATGACATAAGGGAATGAAAACTGCTCAAATTGTCAACACATTTTGTTTTGTTGCTCAGTATAAATCTTTTCTTTGCAGATGCAGATGTTATTCATTATGTTGTAGATAAATTCAGAAATGTGGTTTACACTGATTTAGCATTGTACTTAATTGGTTTTAAATCTAATGCACTGCAATAAGCCTTAAGTGCTACTTTGCTGTGAAATTTAAAAGTGAACAGTACTGTAATTTTGCTTTGGTAGGATTTCTCTGGAAGCAAACAAGCTTCATTTCAACAGCCTCTCACTGGGAATAAAGCAACAAAAAAAATCCCCTTAAAATGTGGCTTTCTTAAATGACCTCGGTTTCTAAAAGCTCACATTTGAGGACTGCATTATTTGTGAGGTTTAGGTCCACGAGACAGTTATAAAAGCAAATCTGGAATCATGGCATTTAGCATTTAGCTCCTAATAATGCAAAAAACCATCAGACTATCAGCGAGTGACAGCTGGTGTGCCAGAGCGACGGCTGTCTTAGCAGCACAAAGGAAAGCAACGCAAAATACTGCTGACGTTTTGCAGACCTGAACACCATAGCCAGATCTTCTGCTGCTTAGACCTGGGCTGTAACCACAAGAATACTCTTGTCTTCAGTAATATGTAGGTTATCATTGAGAGCCAAGATATTTTGCCAGATTGGATTTTTGAGCTATCATCCCTTCGGATTCCTGCCCATAGAATAAACTTTCCATACCCTTGAATTCTCAAGGTGATTTATTTTAATTATGATTTTTTAGAGAATAACTGTCCTGAAGGTGTGGCATATAGCCACCAAACATACCAACATGGCAGCACAACTATTCTGCATCTGTCTTCCTGAATTTCTCCTTTCCTCCTTTTCTTTCATTTCCACATGAATCACAGCCCAGATGTCATGGACTTTGATGTGTTGGCTTCCCAAATGAACCTCTGTGTATAACCTACCTCCTAAACAAAAAAATATAACATTTTTTCTTTCATAATAATGTTTTTAACAAATATATTGGCTTTTATATTTTCAAATTATTTTTTATTGAAATCTCAGTCTTCAAAAGTCTTTAGACAACTTAAAAAAAAAGCACAACTTTAATACAGATGTCTATATTTCTGTCTTTGTAAGCTGTTTCTGACATATTTAATATATTTTATATATATATATATATATATTTGATCATAATGTCCTAAATAACTTTTGACTGGTAATCATCAAGTGTTTTATTTTTCATATTGTCAGGCTGAGGTACCTGATCTTTATAATCTTTATGTATGACTTTCTATTCCATTACTCAATATTTCCTTGTAAGTTATAAAACATCCCAAAATAAGACTAGGAGATGAAGGGAGAAATAAAAGCTCATTTATTCATAATGGCAAAGAAAAAAGCAAGGCAAGTGACATCCTGTCCTTGAAGACATTTTTAAGATTTTTACTCAGGATTTAGGCTAAGAAAAACACAGAGCAGAAATTGAACTTGTCTGTAGTTCATGGCACTAGAGCTTTGGCCAGCCGTGTGAATGCCAGTCCCACGTACAGACTCAAGATGACTGTTCACCAAAGTACCTACACTGAAAAACATTGAAAACATACTAGGTGACATGACGTCAGACTAGCTGAGGACAGTTTTATCTCACATACTTATTTAGATGACTACCAGAAGCACACCAACACTTTGGAGATTGTTGTCCAAACTCAGATAATGTTTTTGTAGCAGTCAGTTACGGGCAGAAGCTGCTCTTTAATTCGAGGTGAATCAGGGAGCTCCTGGAGTGAGTTGGTTTCTCAAGACATTTTTCTTTTCTCTTCTCTCTTTCCTGAGATTACCAGGCAATAGTATGACCTGTCACATTTGATTTCTAATTTTAATTTTCACATTTCATTGGTTGGTTGGTTTGGTTTGGTTTGTTTTTTTTTTTAGGGAAATGTCATGATACAGTACAGGAGACAGACAAAAACTTGAAAGTGGCTTTCTTGTTATAGTGACATAATGAAAAAGCGGAACAATTACCAATTTAAAATGTGCCTTGGACATCTTAGTATGCCTATTTACATGCTATCTATTACAGGGAGTGAAGAATATCCTGTGACTTGCAAGAAAATCTTATCTGTTAGTCTTCAGTAAGTTTTCTGGCATCTTACAAAGCTTCAGGGGGAAAAAAAAAGTCAAGTAAAACCTCCCAGCAGCACACTGTTCACTTTAAGTAATGCCAGCTCTGCAATACGAACCAGCTTTTCTCAGCTTAACTTTTCTCAGTAGCAAATAAAAATATCTCGGTAGTCCCAGGCACAAGCTGTACACATCCCAGTCTTTTCACTTCATCCTCAAATCTGATCTTACTTACCAGCTTGCTCAACTGCTTTTTCTCCAATTACATCACTGTATTATACTGTTTGTACCTGCTTCCCTCACTTTCCAACAACATTTCTAACTGCAGCTATCAAAACACAAAGCTGTATACAGTAGCATCACAGTTCACCACAGTCACTTATTAGAAGCAGTGAAAACACATAGTTTAAACATTTCAGTTCATGACTGTGAGTTAATGAGCAACACCTAATTGAGAGTGATCAGCTATTGACCTCTGTTAGCATGCATTTTGAACACAGATTATTGATCATCTGTGTTACAAAAAGGTATAAACTGATTAAAGGCAAACATTAATAAAGAACTCTATGATTACTAAAAACTAATTTATTGGGAACATTATAAGCCTTTTGTAAATCTGCATCTTTCACATGATATCCCACAAAACAGGTATAAAATTTTTGAGCTGTTTTTCATAAAGAGTCACTTTTTCCTCTAGTGAAAATATCTGGTGTCCTTGGATTTGATAAGGGATTTCAAATGTTACTTCGCAAAATAATCCTAAGGGAAAATTGACATTAGCAGTTCATTGATACAATATTAAGCACTTTAAGTAGAGGCACAAACCAGGGTATGTACCATTTTCAGCCATGGGCTTTTTCCACGGCAAGATCCGTGCAACATATGTCTATGCCCTTCCTCTCTGCAAATTCTTCCATGCCGACTCTAAGTCAGCTGGGAAATATCTGAGAGAAGAGACAATTTACCCTCAGGACAATCTTGGAAACATCATGTTTCTTTAACAATGGCAGCCCAATTTTCTTGATCCCCAGAGAAAATACTGCGGGTAGTACCTCTTGGGCAGCATATATTAGAGATGTTAACTTATTAAGAGCAATTAGGGTACTTCACATGTGTGTGAGCTACATTTCTTGTTTGTCACATCTTCAGCAGATGTTGCTGCATTGGTTATATTCAGCACAACAATAGCAACACACTATTTTTCTTTTTTAATGAAAGGTAATATTTAAGACAAGATTATTAAATTGCGTTAGGAGCTGGAATTTGCCATATGATATGGTAGTCTTCTAGCCTTATCATAAAATGAAGGTATATATGATTTGCTGGCTTACATTAAGCCACTGTTCTTCAGTGCTTGCTTGGTATCATGGAATAGACTCACAGGATGGTGTCTGAGTTTGATTGTTTTCTCCCTTTTCTTTTTTTCTCTGTAGTATCAGTGCAACAGCAAATGGGACATATAAGGCTAGTCAGCCACTGTACTATATTGACTCTTTAGGGAAATATATACTTGAGCATGCTCTGAATTTTAGGGTATCCTTGAGATGTCCCTCTCCCTCAACACAAATGTTTCCCTCTAAAATTAATCTAAAATGGAACTCCTGTGGGAAGCTAGTGTGTGTGTGTCCAGAGAGTGTACCCTCAATCCCATCAAAATTTCTCATAAAACTTCTTGAACATAACCCATGTTTTGGAGATCCACTACTACAAACAAAGAATATATAGTCAAACAAAATCTTCCAGACCTCTGTATGATTATACCTCAAATATAGAAAAGTCTAAGAAATAGGTATCAAAACGTCTTTTTATTCCAGGGGAAACATTCTAGCTTTTTTAATGCAAATAGGAATTTTGCCATTTTTTAACCCAGCATACAGTACTCCTGTCCAAGCCATGGGCAGCCAGTTTCTCCATGAAAACGATGTGGGAAACTGTATCAAAGGCTTTACTAAAGTCCAGGTAAACTTAGATGTAAAGAAGATATTTGCAGAGGATAATGCATTTTTTTTTTTTAACCTCCAAGAAATCTAATTGTTAAAGACTTTAGTAAAAAACAAAGAAAATAATATGCATGACTAAAAATGGATGGTTATTTTTTCTAACAGAAAGTACCATAGGGCAAATAATCATTATCCTTTCAGATTTGGGTGGGGAAGAGTGAAAGGAAGAGAATTTTCAAAGAAAGACAGGTTTTAGTGTATAAAAAGAGCAAAAATACTTGGAGAATCTACCTGAGTTTCAACTCCATTTTTCTTCTCTTGAAGACTTTAATGAAACTGGGTCAGCCAGTCAACAGAAACTTGGTGCTTGGTCACTTATCTTTGCATCAACCTGAAAGTGCTGCTGGGGCTAAGCCAAATGCCAAGCTATTAGTAAAATGACAGTTCCCTCTTGAGTTTCCAGAATTGCTTGTGGCCTCAAAGTTGTTTCTGCTGCAGACCTGGTCAGCAGTGAAAACAAAAGCATGATGATACCCAAAGCATAATTTATTCTCTGGTTGTTCTTGTCAAAAAATAGAGCAGAAAGAAGTTTTGAACTTTTCTTGAGATATGGAATGCAAAAACTCCCATGATGATAAATGACATCACAGTCGTCTTTTCTTTTCCTTTTCTTTCTCTTTTGGATCATAACCTGGAAGTGCAAGAAAATCCTTCAAATGTTCAATAGCTATTTATGATTTTAAGCTGCTATATACCCAGCCTGGAGCAAAAGTCATACTCCTAGATTATAGTAGCAGCTAAATAATCAACTAATGGTGGAGTGCAACTCACACAGCATATTACTTTAGGTTTTGAGCAGTCATAAAAAAATCAACGAACTTACTCTCAGAGTAAATTACAATTCAGTGTAATGGCATATGGCCTATAGCGTCTTGGAAAAGTTAATCAACATAATCAAAATTCCTCTCTCAGCAGCAGTATCATTTGTCACATGGTAGAAAATTTGTGAGGTTTGTGCAATTACAGATAAGTACCTTAAACTATTTTTAACAGTGGACATAACTGTTACCAACACCCCAAATCCCCTGCTCTCTATTCCAAAAAGTTCTTTGTTTTTTTTTTAAAAAAAAAAAAAAAGTGTAAAAAATTGGATTTCTATCAATATGCAACTGGATCAGGCATTAAAACCCATTTCATATAATGTGCCCAATTTTATCTTTCACAATTTTCTTTTTCGAAGGTGTATAATTACAATGGCTAACGTAACATTCACATTAATTTATACCATAAACACAGATAATCTGTCACAGAGCAATCTTTGCATACCACTTCTTAGATAAAATCCTAAGCTATTAAAAAAAGCGTGAATTACATATACTCGCTTGCTTAAAATAGATCCTGTAAAAATTAATATGCATAGCTAGTAGAGTGGAAAGTTACTGTTTATTATTTAAAAGGCAATCCTGGCTAGAGACAGCCTCTAGAAAGTGTACGGAAGAGGAACTGTTGTCAGGTTTGCTAATCAGAAGCTTAATTGTGTTGTCTAAAAAACAGATATTTGAGAAAATGAGCACAGTGTATCTATGTATACATGGACACATTTTATATATGTATACACATATATATGCAGATAACTCATGTTTATGTAGTGTCTCTCTGTCTCCCTCTGGTCACTACATCACAAACTTGCTAACAAATACACTAAATTTCTTTGTTACAGTATAAATACTTTGACTTTTAGATATAGAATGTGTGTCTGGTTTCCACACTCAGTGACCCCCCGCTTTTGGGCTTTTACAGCTGCAGCGCGCCACTCTCATCCTCGTATCTCAGAGACTCTGGCTACCCTGTGTTAACATCTGCCTGACTGCTCTGATTTGCAAGCTGGGTGTTTGCTACTCACGCACAATAAGACTCCTGTCCACCTGTGTGTGAATTCCTGCAGAAACAGGACATAAACATATGACACCTCTCTGCCTTCTTTAGGCAACTGTAAATACAAATGCACTGTGCTATAAGTGTTTTTGTTTTTATCTTCTGAAAGAAATTAATCTTTAATCACACAATAATTCACAGAGGCACATGCCGAAGCCGTCATTCAAATTTTGTTCAGGAAGCGTCCAGTATCTATCCTTTACCCATACCTTATCAGGTTACCATTGAAGTCCACTGAAAGGATTCCATTAATCTTGTGTTTGATCCATGGGTTTTGTCTTTCACTAGGAAACTGCAAAGAAAAAGGGGAATGAATACTTTCAAGGAAAGGGGCAGCCTCTTTAAAGAATAATTCATGACAGACTGTTACATTGAGCAGCATTTAGGCACCAAACCTCATACTGCACATTTGTTTTGCTTGACTCGTAACACAGTGAATTATGTGCCCGTGTAGTTAAGTGGATGCTTGGACACATTTGAGAGTCAGTGCAATTCAACTGACATTTGAAGGAAATGGGACTCAGAATGAAAAACAAATAACAAGCTATGCCCTCAGAACACCACACTCATGGACAGATTCCTCTTTTTTTTTGACCACAGGGCTTGTGTTTTGCGCTCCTGACTTTTGACAAATGAGTATTCTTTTTCATATCTGGAAGTCTGATGTATAAATTGCTGAGACAGGGTTCATTTGAGTGACTAAATGGGGGCATCTACAGGGTAGTTGTCTGTAAGTCCTTCTTGACTTCCTTTGTACTCAGAGGAGTCAGTCTTTATTGGCTGGTCAATAAAGACAATGTTTTTTGTGGTATAAGTCACCCTATCTTAAAGTTAATACTAATATTTGGTCAGAGGAATCACACCCCTAACTCACTCAGTACAAGTATTATTAGGATTGCCCAGATTTAGACATGGATGTTCAAAATGTCCTTCCTTGTCTCCAGCTGCCATTTCAGAAGGTCCTGTATCATAGGCACCAACACAAACATGTCAGGTACCGTAGAGAACCCCCAAGTGACACCAGGTGTGGCATTTGCCCGCCCTGTCTCTAGTAGTCCAAGTATTCCAGGGCACTAGACACGTGCCCTTTGGAAACTGAATCAAGCCCTAAAATGCAGTTTATTTCACCTGACTTTAAGCATGTACAAGCGGGTGTCTAAATCCCAACTGGTTGTTTAGACTCCTGTAATAGTCAACAGAGAGCTTGAATTTCCCTGACACGCTTTGATAATGGCCCATGTAAATAAGCACCAGGAACTGAACTGCAGAGGAAAGCAATGGTATAGTTTGTGATATTTCACAAATGTAGTATCAAATCAAAATAAATTATTAGAATATTTGCTGGTACTTAGCATCTGAGAAGACGGTGATTGAGCTGAGCATGAAGTTGCATACATTTAAAATTCATGCAATGTCATCAAGGCACTGAAGACAGAGAGGTTAAGGGGCAGGCATTTTGGTGTATTGCATTATTTAACTCACACTTTTCCCTTCACCTTACAGGAAGCTGTAGAGGCCATTTCAATGGGGAAAGGACAGGAACCAAAGGCATAAAATCTCCTTTGCCAGGCCATTTGATACTTGCTGTGTTAATCCAACAGGGAAGCCACAGCAGCACTGTAGAACAACTAACCTCCCCCAGATGTCATTCAGTCATGAAGGCATCATAAGTAATATGGAGAAGGACAGTGTGTTGGAAAGTTTGCCACCAGAAACAAAGACAGTTTACTCAGGAATGTGCTTAGAAAAGATAAGTTAAATTCCTAGGGAAGGGGAGACAAGTAATTTAAGGCACGCAAATGTTAGGTGACACTATTGCTCAAGTGCAAACTTATGATGATTTAGATTGAACTGACTAGCACTTGGGAAATACTAATCTCCCTCTTCATTGATAATAAGCTTACTTATGTCTGATTTTTAGACGATTGAAGTTTTCTGCTAGCAGGGTCTTCTGCTATAAAAAAAAAAAAAAAAAAAAAAAAAAAAAAAAAAAAGATTGGTTTATCCTGCAGTAAAAACTATGTAAACATTAAAAAAAAAAAAAAAGTAGTTTGTATTCTGCTAGGCCAAAATTAGGTCTAATATAACTGTTTAACCTTCTGTTGGGCCTTTGGCAGCAGTATAAGCTTATATTTCAGCTTTCTGTGTCCAAGTTCTTTATTTATAGAACAGAGATAAAATTTCATCCGTTTGCTAAGCTAGTAATTTTATATGGACAACCAGTAGTAATAAGTGAGATCCTAGACTGTTCAAGTTATTTGAGATATATTAATTTATTGTCAGATTAAATAAAACAAAGTAACAAATCAATATATATTTCATAGGGGATGAGTAAATTGCTCATGACTTCACTGGACAAGCTTCCTGTTATAAAACAAGGGAGATTCCTGTAATTTGCTTGATGTTTCTCTAGTCATCAGTTCCCACTTTGCTTGTGTTCAGTCTCATACTGTGCTGTCACTTCCCACACTGCAATACTACTAACACCTAGTTGACTGTATTTAAATGTTCTTATTGTTGAGGAATCCAACTGAAATTGATTTCTGTCAGCTTTTAACTTTGTCCTTGAAAAAATCTGCATCTGTGATGTGTTTTCTGTGTCACAGTACCATTCATGCTTTTGTTTTACATTGTCCCACACCTTTGTTTACAATATTCTACCCATGGTAATCAAGAGTTTGGCTCATTTTACATGTCTTTGTATTTATTACGTGAGGAGTGAGAAAGAAAAACAAAAATAGTAAGAAAGAAGAGAAAAAGAGAGACAGTGCAGTGTGTGACCTCATTACTAAACAAAACAGTTTACTTACAGAGAATGATTTCCTTTGTTCTCATTCAGGGCCAAATAAATTGCTGTTTTCAAAGTCTTCTCTAATGACATTCTATGTGGCAATGAGTAGTCTTTTGTATTTATATATTTGAACAGTGAAATACAATGAGACCAAATCTCTACAAATTATAAAATTATCAGTTGTCATAAAAGATAATTTAGTAAATTCAGACCCCCCCGTGTTTGGCTATATTACTCCAGTTTTATTGTCATACTTTAGCATATTTCTGCATTTGTTTGAAGGGCTAAGCCATATATTGGGAATGTGAATTTTCCCTCTGTTGCAAAAATAAATGTTTTTAACCCCAGTTTTACTTCTGTCACAAGCAGGTGACTTCAGGAAGATTGAGACGTGACTACAGATTTTGTATCCCTTTAGCCAGAACCTCCTCGAAAGGGCTAGGCTGATTTTAGAAGGCTGAGTCTTGGTTTGTTTGGTTTTTTCCCCTATAATATAGTTTGGGAAATGCCATAGGTATTTCAAGTGATCTTTGCAAACCTAACTGTGTCACAGACTTTACTCTGGTGCCAGTAGATAAGAGCACAGAGCCATCATTCTTTAGTTAGGGTATCACAGTGAGGTAGGTATCTGGGGCTAGCATTTCTCTGCTTCCCCCACTTTGTTTTCTGAAGCTTAAAATAAGGAAGATGATTGTGTATTGCTGATGGGTATCCTAGTAATCACAGCGTGCTTAACTTTTACAAATGATAGGTAAGATATGCTCTAGCTGGGGAAAAAAAAAAAAAAAAAAAAAAAAAAGAAACCATAAAAGAGTTAATTGCCAAATGTATAGAGAAATCATTTTATCTTTTTGCAACACACACGCAGCACACGCAACTTCACTTAAGGAATTAAATACTGGATGTTTCAGTATTAGTCATTTTCCAACCTCTGTTACCTCCTTTCATGAAGCTCTTTGGGGACTATGCAGTGCCTCTTGCACAAAATTAGTAATTCCCATATTTCTTAGTAATTACAGATCAGTTTGTAAGTTCCTTGGGGCAGGGATCAAGCACTGTGGCCTTGCCCGGGCAAATGTGCAGGAAACACTTGGCCACAGAGATAAATAATAAATACAAATAGCCAAAAGTAATAAATACTAGTAAATGTTAATGTTTGGGGACAGTTACTCATCTTCCGTAAAACCACATAGCTTATGCCAACTATCATAGACTGACATCAGTTTGTACAACAGAAAGTAAGATCTTTATCCCAAAAGGAACATGTTTCACCCAGTGAACCTGCTCTACTACCTACACTGTGTATACAATAGGTCGAGTGAACTAATTCGTCATCTTGGTAAGAATACTCAAGACATGTACAGACATACGTCAGTCTAAATTGGTCCAACAACCATGCTTTACTCCCTGAGTCCAATATTATAGAAACATAGCCTTGGATGCCTTAGTTTGGATGCACCTCCGTGTCAAATAACATCTCCAAATGGCTGCTACATGATGAGGATCTCACTGGAAAACTCTCTGTACATTCTTGAAGATCTCCAAGAACCAAGGGTTCTGCATCTGAAGATGTTAAAGTCTGTGCTGCTCAGAGGTTGCAGTAATGATGCACAAAAGCGCAGCAGTTATTAACCTTCTGAACACTGTCAACCGTTGTTATTGCCCTTTGTCTTTTTCGCAGTGTCACTGACTGGAAGAGAACGTAAAGACGTGAAAGGGATTAAGGGCTCACTTCCTCTGTAGTTTACCTGACAGTGGGAGACTATTATTGATCTAAGATATGGCAAGAAGAAAGTCTTAAACTGACTTTAAGCAAGCAAAAAGAGTGCCCTGCACTCTTCAAAGACTGATTTAAACAATTTTTTTTAAATTAAAGAAAGTTTCATATGGACTGGCACATATATTTCAGGTTTCAAACCCAGGCAATTTGAAACAGCCATGGTGTTAAACCCAGAAATTGGAGTTCATAATGCATTTCTGGCACACATTTCTTTGAATGGTTTGAGGGATGCTGGCATAATAAAGGTAAGATCCCTATCATTTTGAACGCTTCTTCCAAATTTGTTTCATCTGGGATTTAGTTCAGGTGGCCTATCTGCATTTCCCAAACCATTGTAAGGATTAATGATGTGAAACAGTTGTGAGCAAGCTATTCAACTGCAATAAATCGAAACTGCTTCACTGAATAAATTGGTTTAATGGCACTATGCTAATTTACATTAGGCAAAGATTTGCTCTTAGGGTAGTACTGGGAGTTTCTATTTGACATGATCTGATCTCTTCATGACTCAGTTTGATTGGTCAACCTGGTTCTAGACACCTGTGTGTGGGTAACTGAACTTAGCACTGCTCGTTCAACTTTTGAAGGGTGGACATGGTGAAACACTGGAATACTCTTGTATAATCATCACTGTTACGGATTTTTAAGAGTAAGCTGGACAAAAATGGGTCAGGAATGGCATGAGCCTATGGCATCTTGTCCTTCTTTATGTGATTTGTTTTTATTTCTCTGCTGCAAAATCCTTCTCTTACTTTTTTCAGTTTTCCCTGGCAGTTGGAAAGGAAGGGAAGGGAAGGGAAGGGAAGGGAAGGGAAGGGAAGGGAAGGGAAGGGAAGGGAAGGGAAGGGAAGGGAAGGGAAAACAACTTCTGGAAGAAAAACAAACTGTTAGATCAAATTATCCTCCAGATGTTATGAGACACCGACACAAGGAACAGAACAAAAACTATAACTCATATTTAAAGTAAATTAGCTACTGATTTGTGCTTCCAAATATTCTCAACTATCTTAACACGTTCTGTTGGGGTTCTTTATAATTTGAAATGAAAATGCATACAGAGATTTTTTAAATAAAAAAATATGGAAAAAAACAGACTGTCAAAGCAAACTTTGGGATGAAAAAATGGATTACAATAGAAGAACAGAAATTTAAAGCTTATGGTGTAACGATATCCATTATTTACTGCATAGAGCAGAAATAATAAATATTTCAACCCATGTCAACAAAAACATGACAAGTAGAAGACAGAAGATAATTTTTTTCTTCCTTTAGGACTGACATGTCAGACTAATCAATAAAAGCCCTTTGTATTGTACGTATTTTTTCCCTAGTGGAAATGTGTTTGTGTATACATATATATATATATATATATATATATATATATTAGTGAAAAAAAAAATATGTAATCTTGATTGTGTTGACTCAAACACACAAAAAAATATCAAAGTACAGCACTGAGGAATTACAGGTTTGACTGTGTCTTTTATTGAACCCTTGTCTGCCTGGCAACATCAGCTAGACAGCCATTTGTGAGAATATGTGACACCAGGAGCAGTTGCCATTCATGGCACACTCCTTCGAAGCGCTGCCCGTAGGTCCTGCCATGTCTCCACATCTTGTGGAAACACCCTCCCTGACCTCCTTTCAGCACAAGGAAAATGCTCTTTTCAAAAGAGACAGCAGGGGGACATTTATGGCCCTTTAAATGAGTTCTGACCTGGAGGATTGTGCTGAAATCCACCAGTCTCATAAACCTTCATACTGTAGCGGGGTAATATCTTTCTTCAAGTACTTGTTACTAAATTTTGTTCAGGGTAGATATTCTGAGAGCATTAATTTAATTACATTTTTATGCATAATAATATATCTTTCCTGAATCTGAGGGTTGTAGAAAATTTAGTGTTTACAGGGTGAGGATACAATAAAGAGAGAGGAAGATACATTAACTGGAAACATGAATTTAAATGCAAACCTATAAGAAATTCTTAGAAGCTGTGCCAAAAGGATTTTGGAAAGCAGACATGAATGTCCTCTTGGAAAGCTGGGAAAAGAAATACGCCAAATAGTTAAGTCTATTCTATCTGTGTTCTGGAGAAGGACACACATCCCAGCTTTTGGGTCAGTCTCTTTTCTGACAGAAAATTAGTCTCCTTTAATTTTGATTGCAAACTCTTCCTTTGGTCTCTTGTGACCATGAATTTCGTGGGCTAGTCAGACATTTCTTTTAATCAGTTCTAAAATTCTTCTTATCCTCTATCTTCACAGATTCACCATGCCCCCTAAAGTAACAGCTGCAGATACTGTTGACCTGAATCCAATTATGCACAGCTCCTGGCAATGAGCCATTTAGCACATCATTTCTCACAATCCCCAAGTGGCAGGTTTGCGCATTACAGCTGATCTCATACAGTCCCAAATATACAGAGTTGCGCCCTTGAGTATCTGTTCTACATGGACATTAAGGTGGAAGATATTTTTTAGGCATGCTTTGCTGATTTTTCAAGCAGCATTATCACTTGCAAAGCAAGTTTGATTTGATTCACGTCAGAGAAAAATCAGGCCTTGGCAAAAGCTTGTCATCCATACTTAAGAAAACATGACTTATTTATAAGCCACAGAACAAATAAACATACCGCAAAAAATCCAATCAGCACAAGAAAAGAGAAATCCGGATCAGAAATGAATAGTGTGGCAAAGGCCTCTCACCACCTAAGCCAGACTCTGCCTTTGCAAATGCAGAACAACCCTTAGTAAGGGGAAAACTTCACCTAACATCAGAGTCTAGACGACCTACCAGATAAATACTGTGCTAAACGTAACATCACCTCTTCCTGAAATGCATCAGAAGCCTCCATAAGACATAAATATAATGATAAATATGACTATTCAATTAAAGTGAGAAGGGGGGAAGAGGGAGGAGGGAATCCCGAATAGAGCAATGAGGCTCAGCCCAGCTGAAGGTAAACCTACCCGGATGAAAAGGCACATACCAGATGAAAAAGCATGTAATGAGGTCATTGATTGCAGTTTGTTGGCCAAGCCACAGATCTCATAAAGGTGGAAAGCTAAAAACATCCCACACCAAAGCAACCTATAACATTACAAAGGAGGCAAATATCAAAGCTGCTTAACAAATGTATTACACATCAAAGCCAGCAGCCAGCTAGAGGCATGATTAGGCATCCCTAGAAGGAATTGTGGGACTACAAAGGATCAACAGATATAGAATAGAAGGATCAACAGATAACGGATTGTAATTATAGGTACCATGAGATCTCTGTAGACTCCCCTGCGAAAACACAACTTACAGAATGCAATAATTCTCATTAAATACAGTTTCATGATTGGATGTGCCAGTGCTGCTGCCTCTGCCATATTCTTCTTTCTCTTACTTATCTGTAAGGTGTGATAATTCACTATTACTATCACAGAGCCAAGCAACTTTATTCTTATATTTTCTAAAGAACCTCCCTCATAACAAAAACATGTTTTATTTAAACCATATCTTTAACATGTTTGTTCAATGTTATTTGTATAAACCCTCCCTGCTAAGCCATGATGGCATTCTCTGTCCTACCGGACAAAAAGGTAGCCCTGCCCTGAAAAGTTTGATATCTAAGACACAAAATAAGAAACAATTTCAAACAGAGATAAGAACAAAATAGTGCAATGCTTGACAGTTATGTTGTGGACATTATAGCAAAAGACATTTTAATAATCAAAATACATTGACTTGGGAAGCGCTTACAGGGAATCCCCCCAGTTTGAAAAAGAAGCCAGTTATATTGTGTCCATTGTAACATGTATGAGCTAGAAAGAGGTACAAAGAGGGCTGCTTCCTAAGGAATACATTCTTCAGAGAAGACCTATGGTTAGGACACCTGATTTTGGAGAAGAATGACACAAAAATAGTAGGGGGTCTTCATGCCAGAACATACTGGGGAAGCTAGGAATGTCTGCTGGGTACTGTCTGAAGACAGAAAGGATTCTCGGAGGTCAGGAGTCCTGTCTGGCTCTGCTGGGTGATAAACAGCCTTTGAAGTGGCTTCCTTTGCACAGACGCAGAGGAAGACTGATCTCATCTAGACCATGAAAAGTATACAATGGTGGTGGTGACATATGAATGAAAATTCATCTGATCAAACTTTAGGCATTTATCATGCAAACAGTGACATTCGGGACAGAACTCAGATACAAAAAATTAAGATGAGTTGTTATGTCTCAAGTACAGCTAAATTTATCTCTAAGGCTTCACTAACTGTAGTAGTGAAATCTCTGTTGAGTATAACAGGAGTTTAGACACGTGGCTCGCATGTAAGCACCTGAATTGAAGACACTTATATTTAGATATCTGAGTCTCAATCTGAATCCCGCCCCTGCAGTAGGTTTCAGTGACTGAATACAGGCATCTAATGTCCTCTCAGATACTCCTGACTTCCATACACTACACCAGAAAGACACAAGTGACTCATTCATTAGTTCTGTGCATATCTGTCATGCCCACACAATTTTTTTGGATATCCATGAGAGTATCAAATGATGTAAGATGCCTATGTTTCAGCAACCAAATCCAGTCACTTATGTCTGATTTTAAATGCTCACTTCTAGAATTCAATGTATCCAACCCATTTTAGATATCTACCTTAAGGTGAGTTGAATGAGGAATAAAGAGGAAATTCAAAATTAAATATATATGTACAATATAAAATATTATCATATTCATATTATAATGTAGATGTCTCTTGAGTTTCCCAGTGAAATCTCAGCTACTGTTTTATGCACGTTTTAAACTCTATTGAAAATACTGATTTAGGTTTATTGAAAATGTTGGTTTTGGTTTGTTTTTTTTTTTTTCATTTTCAAAATAGTCATATTTTTAAACCTATTTCCTAGGATAATTAAACCTGTATGATCAGCCTGTGTGTTATCTGTCTGTCATTCCCTTGTCCTCCATCCAAATATCTTTAAAACTTAATTTTCAATTTCAACCCCCTGTGAGAGAGGGGAAAAGTTCTCAAATATATTAAGGACAAGGAAGTTTCATGAAAACAGCAAATGAATAAAGGGAGTGATGTAAAATAGTGATCCCACTGAGGAAGTGTCTACAATTTTTTTGTCAACAATAAAACTGAAACACATCAGACAATCCACACCAGGTACAGGAAAAACATCAGGCAGAATGGACATTTTTAGACAGAGGATAACACAGCCATGAAACACAGAGACGAAGAACAGCAGGCATCACGAACCTACTTCCATAATACTTCAGAAACAAAGAAGTTTTTTCATAAAGAAGTTAATCTGTAAATTAGTGATATAAGCATGGTATTGTTTGTAATATGGATAGATGAAGAAAAAAATTATAAAGATAGGAAAGAAGGGGACAGAATCATGGATACTGAGTAAGAATCAGAGAGGAGAATTAGGAATATCTTCTAATGAATTTGCTGTTAAGTAATGGTGGGTGGGGAGAGACTCTAGAGATAACCACATTGTAGCAAGACAAAGCAAATTTCAGTTTTGAATGTGGAAACTGTCACTTGCATTGATGAAGTTTCTCTATGGACAAGACAGAAAAATGTTTCTAAACATGAATAATCATTTGCTTTTTTTTTATTATTTTATTATCTTTTTAACTTTTCAGAACATCAGTAGAAATTCTCTCAGAGAATTGTTGACAGGAACTAGATTTAGAAATGGACTGAGCATCCAGATTGCCTTTCATTACCTCTGCTTTTAAGTCTGAGCTACTCAGCTGTCTCAAAAGCCAATAAAAGGCCAGCCAACACTACCACCACCACCACCAAAAAACAGTTCAGAAAGCAATTAATTCTATGGTAACTGCCTTAATTTAGAACAAAGTGCCTTCAGGAGGAAGCTCAGACAGCTAGCAGAACAATTAAATTCACATGTCACCTCCAGACCGTAGCTCAGAAAACCAGTTTGGGAATTTATAGTTTAAAATAGTGAAAACTAAAATAAGGACTGAACACGAAAAGTCCGGATGATGAGGAGAAAAGACCAGCTGTGCATATGACTCTTTGGTCCACAGCTTTGGAAGTAGGTGCCTAAATTCTAACTAAGCTCTTTTTATCATACCTACATGTTTTACTAGATGTAGCTCAAGGCTTATTACACTCTCATAGAATCATCTGTACCAGTTTAAGATTTACTAAGACTAGTACAAATCAATAAAATATTTGGGGAGGGAAGGGATCCATCTTGGTTTATGAAATGCCAAGGTGAAAGAAAATGCTAATTAATCTTTCATGCCTTTTCATGTCTGTTTGCATATTGATCGTCATGAGCAAATGAGGAGGAAATTTGTACTTTTTCTTTTTCCTGCCTATGAATGACATTCTGACAACACAGAAACCAATAGAAATTCTGCCACCAGTTTCAATGGCATTAAAGTCTCTCTGCAAGTTATAACATTTCTAGACTCTCTTACTAAGCTTTCTGCTATATAGTTTATAGATAGGCACACACACACACACATATATGTATCAGAAAGTTAACCCTTGAAACAGTGTCTCCCTGTTTCTACGAAGTGCTTCAGTGTTTTTTTCTTTCTGGTTTTCTCCAGAGCAAACATAAATCTGTGCCTCCTTTATTCATTCCTTCTTTAGGGTAACAAAGAAATGGTGCAAGAAAGTTGCAGCAAAACCAGACATAGAGAAGATTGTTTCTTCCTGTGATAGGAAAAATAACATTGCTAAATTAATTAGTTCTACCAATTACTTGTCAAATATACAGGCAACTTTGCAAGTGAATGTCTCCGTCTCTTTAAACCTATTCAGAGAAAATCTGGATTTACTAAGCAATCAGCCACTTTCTGGTAGTGTTCAACAGGAAACAACAGCTGGCTAATTTAAAGTCAATGATAAAGCTACAAGATTTAGTACAAATCAACCAATATGGAGAATTCTGTTACATAAAGCCCTGAAGCAGCAAATCTTTCTCTCTTTACTTCATTTGTAATCCTATCTAAAAGCTGTTAGTTCCACAAATCGGACACAGGTGCTTGGGAAAACCAACTTAGCAACTGAAGTTTCCCTTCTTAATGCTAAAGAAGTCCAAGTCCCTTACAAAACTACAGCCCCACCCTCCCCCCACTTCCTGGAAATTCCCTATAACACTTACAATTCTACTAGTGGCATGAAGAAGTCTGCAAAGGTATTCCCAGGTGAAGGACCCCTGCATTTCCTGTTGTTGAACTTCATAAAGCTTCTCTAGCCTGTCAATATTCCTTTAAATGTTGGCACAAGTGCCTAGTGCATCATCCACTCTGTTGCCTGCAAATCCACTGCAGGGGCATCCTACCCCATTATCTAAGTCATTAATGAAGAGGTTAAATGGTATTGTCCCCAGTATTGGCATGATTTCCCTATCATATGTCCTTGCTGACTATTCCCAATCACCTTCTTGTCCTTCATATGTTTGGAAATGGTTTCCAGAATTAGTCACTCCATTACGTTCCCAGGGACTGAAGTGAGGATGACCAGTCTGCAATTCCTTGGATCCTTCTTTTTACCCTTTTTGAAGACAGGATTGACATTTGCTTTCTTCCGTAAATGTCTCCCACCTGACATAGCCTTTCAAATATGGTCAACAGTGGCATCTCACTGACATCAATGACCTGCGTCAGCATGTATGGGTGTGTCCTCTTACATACCATGGACTATTGTATGTGTAGTTTGTTTAAATACTCCCTGACCTGATCCTCTTCCACCAAGGGTAGGTTTTCTTTAGTTCAGACTTTCCATTTACTATCAGTGGCCTGGGATTCCTGAACATCTGCCTTACCATTAAAGGATGGGGCAGAGAAGTCACTGAATTCCTCGGCCTTTGTAGTCAGGTATCTTGCTCCATTAGCATCAGGTCCACATTTTCCCTAGTCATCTTTTTGCTGCTGGTATACCTGTAGAAATCTTTCTTGTCACTCTCCACACCTCTTACCGGATTCCACTCCACCCAGGCTGCCACCCTTGCATGATCACTCAATGCTTCTTTTTTTTTTTCCTCCTGGATGACTTGTCTCTACTTGCATCTCTTGTATGGTTCCTTTTTAGTTAGACTTTTGTCAGGACTTCCTCCTTCATCCACACAGCACTCCAGCTGCCTTTTGCTTCCCTTCCTGTAAGTCACAATGTATTATTCTAAGCTTGGAGGAAGTGATCCTTAAAAATCAATCAACTCTCCTGGACCCTTCTTTCATCCATGACTGTCTCCCACAGGATTCTTCCAAGAAGATTCCTGTAGACCTCCTGTGTAGTGGAAAAACAGAAGGCTATAGAATTGCCTAATAGTTGCTTCCCAAGAGAGAAAGACTGAAAAATATTGCAGTTAGATTTTATGAATTAGGTATTGCATGTTGCCTTGTCTGTCTTGTTGGTGGTTTGTTTTCTCCATTTAGTACAAATATTGTTTCTTAAACTAATTAATCTTTGAGACTGGGGAAAAGTAGGTCACTGAGCAACAGAAATCTTATTTTAGTTTTCTCATGTTTCTGTGTGGAGGCTCTAATGAGTGTGTTAATAATGATTTCTTCACATTAGAACCCAGTTCTTGTTGCCAGTCAAGTTCTGGCAGAAGAGTTGCATTATTATTATTTTTTAATTATGCATTTTAAGTATGGTGATTGTCTTTCTGAAAAGAAAACAACAACAGCAGCAATAAAAAATATGTATCCAAATACCCTAAGGTCATAATGCTTGGGCACGTTTAACGTGTTTGACGTGAGACACATATTATTGCTTATGAATTGTGAGATTATTCCCTGCTCCTAGATCATGATGCTGCACGAGATAGCCACTTACAGGGTAAGTAGCTCAAATGTTACAATGATAACCCCATCTCTATTATCCAAAGAGATGTCTCACGGCCAAGGACCTGAAAAACACTGCAGTGACTGCAAGAGCAATGGTAGTATAATATCAATGAACATAGCACTTCTCAGCTCGGCGTAGATATTTATTTAAAGAACAAAATGTTGTGTTGAACCTGAAGGGAAATTAAGTAAGATCAATGTCTTTACAGTAATGCATCTCTTCAGTTACAAAGAGAGTATTCTACATGTAAAAAAAAGTGCACAGGAAGAAAAACAAAAGAAAAAAAAAAAGATTACATTTTCCCTGGTTTTCCAGTCATTAAAAAAGGAATATTGGTACTGTCTAATCACACGATTTATGAAAAGGTGTTGTTTTTAAACAATAACATCATTAACTGTGTCCCTGATTCAGCAAAGCTTTTGAGTATATCCTTAAGTGTGTACTTGTGTCCCATTGACTATGTAGGGACTGAGTCAAATACTGATAATTTAATTCCATGATTAAGCTAATTTGTTGATTCCTGACCTATAAGAATGCTGTGATATGAGAGTTAGAGTGGGTCAATTAAGTAAAATTTTAGAGAAGGGGGCACATTATGCCAGATAGCCAAGTATTTCTTCCAGATGTATAACCTTAGGTAAGCAGTGGTAAAAGATCTTGAGACTTGTGGAAGGCAAGAAGCTATTCTGACTTCAAAATGGATACAGAGCAGAGTATGTAAGGCAACAGTAAGGAAGAAGCTGCTGTTGTATTTCCATGGTCCATAAATTCATCTCTTTCTTAGACCTATGCAAAGACATAAAAGAGATCTCTGGGATTTAACAGCCTTAGGACCAAATTTGTCTCAAAATGCAAGGCTTTGTGTGTCACTTTCTCCTCTTTCCTTATTTATTTCCTCAGTCGTTTCAATGTTCCCAACCCTAAAAAAAAACCCACACCAAAACAATTCACACACACACCCCCTCCCCCCACCAACACTGCAACCAACCAACCATAAACAAACAGAAAAACAGTATAGGACAGTTGTACATGCCAAAACACACAGAGTCTTTGCACTCATTTTGGGACTTTGGGTACTTTTAATGGAAGGAACAAGAACATCAGAAAGCAAACTGGACAGAACAAACACTTCTATTTCTCCTTTCTGCTCGTTACCACCATTGGAGGTTCTTATGTTCCAATGATGAGATGTTATGATGTCAACAGGTGAAACAGGTATAAAAAAGGAAATGGTCCTAGAGAGTCACCCAGCTCGAAAACCATGTTAATATTGTGCAGGGTGTCCAATTACTTCACCCCAGATTATACTAGCTAAATTGCTGTTATAAAGAACCAGTAAAATATGAAAATTACATTAAAACTACATTTGAAGGTAAAATAAGATGAACAAGAATACATATTGAGGGGCATAAGTGCAGATGAAGAGCTACAGGATGAGACTGTGCTTATTGCTGTAAGAAAGGCAGGTATTGCTTTTGCAGAGGAGAAAAGCCGTTTCCATCAGAGGTGACATGATAAGGGAATGACTAAAACAAAGATGCTCCAGCGAAGGCTTGTAGAACATCTCTTATCCCACAGACAAAAGGACAAACTGATTCATACTGGATTAGTGTCTAGAAGGGTAGTCAAACATTTAACCAGGGCTAATGACATTGAGCAATTTTTTTTATTTTTTTATTTTTTTTTTTACCAAAAAGGAAAGATATAAACCAGTCAGATAATCCCTTTAGGTGTAGCATAAAGAGAAGTAAAGAGAGGCAAGACATCCAGGAAGAATTTTAGGTGCCTTGGACAGACTGTGAACCCTGGGGTACCTAACCAATGGGAAACAGGGGAGGGAAAAATTCAGCCGGGATTAGGAAATAAAAAGGTGTGTTTCAAGAACTGAAAGTGTGCCTACTTGCTAGGTCACCTGCTCTTGCAAGAACGTGAATAAAAATGTGCTTCACAGAGGATTCTGCCTGAGCCTATTTCATTCAGACCGGAACTTATTTCTCACATTGCTAAGAGGGTTCCTGAGGAACTAGATAGGGGGTACAGTAAGACATGTATGAATAAAACATGTGTGCTGAGGGAAAATAGCGATTCACGGGCTGAGGAAGTCTTCAGATCTAGTGGCTACAGAAGCAGGCATGCTATTGTATCTGTTATATTGGCACACAAATGACAAAACCTCACTCATTTGTTACTGAGCCCCAGCTCCGTGGCAGAGCTTCAAAAGAAATTTTGTGTAACTGCACATAGGGCAAGGCAGCAATAACAAAATCTCAAGAAATACTTTAAGCAGTGAGCAGGCTGTAGAGCCCAAGCCACCAGGGTCAGTGGCAGAATTATAGTTAGGCAATTCCAGGAAGTTTAACATAATATTATTTTCAATTTTGTATTGTTTTCATTTCTGTTGTTTAAGATTTAAAAACATATTCTGGATTTTGAATGGCAGAGGAAATTTTCCTGCAGCATGACAAAAAAGGATGACTACATACTGGATTGAATACATTCCTTAGTGAAGAAGGCTGATGGGGTTTTTGCTCTCAACCAAATCGTCTTCCTTACAAGCCACTCCTTTTCAAATGCAAAACTGTTATCTGTAACAGTTTTCAAATTCGGATAAAGAAACTTTAGTGAACTTCCTCATTCCTCATGAATGTTTTCTTTCAAGATCTTCACGTACCTGCTGTGACTTTTTTTTCCTTTCTGTGATTCAAATAAGTTGTTAGAAAGGAAGGGTCTTTCTCAGAGCAGAAAAAATTGTTACTACAGGAAAAAAAAAAAAAAAAAAGACAAACAGAAATAGAATGGCCTGACACACATGCACCCTGTAAACTGAATAAAGACTGTCCTGTATGATTATGTCAACAGAAATCCTAATTAACACAGTCTGAAGTCTTGATTTGTGGCTTTGATTACCTCAGGACCGTCCTGCTTCTGGTTTCTATAGTCTAGATATTTTATCCACAGTGCTGCTGTTAATAAGCTGTGTGTTGTGACCCTTATTCTGCCTTCACCCAAAATCTGTGATTATGTCCTGACATTCTCAATCAGATAATCACATCTCTGAGCGTGGTTCCACGTGACTATAGTCTGCATTACCTGACTTGGACTGACTGTTTCTATATGTTTCTAACACACAATTTATGTGCAGAAAGTTCTACTGTGAAAAACACTATCCTTTAGGAGATGAGAAGACAGTGCAATGCCTTTTACTCCCTCAGTTTCATACTGACCATACCGTATAGTCACCAGAGACTTTGTTATTGATATCAGTTTTAAATGGTTACACTCAGGTGCTATCACGATGGACAGGAACATGAAGTTCCAAAATAAATCCACAAGTTACCATTTAGTAAAACAGGAAAGGGAAACTAAAAGGTAAGCAAAACCAAAAAAAACATTGACTTCTCTAGAAGCTGGAAGAGATCTAAGGTTGCCGACAGCGTTAACACAACGAAACAAAAAAAAAAACACACCATCTTCTGAAGCATTAGCACTTCCCCATTTCCCTTTTGTTCAAGGGAAAGTAATTTCTTCCTAATTCCTACCTCCTGGGTCTGCTTATACCAGTTCCTGCATACAAGGTCTGGGTACCTCTCCTGGGTACAGTTATAACGTGTGTGGATGCTATTTAAGTCTAGTCTTACAATCTATTTAAGTCTAGTCTTACAATGGCAAATGAGCATGTACAGCTCATGACCACAGCATTAAGACAAGAAGACGACTGGATGATCAAAAAAGGATGAATCACACATCAAATACCAGTACACCTAGAAAGAAATCAATTATATAGGAGGAAGACTCTGCTAAAAAGCTAAGATTTCTTACTGAAACATGATTAGCTTTATTTATTCATATTGAAATAGTAACTAGATGTATTATACACAAGTTAAGGTCCCACCACACATGGTACTTTATGGAACCAAAGGGATATTCTCTGTCCTGGAAAGCTTACAAAAAGCAAAATAGCGATTCCTATTGGATCAGCATGATATCGTCATTGAGGCTGAGATACCCAGGCAGAAGTCAGCAAACTGAGTTCTGTCTGCGCTTTTTATTTACCCCGTTATTTCAGACATGGCTAGTCTGGGGAGTGTGGGGTTGCTATTCATAATGGATTACTAGGATTGCATATCAGCGGAGTACAAATGTAAGGTCTATTGAAAATTTACACCAATTCTATCACTATGAAGTAGCTCTTCAATTTTATGAAAAAGTACTTTTCAAGTTATGGATTTCAAAAATGACATTTTCTACAGAAAGCAGCACCCCTTGTGTACTACTTTGGTTATGATTGAAAGACCTCATGATAGCTAGCCATCTTCAATTTCCCTTGCTGGCATTTTTTTTTTTCAAATCAGATGCAAGGTATAAAATAGGAGCCTTGCATAACTTTACTCGAGTTTGAATAAACCTCTCTCCAGAAACCTGTGTTGCTCTCTTGTGTTCTTTTCAGAGGCCTTAAAAGCCTGACATAGTCCCAGTAAGCAGTTAAATCTCAGCATCCATAGGAGGTTATTTTAACTGCACAGTAGAGACTGTAACATGTAACAACTCTAACTCCCATTTTTAAGACAAAAATTGATGGAAAAAGGAAAATGTCACGATAGGACCCCATTCTATTGACAACAACAGCAACAAGAGAAATGGCTGAGAGACAATGCATCAGTTGCCACCATGGCTTTTTAAAACTATAATCTTTGTCACTTTGTGTGTAACAAGGGTTTCAAATGGCTGTACTACCTATCAAGAGGTGAACTGGAACCAATTGCCAGACACAGCTCCAAGTACTCCAGGAAGTTGAATGGAAAAATGATGGGAGCAAAAGAGGACCAAAGGGAGACCATATGAATAAAAATCTCTGCTTAGGCCTAGCAGCAGTTCTGTTCCACTGTTTTCTTTAGTATCTTACTTGAGTCTGTTGTGGTTTAACACCGTTAGGCACCTCAGCCCCACTGTTTTGGTCACAAATCCAAAGCACAGCACTCTACAAGCTACTATGAAGAAAATTAACACTGTGCCAGCCAAAATGAGTACAATTACTTACAGAAGAGCTTAAGCATGTGTGAACAAACATAAGGCTGGGATATGTCCATGGACACCCCTCTGATGTCCCGTCTAAGGCCATATTTTCATTCACGTAGTAAAGAAAATCAGTCTTTTTCTGTCAGGATTGATAATACAGTTATCTCAGATAGACAAAGAATGAAATCAATTTCAAGCAAGAACTTCTGGAATTCCTGAGATAAAATAAAACAAAACTTGTATTATGCAGGTGACAGTCACTGAACAGTCTTCCTTTCTCATTCTCTTCTAACCTTTTTGGTGAATTAAAGACAGAATAGACATAAGATGTGACAAAAACAAGTTTTTTCTGCAACCAATATGTCTAAGTTAACCTACCTATTTCTTCCACATTTTATCATTACACAGATTCCTAAAAAATGTCCATGAAAAGTGTAGATCTCCCTGTATTCTATTTCACCCTATTAAAATAGGCTTCATTTTCTTACCATTTACAGGTCTCATAGAAGTATCTCATATATCGTCTGGGAACCTGCAGAACACTGATTGACAACCACTCAGTACCACTCAGTGTCTCAAGGATGACTATCTTTACAGATACTCTTCTGTCCTTATTTGTGTCTTTTTATCTTCACTACAAACTAATTTAGTAGTTCCACTACTCTTCTAGTAGTGATAGTATGAAAACAAGTCCTATGAGAGTTCATCCATGGAATCACAGAATCATAGAATCATAGAATGTGTTGGGTTGGAAGGGACCTGTAAAGTTCATCTAGTCCAACTCCCCTGCAATGAGCAGGGACACCTTCAACTAGCTTAGGTTGCTCAGAGCCCCGTCCAACCTGACCTTGGATGATTCCAGGGATGGGGCATCTACCACCTCTCTGAGCAACCTGTGTCAGTGTTTCACCACCCTCATTGTAAAAAATTTCTTCCTTATATCCAGTCTTTGTAAGTACTGACAATGATGATATTTTTTTCATGTTGAATGTTACAGGAGAACGCAAATTCCTCCCAACTCATAATATTTATCTCTTAAATACACAAGCACACAAATACATACATAAAATAATTCACTTCCTACACTTCACAGGTCCTTTGCTAAATCCAGTCAAAGTACCATTCTCTCTACTTTCAAGAACTTTCTCCAGTTAACATCACCCGTTTCTTCCCTGCTGCAAAGGTCAGTTTTACAAGGCTGAAGGTGATCAGTGTAAAATCTGCAGCTGTTCTGTAGTCCTCAGGTAACTCCATTGCTTGTGAAAGCACTTTCAAAACTTCCCCTCTCTGCATTCCAAATCCCACTTCACTTTAGCAATCAATATTTAATAAATGTTGGTTGTTTTTCTATTTTTTTTTTTTTACAACTAACTTTTCTACTGTGAACATGAATTACTTCAGCACATTAAATGAATCGCATCCAATTTACTTCTGCTATCACTTATGTATCTGCTCACTGGTATAAAACACCAGAGAGAGCCTGAGCTGTAAAGGAGCTTCTTAGCCTATAGTTGAACCTGAAATAAGTAGTTCTTTTATATTGCCTCATGTAAGACCTAATCTAACAACACTGTGTGCACAGTCAAAAAACTCTGCTGGATGAGTCAAAGCAACGTTACCTCTTGACTGAGACAATAGCGTGTCTTAGCTGGAAGAAATGATTCAATGTTCCTGCAAGGTCTGCCCTTAGAAACAATCACCGGTGATGAGTACTAGACCACAAATCTAACTAGGCCTATCTAGCAGGGGAGTTACTTTCCGATTAAATAGCATCTGTTTCTTTCCACAACCACAAAACATGTACAGAAACAGTACCAGCCTCTGTGAATGTCCCTCAGATTTGTCCCATGATTGAGATCTGAGTAGTAGACATATTATGTCTACAGCTAATTTGTTAAGAAGTAAGGCAGGAAAGCAGATTTCTGCAGCTGCTTGACTCCAGAACTGTATTTCTGTGGCTCACCATCAAATTGCTCGGGTTTTATAGCTTGGAAGTATCTCCCTTTGGTCCTAATCTCTGTGGGAAGTGATAGCTGTTCTGGCACCATAGCTAACATATCTCTGCTGATTGGAGGAGACTATGTTTGTAATGGGTATCTCCAGCTCGTCTTTAAAGCCTGAGTCTACCAATGTGCATTAGGGATTTGGCACAAATGAGGGAAGGGGAAAGTATAAATGATGAATCCACCATCATGTGTATCATCCAGCTTTTTCTGCCAGAATAGATGAAGCTAGGGGCACAGGAATCTGGACAGTTGCTCCAGTCCTCAGTTTTTGAGGCATTTGTGGAGTGTCCCTACCTCTTTATTTCAGAAGGAACTCCCCAGTGACCAACAAGCTGCTGAGACTTCACTGGAGGCAGGATTTGGAGTTTAATGAGCAGAGATTCAGCAAAGCATGAGCAACTAATGATGTAGATTGGAAGCCTCGTATTGTTTAGTGCACTGCCAGGTGTCAATTGTGATTCCAGTTGTAAATTAATATCATCTCAGAGTAAATGATCTGGTGTGTGAAAAAAATAAAACAACTGACTTCATTAGGAGAGGGTTGGTCTCATGGGAATTAATTTTATACACAATGCAGGATTATTTATTTTTTAAATTGGCATGTTAGAAGAGAAACAAATCCTGCCAGCTTGCAGTGAAAATAACCAAGGAGAACAGATGTACTGTAGCATATAGAAGAGATCAATGGAGAGAAAGAGTCAGGCAAAATACTGGGAAAAATACTTTGGCTGGGAACTTGCCACATCTGGACCCTTAAACATTACAAAATCAGAGCTATTTCCATCCTCCTCACTCACCTCAAAAAAAGAAAAAAAAAAAAAAAAGAAAAAAAGGAAAAAAGAAGAGAAGTATTATATTCCTTGTTAGATCATTAGAATCTTTGAATATAATAAACTAAGGATCAAGGTACTATCTATCTGGTTTGGCTCTTCCCTACTTCAGAGGCTATTAGCTGAGACTCAACATCCCTGCTCTGTCGATCCTTCATGGATATATTCCCTTCTGTCTTCTCCTCTGATCAATCTGGACCTCAGCAACCTGCTCTGCAGACATTTCACTGAAGTGGATAAAAGTGTAAGATTAATTTCATTTATTGACAAACCACCTTTCTTTTCTGACTGAAAGGAAAATGGATTAGTGAGAAATGTTTAAACTACTCTTTCATCCCACGTGCCTATTTTCATATACACTCGTACAGCCCATCACCAGTTTAGTCAGCACCTCTTCCACTTCCATTTTAAACTGCCAAGAGTCACAAGCTAATAACTGCTCAACAAAGCTGTCTTTCTTGACTTTTTTTTATTGTGTAAAGATACTCTAGCTGAAATCCTGATCATACAGGTAGTCCTTGCCTCGTATCTCCACTGCACTGCACATGTGGTCCCTTGCAGTGCACTGACTTGTCCCAGATGCTTGTCCAGAAGAAAGCAGAATTCCTTTCTCCATGCAGAAAAACATTTATTTTTCCTCAGTTATTCTATAAAGAAGAATCAATACATTCCCAGCCTTTCAAATACGCTTGGAGATCTGTGGATGAAAACACAGACTACTGTCAGCCTTAAAGGAAATTAATTGAGACTGTCTGGGAAAAGAACTACAGCAACAACAGTTAGAAACTTCCCAGTTTTCTTTTTTTCTTTAATTTCTTTGACTGTTGTGACAGGTAGCAGAGGTGTGTTATAGAGTGTATGTGTTACTGTGATAAACTAATGCAGTCATGTGTAAGGTTTTAGTCCCAGGCACATCAACTGAGACGGGGATGTATAATTGCTTTGCAAATCCCATTACAAGGGGGCAAGATGAAGCAGGTTCTCTGACTAATAGACTTGCAAAAATCATGAAGTCTGATTGAGGTTCATTATAAAATAATGCTGCTCACAGAGTAGGAAAATAACAAGGCAACTCCATTGCCCTCTGGTACTCCTCGCGTGCGGATCAAAGAAGGAACTGCAGTCCAGCAGGAGGTGAGGAGGATTCAGCTGCTCACACTGCACGTTTTCAACCTCCTCTGAGACTTATTACTGATAATTCCTATAGATCATTGCAACAGCTGCTGCACTGATTCAGACTAGATCATCACCGTTTCATAGGAAGTCATGGAAAATACTTGAAATTGTATTCTTGGAGCTGCAGCGAGCACTGCTGTTGGGCTCTTCTATATTTCAAATGTAGGTCAGCCTCTGGCTACTCTTGCATTGCTTCTGCTTAAGCTACATTTCCTCTCTTTTTTTCTCTGTGTAGATTTTCCATTAAAACATCTGACAGGAAAGATGCTTTTCTATTTTTGCTATGTCTTGCAGTAGAGATATTAGAAGCTTATTACTTCCCTAATGTGGTAAGAGCCAAATCATATGATTTGAGTGTGTTATTTTTCTCAGTAATGTCTTGTTAGAGTTCTTGCTAATGTCAAACTTAATCGGGCCCTGTAGTTTTATGCTGTAAAGTGTGATTATCATTGAATTTTCACACTGAAAATTTTAAATACATCATTTCATATTCAGTTTTAAACACTTACTTTCAGTGGGAGACATAATTTTAATCATTACAGCCTAAACCAGAAAGGCACATTTACAATAGCTAGCAGTCCTGTAGGAGCAGCTGAAGACAAGGTATATTTCATAAATCAAAATTTTAATCTTGGGCCTCTGCAACAAATTACCCCTGGACTTACTACATGTCCCTTCTCGTCCTGAGCTATTAAATGGTCTGAACTGTGAGCTCAACTGGTGGTTACAAACCATTTATAAGTTTCTCCTTCAAGGACTGGACTTCACAGCTCTGTGTATTCCCCATATTATCTTTAAGTCCTGAAATAAACTGTCATCTCCATAAAATAGGTTTTCTACAAAGTACAGAGGTAGAAATTCAGTTTTGATATGTGCTTCATAAACAACTTAGATTAGACAGACAGAAATCCCCCTCAACACAGCTACTTGTTCCGTGCAGAAAGGTAGGAAGAGGGAAAAATAGACATGTGCATTGTTCATGTGTATGTGCTCCAGTAATTGCAAATAAAAGAAAAACAGGACTGGATAGGTTTGGGACCATGTCATTTTTGTACAGTTAAACCAACCATTTACCAGCAAAATTTTTCCAGGTTTTCTATTTTGATTAAAAAATCCCTCAACAAATTAAAAGCAGGTTCACCTCGGATATGAATGAATCTTTGCAGAATCAGAATGGAACGTTGGTGCAAGTTTTAAGTAAGTGCAAAGGAGAATGCATACTTATGGATGGGTTTGCATGGTTTCAGCTCAAAACTTAAGCGAAATGTTGTCAGTCAAGTCTTCCTTTTGGGCTTTAGAATTAACTTAAGTTGTGCTTGCAGGGTGAGGGTGTAAGCAGCTCAGAACTGGCTGTGCATGTTAGCACCATCACTGTTGAACAAGCTATGGGGCAATACCCAACTGCTGTAAGCGCAAAAACTCTCCCCAGTCCAGTACAAACAAGATTTCAAATATTTATGGCGGAATGGATTTGGAACATAAGAGTTGGTAACTTATCTGTGCATGTATGACTTGAAAAAGTGTATTAGAGGAAAAACAACTAAATTTAACTCCACTATATCTTAGGCATGTACAAATATATATATATACACATATATAAATATATGTGCATATATTATTGATTAGCGTAGACAAAACAATGCAGTTTGTCTGCCTCAGTTCTTCAGGAACTGAACAGGTTCTGCGTGGGTTTGTTTTTTTTCCTCACCCAAAGAAATCTGTCCCATTCCATGAAAATGTCCCTTCTGAAAAAGAAAAAAAATTTCTATCAATCAAAACTAATTTCTTCAGAAAAAAATTAAACTGTTTCTATTTATTAAAGGTAGTGCAGTAATCAAACTCCCACACCACCAGTGCTCATTGGTTGTTATTACTTAGCTAGTATTTTTATCATTCCAACTGTCCAGGTGCTTTGCAGTGTTGTGGGAAGCGAGTCACCCTTGCCACGACGGGCTTCTATTTCAAAGACGCAATTCCCAAACAAAGCCAAGGAGATGGAAATAAGAGGGGACAGCACAATGAAAGGATAAAGTTATGCTACTATCTTACAGAAGATCAATTTTTTTTTTTTTTTTTTTTTTTTTTTTTTTTAATTAGTTCAATGGAGTATTCATGAACTGCAGGATCAGTTAGGTAATGCCTGTCTCTGTGCAGGAGATCTAATACTTAAACATGTTTTGGAAGAAGTGTGCTTAAAAAAGGGCTTGTTGGATTTGGAGGAGAAGAGAAATTGCATGTCAGACTGAATCAAGAAAGTGATTATCAGCATAATTGTGCCCTTCCCTAGGGATAGGAAACATGGTCAGGAGATGGCTGCTCTGATAGCCTGGGAAGGAAAATAGACAAGAGTCATTGGCTCATTTTCACTGTAAATGAAGCTTGACAGAGGATCTAAGACCTCTCAATATATCAGTGTGAATCACTAGGCCATAACCAGGCTGCTATTAGCTGGTAGCAAAGCTTTCCACTAAGTATTCTGATGCTGCTTTTTTCTGACAAGTTGAAGAACATGGCAAGACTGGAAACCAAGACATAACTTCCTTACTGGAAGCAAACCTTTCCCAAAGACTAAGAGTTAGGTAAATCCCAAAGTTCTTGTTTATTTCAAAGAGGAATTAGAATTCTTAATTGTTAGTATCAAGTCTTTGTGGGAACAGGGTCTTCTGCCTGAGTTGGGAGTATAGCTAAGATAAATGTGCTGGTTTTTTATTGGCTGAACTTCAGGCAAAATATGTTTAGGTGCTGGAACGCAGTGCAGTTCCAGTGGAGGTGGTTTATGTAGTTGGAAATTTGACTTTATCCAAAACTGTTTGGCTCCTGCATTGCTAAGCTGAATACCTCACACCAACCTGCAAACTCTTCCTGAGAATGAAACATGATCAGTCCTGTGTTCTCCAAATCTCTCACTACAATGTGTTAAATAGATATACGTATAATATTTCTATAGGCAAAGTGCTTAACAGAGTTCTAAATATTATGCCGTTACTGTTCCTGGGCATAAATCCTGCTTTTGGAAAGCATATCTTAGTCAATAAATAAGTAAGAAATGAGGAATAAAAAAGATTAATTATATGGAAATGGTTCGTATACGTTCCTTATTTTAACAAGCAGTTAATCAGCACTGTAACATTTCCAGGAAACATGATCAACTTCAATTTATTAATTTCTTAATAGGTTCCAACAAACACTGAAAATAATTAACACCCATGCTACTTCAGACTGATGATTTTTAGAGATGAGTGAGTTTGATTGTCTTGAGAGTGAAGAAATCCAGCTTCAGGAGTTGAAGCATTCAGCTATAACTCAAAGTATTGCTGGATGGGGTTTGTTTTTTTCGGGTTTGGAGGGAAAAGGATAGTAAAGATGAAACAAGACCGGGAAGAATGGAGTCATCTTCCTTGTCTTTGATTATTGCGTATTTTACCATCCACACTAAACTAAACCACCAGACTTTACAGTCTCTACTGCTCTCTACAGTCAGTGGAGAGAGAAATCTTTATCAGAGGTATCCAATATAGATGATTTGTTATTTGCCAGTTTGCATCTTTTCCCAGTGAGCTGGAGAGACAGCCCAAACTTACCCTCTGTTGATGAGTTTTAGACTGAGATCATGTTTTTGACGGATAAAATGCATGAGGTCTGTCCACATTATAGATGGCATCTGGAATACTGCATCCAGTTTTGTCTCCCCTGATACAAACTGGAACAAGTTCAGTGGGGAGCACTGAGTTGTTCAGGGTTAGAGCACTTGCCCAGTGAGGAGGCTGGGGCTGAGGGACTGGAGCTTGTTCAGCCTGAGGACGGGACAGCTTCAGAGGACCTAACAGCAGCCTCCCAGGAAACTGTGAGGAGGTCATCAAGAAAACGGAGCCAGGCTTCTCACGGCCTTGCAAGCGGAGTTAATCTAAAGGTAAGAATATGTATATGCTTGTATCAGGGCCTCTCTCCTGTGACCGTAAAATGAGTTTGTTCAGCTTTTAATTTAAAGCAACATTTAATCATTTCAAACTGTTTGTTGTCTGGGACTTTCTGCTCTTTCTTATCAATTCAAGTTAGTTGTATTTAGGCACAAAAACTTCTGTAGGAAAATGGTGCTTTATGAAAAAGAAGAATGATGGTAGCTGTGACAGCAAGGTTGTGACAGGAATGACCACACTGACTGAGAGGGAAATTATGAATGAAAAAATGCTATTAATAGCAAACTCAATTTTTTGGAGGGTGTAGGGAAATGATGTCACCTAAGATGAGTTTTCGCTTAGGATATCTGAGTTAAAATGTCAAAGTTATTCCCCCAGGGCTCCTTTAATTTGGACAAAGCTTTGTGCTGAGATCCTGGCTCAGACCCTGACCCAGAGTGTGTCTTGGCTGTAACTACCTAAAAAGGTGTAGATTCCAAAGTTTGTGATCTAGGTACGTGTGGAGTAGATGGAAGGTCTAATTTTCCAATTTAAATACATCCTGCAAATTAGATTAAGAAAATCTCATCTCAGTTGTGACAGTCACAGGGAGAATGCAGGTGTTCAGCATTTACAGAATAACGTTCTCTTTTAAGGCACCCGTTATTCTTTGCTAGGTAGTCCAAATCAACACACTTCCATTGCTTCCAGCATATCTATACAAGTTATCAAATTAGGATCTGCAGCCATTCATTTCAAGTGCTAGCTTGGCATCAATATTTAGTGGGCACCCTAACATAAAGACTATTTGCTAACAGATGCAATTGGTTCTCTAATGCATATCATCCAGTTTTATTCAGCATTTACCTGCCTCAGTTATCATTGTGCAGCTAATTCACAGATGCAGCAAACCCTGTATTATTTCATTTAACTGAAGGATCCATTTATCCCAGTCCCACTGCCAAATCTGCACAGCATAGGAAATATTGATTTATTATTTCTAGGGCTGGCTTTGTTTCTTTTCTTTGTTAACCCTTATTATTGGAATCCTTTAAGTTTTCCTTTGAAGAATTTAATCTTTTGCAAAAATGAAGGATACTGTGATGAAATAAAATGAAACATATTCAGGTTACTGGCTATTTCTGAACAGCACTTGGAGTAGTGATCTGCACTTAGGTTCTGTGGTGGGTTAACCTTGTTTGACCACCAGATACCCACCAAGCCACTCTTATCACTCCTCTTCCACCAACAGGACAGGGAAAGAAAATACTATGAAAAGCTCATAGGTGGAGATAAAGACAGGGAGATTACTAAGCAGTTATCATCATGGGTAAAATAGACTTGAATTGGGGAAAACCAATTTAATTTATTGCCAATCAAAATCGGAGTAGGATAGTGAGAAATAAAAATTTACGAACACCTTTCGTCCATCTGTCTCTTCTTCCTAGGCTCAACTTTACTCCCAACTCTTCTGCTTCCTCCCCCTGAGTAACGCAAGGGGATTGGGAATGGGGTTGCGGTCAGTTCATAATGCTTCATCTCTGCCTCTCCTTCTTCCTCACACTCATGCCGTGCTCCAGCATGGGGTTCCTCCCATGGGATACAGTCCTTCGCAAACTGCTCCAACATGAGTCCTTCCCACTAACTGTAATTCTTCATAAACTGCTCTAGCATGGGTCCTTTCCACAGGGTGCAGCCCTTCAGGAACAGACTGCTTCAGTGTGGGTCCCCCACAGGGTCACAGGTCCTGCCAGAAAACCTGCTCCTGCATGGGCTCCTCTCCATGGGCTGGCCACAGCTCCTGCCAGGAGCCTGCTCTGGAATGGACTTCCATGGGCTGCAGTTTCCTTCAGGGCATGTCCACCTGCTCTGGCATGTGAACCTTCATGAGCTGCAGGGGGACAACCTCCCTCACTGTGGTCTTCACCACGGGCTGCAGGGGGATCTCTGCTCTGGCGCCTGGAGCACCTTGTCCCCATTCTTCTTCACTGACCGTGGTGTTTGAAGTGTTATTTTCTCTTGCATTTTCTTGCTCCTCTCTCCCAATTACTGTTACACAGCAGTTTTTACCCTTTCTTAAATATGTCATCACACAGCTGCTGCCAATGTTGCTGATTGTCTCAGCTTTGGCCAGTGGTGAGTCCATCCTGGAACTGGCTCTATCAGACATGGGGAGCAGCTGCCAGCATCTTCTCACAGAAGCCACCCCTGCAGTCCTTCCACTACCAAAACCTTGACACATAAACCCAATACAGATCCTATTAAAGAAACAATTGAAGTTTAGTATTTTTAAACTTAAAAAACCCACAGCTTTTGATTTAGGAAGGCAAAGGTGTGTCTTTAGTGATGTAAGGATTCATTGCTATCAATGGAAAACAAAAATGAAATAAGAAGACAATGTGAGAATGTGTGAATAGTCATATTAGGTCATACATATTCTGTTTCTAAATGGTGTTCACGCTTGTGAAATTAAGAACATAACAGCCATCAGCTGCTTAGATCAAACAACCCTCCTAGGGGAATCTCCCTCCTTGAAAGTCTTCCAGGGTTGTCTAGGCAAGCCTTTGCCAACTCAGTGAGGACACGAGTCCCACCCACAGTAGGAAGCTGGTTTAAAGGACCTCCAAAGATCCCTCCCAACCAATTTTTTTTATTTATTATAATAATACTTTCACTGGTATTGTGTTCTTCCCATCAATGATTTATTATGAATCAAAGAAGTCTTGAGGCAAAGACCCTTTTTTTTCCCAGTGTTTTAGATCAGAAATGATAAGGCACTTTGGGACATAAACAAATGCTTTCCGCGGTAAATCTACTAGGAGATGATCTGGCCTTTGAACGTAGAAAAGTGTGGAGACAGGACGGGATTCTCCAGGCCTTTTATCACTTTTTTTCATGCTTCTGAAAATATGTTTCCCAAATATTTGTTCTATACTGCAAGCACATTTCCCAACAGGAGGATTTTGCAAGTGACAGTTTCCTTGATAACCTCAGGCTGTGTGAAGGAGCTGCACGAGCAGACATTGGGAGTTTTTATGTGCATGTTCTGATTCATTTTTTCACTTCTATTGCAACAATAAGTAATTAACTGTCATGAAGACCAGCCCTTAGAGGGCAGTTTGTCTCAAAAAGTTATCATTCCACTAGACAAAGCCACACAAGAACTTGTTGTGGTCACCAGCTTCCCTTTTGTATTAATAAACTGCTGTTATTTGTGGCTTAAGATATCATTGCTCACTGTGGACAGGAGGAGGGAGGAAATAATTAGCTGCTGGCAAGCACGTGGGAAGGAAATTCATTGTCATCACTGACAAATGGAAGGAGACACTCTCAGCCACAAATTGTTTTAAGTCCCACACACATTCTCCAAGTCTCAGAGGTCAGCCTGGGGGAGTGCATGATGAACCGAGTGCTTGAGTGTCACTGAGATTGCCCAGCCAGGATCAAGGTGATGCTGTGTAAACAGCTGTACAAATGCACATGCCCTAAAATATATTTATATCTATTATCTCTCAGATGATTTTTTTTTTACACAGGGCCAGGGATTTTTTACACTGGATTTGTCTGGGTTGGGGGCAGGGATAACAAAGACCATGAGATGATTGAACAACAGTGAATGTAGCATACTTTGCCTCATCAAGTTTCATAGTTGAGTCCACTGTTGGTTACAGGTCTCCAATTTATCATGCCCCAGAAGTCTTCTTTATGACTGCCAAATAAGAAATTTCAGTGAGGTAGATTTGTAATGCCCATGTCCCTCATAAATAATGCTGTTTTGTTATTGTGAGACAAGAAAAACACCACCATGAAAAGTCAGTCAGTCAGTCCAAGGATGGTCTTGGGAAAGGTGAGCGCACAATCCTACTTACCCTCATCCCCGTGGGCTTTGCCAAGCCATGAAATATGATAACAACCCAAGTCTTTTTGTCATACTTCTAGCCAACCATCATTTTTCTTTTCCTGTGCTGATCTCTGTCAGGGTATCTGAAATTCCTGTAGCAGGTAGGCAGCTGGTGGGTCATGACTGCTGCTTATGACACTGGTAATGATTGTGCTCTTGGTACCTTGTGTTCACACCATCTGTCTGTCATATTTGCCTGCTCTGTTATGTTTTATCCTTGCATTGTAAAATCTTCAGGGTTGGACCTCTTTTGACATGTACTTCTGAAGTGCCAGACACAGTAGGCTTTTACTTTAAAAGTCCTGGACTTGTACTATTTGACATATAGAGAATAATAAGTAATAATCAACTATTTTTTTAAGCGGTGAGAAAACCAATATCTGGGTTAGTCATATTCTCAGAGACATATAAGCCTGTTCCTAAACCTGATAGAATTTATGGCTTATAGGGGAACTAATAACTTTTTGTAATTTTCAAAAGACAAAAAGCTATTACAGCTGGAAATAAAATATTAAGAGAAGTGAGCACAGCAGCTGAACTGAGGTATTAGTTACACCTGGTACCTAAGATTTTGCTTTTCTTTCCCAACAATATGAGAGTGCTGGACACATTCAATATGTGATATCTATTTCCCCTGTTGCTCTTTAATAACTATTGCTATATAGCTTTTTCTCTGGACAGAAAGAGTAATTCTCCTGTCCATCACATGAGATGTAACTGCATGTAGAGAAAATAAAAGCATTGGTATAACAGATGTATCTTTGTTTGCACTTATTTCCTTCAATGTCAAGTCTACTTTCACCCTACTCCTCAGTAACAAATGCTATTCTTAAGCAATCAATTAAATGTAAGATGGAAATTAAATACATTTGCCTTTGGAGTGCTACAACATTTATTGCATGTTCCACACCTTGTCATTGCACTGGAGTGTTTGAAATAAAATATTTTACAGTAGAACCACTCTACAAAATGGTAGTTTGTCTCACAGAAATTAAAGACATTATAAATTCCAAAGCACTACAGCCCAAGCAAGCATCCCCTGAGAAAGTGTGCTTATTGTACTGAAACACTGAAAAGTGGTAGACATGCACTACAAGAGCACAAAACATTCAGTAGCACTCTGGGCTACAAGCACAAAAATATGAATATTAAATTGGTTGTTTCCGACTCAGACTATGTCTAAAATCTTATCTCCAATGACAAGCACCCCAAAAATAACCAAAACCAAAAAAGTAAATTCACATAAAAAAATCAAACAGTTTTGGGTTTGGAAAAAGTGGCTAACGAAATAAGCTACGCACAAAATATACAACCTCACATTCAGTTAATTCCATCAGAATTACTCCTCCTTGAAAATAAATTCTTCAATGGCTGTCTTCTGTCCCTCTTCAGCCAATAATGAGTGGTAAATTCTCTTTCTTGACCCCAGGACATTCTGCAAATATCCAGGACTTGGTGGAATTATCACTGTATGGAGCATGGGGTAAATACAGAAATACAGTAAGGAATAATGAGAATACTCTTAAAGAGATCTAATAGTGACGAAAATATTTTTAGATAAAAATACCTTTCTATTACCTTCATATATATAAAAGCTATGTAGCAGAAGAAATAATTATATTTTGCTTGTTTGTTTGTTTTATTAATGGACAACTTGTGGGGAACTTTTGTAAAAATATACGAGTTCAGTGAAATTATCTAAAGATTTACAACACCCATGAGGTGTTGTAAAGGATATATACCTAGGAAAGATATACATATAGAAAAATATTAAGTCTCCATTTTACTGACAATGCAATAGAAGCATAGCCATGACTGGTGGTCTGGATGCAGGCAGACAACAAAGCAAGCAAAGAAATACCACTTGAAAGCTCAGTGCTCACTTCTTTAATGTTCTCACAGCTTTTTTTCTTTTTTTTTTTTTTTTTTCTCTGGCTTTTGGTTTTTTTTATATTGTGCTAATCTCCCTCAGAAGTCACCCGACTTGGACATTCTGCTGGTGTCACAAAGTGCGGCTGGCATGGAGGAGAAATGTGATCAGCCACAGTAAAGAGATATTTCTCTCTGGGGCAGGTAGTGTTTTAGGAGAGTGGTGTGTATCGGTGATGGAAACTGTCACCCTTCCTGCTAAAACCTGGATGACACAGTATCACCTCTGTAAAGAAAAATCTGACATTTACGGTGGGATGATATTACAGTTGGGTGGTTCAATAACTTTTTCTTCATTTCTGATTTCTGAGTTTGCCCCTGCGTAGGATTTCTCGCCATCTCTCTCTACAGGAAAATGATGAGATCATTACAAGTACATTTCCTATGCTACTATAAATAAAACCATTTAAACATTCATCTGCAAACATGTATTCTAATAAATTATATAAAGAGTACTTATGATTCACTACAAATTATTGGATCCTAAAGCCCTGTGAAAAGTATCTGATTTTGAAAAATCCGTGCATTTATTTTTTCATAATGTGAGAAAAATAATAAAATTTAAATCATCTTTTGGGATACGCCTCTGCCACCTGAGGTTTCGTCTAACGTTATGGAAATCAATAGGAGCTCTTCTGTCAACTGCATTATGTACTGGATCAGACCTGAAGAATATTATGCATCTATTTGCATTGATTACAGGCACTTTTTATTCCCGGTCCTGGAACAGGCTGAAGTATTATCACTGCTTTTTAGAAAGGGCAATGTAGCATGTCCGTTTGAAAGATTGTTGCCTTCTGGTCATACTCAGTTAGGAATAAACAGATGTAACTTCCATATTTCCCAGGTCCAGCCTTATACCAACACACTACTCCAAAGTACATTCCACCTTCTGGAGTGCCATTATTCCCATCACACAATTGTCCGTATCATTGACTTCTTTGCATCTCTAAGACTGCAGTTTCCTTAGTGCAGGGCTCAGGCTTCGATTTCTCACACTAAGCAATCACACAAAAAATGTCCTGAACTTAAAACTTCTTCAGCTGCTCCGGGACAGATTCCTATTCTGATGAAAATTTATTAAATTTTAGAACTATGAAACATAATCTTTGAGGTCTAAAAAGAACAGGTCATTGGGGGTTGTCAAACTACCATGAGAACAAAGAGCTAGGAGGTTACTGTTGCCTGGGGATCACAGGAAGGTGGGAATAACTGGGACTTGGAAAATCCAGATTAGTAAAGTGAAAACTAGGCTGGGAAATGGATTCCACTTTGGTCACATCATGCAGTGATGTCCTAACTCAATCTGAGTTTATCATGGCACACTTGATACAAGCAACACTCTCATGTGAGGTTACAGGAGCTTTCCAAGAAAGCTGAAAAAATTTTAATTTATTCAAAGCTCAAAGTTAGATGGCTCTTAGTTTTTACTTAAATGCTTGCTGATAATTTAACCCATAACTGTTGATAATTTAAAGAAAAAAAAAAAAACAACCACAGAGTGATTTTTTCTAATAAGTAGTAATTTAAAACAAATTCACTGACATTGACTGTTGACATGCTTCCAAGCCTTAGGATTTCCCATAGGAATTCCATTGGAAAACAAAAAATAGGGACTAAAGTCATAAAATCTCACTGGAGTAGCACAAGAGTCAAAAGCCCCCAGAAGCTTTTTAAGGAACAACAGCAGGAAGAAGAAATAATCCTCTTTTTAAAATTTATCAGCAGTAACCAGCATCCTTGTGTGTGTTCCCCAACCTCCCCTTTATTAACTTTTACTGACATTTTGAAATATGATAGTCAGTGAAACTATAAATAAACCAACCATTCCCCCCCCCACCCCCCCCCCCCGCCAAGTTCCAAATACAGTATATTAGATTCAAAGCCATCATTTCTGTTTTGTATAATTGACATCATTATCTGTCAGGTTGCTGGGCTCAGGTTTGCAGTCATTATGAGATCATTAGAAAAAGGGTTGTAATAAGTTCAGAAGGCCAATCGGTTCTATTCTAATCACTGGAGAAGAGAGTGCTGATAGGGGCCTCCGGGAGAAAGTATTGAAGCAGCTAGAGGATTTTTAATGACCAAATCAAGTTAGGAAAATCACCACCTGTGCCTCAGTGAACAGGATAATTTCAGCTTGGAGTGAGGGTGAGTGTAAAATAGATTTGTAATCACTTTTATTTTTTCCACCACCATTCTTGTTTGATTCTTTCTTTCTTTCTTTCTTTCTTTTCTTTTTTTTTTTTTTTTTCCTTAGGGTGGGGGTGGTGACGGAATTTACAGAGCAGAGCAGCAGAAAATGGGGGGAAAAATCCAGAAAATAAGGTTATTGAAGGAGAATAAAAATGATGTCCCATAGTAGCTGAGCGATGAGTTGCACATCAGGATAGAGACTTTGCAAATCCAAGGAAACATCAAACATTTCAAAATCAAGGGGAAACAGTTCTGTAATCTAAAAATGAGAAGTGCTGTCTTTTATTTCAGTAGTCAGTGGGGAGAGAAAAGCATTGCCCACAGATGATTCTGTCCATCATAATTTAGGTGTCTGAGGTGACTGGACAGTTAACTCGTCTGGGAGTGTCTGCTTTTCTCTGTTCACTCTAGAGGGAACACAAACGAGTAGCTGAGTTTATAAAGCTAATTATTAGACAGTTAAATGCTCATTCAAAGAGTCAAATGACTCTTAGTAACTCTAGGAGGCTCAGGCACATTGATTCTGGGCATTGCATTTGAATTTGCAGTTACTCACTTCTTCCCCAAGAAATTGCTACTCTTGTCCTTTATCTTGCCCATCCAGCCACCTCCAAATATCGTATTGCCCTCTCCAGTATTGCCATTTCAATTCTTCAGAGATACCTATACAATATTCTTCAGAAACACCAGAGATCACTTTATCTATACTCCTGAGCAGATGCTGTAGGAAACCCTAAGCACAAGTTAAGATATAACATCTTTGATCGGCACTCGGTAGCTTGGACTGAACACCAAGTTATTTGTATTCACAAGGCTTCTAGTTAATGTGGAGCACAGGCAGAGAAAATTTCCATCTGCTTTGGATGCAAATAGAATGAGCTCATGTCTGCTCAGAGGGCAAGAGCCCATGTAGGTGTTTCTTACGTCTGGCTTATCTGTTAGATAATAAATTAATCAGAGCAAGAGCAATCTCCTTTTCGTATGTTTGTACAGCCCTCAGCACAGGAAATTATGGGTTCTGCTGAGGTCTGAAAAAGCCACTCCATTATGAAAACTAAAATTCAGAATGAATGCATTGTCATCCATATCTTCATTAAATAAATAAATGGAGCACATTAAAGCAAAGGTGAAAAATATTCAGCAAATATACTTCTAATGGAAAGATAATTGAATTGAAAAATAATCTGTTCACAATATTTTTTTATACATTATTTTATTAGATCCTATTACTAGGAACCCATTTACTGTGCATCCTTTGGAAGACATTATAGGGAGGGGAAAATTTAGTCTAGATTAATGGATAATATGTGGGGTGAATGAATCTTCCTGTGTTAATATATCTTAGATTAACTGAGGTAGGTAATTAAAATAATCTTTTTAAAACCAGATATAAATAAGGAGACTGACTAAGAAAAAGATAGTGTCAGGTATTTCTTTTTTCTTTCTTTCTTTCTCTGTGTCAGACAGTTATTCCTCTGTCAAGGCAGGTTACTTGCTTACTTGAAGGCTTCTTTTCTCTCCTCTTCCCCCCCCCCCCCCCCCCCCCCCCCTTCTTCTTTTTCCTCACAGAAACCTTTGACTTTATTATGAAACACTGTTGTCCACAAAAGGGGCTATTTAAGGCAAGGAAACAGGTGGTAGTTCCCTTCCTCTATTTATACTATCAGTTTTGTGGTTTATTTTGTTCAAAAATAGGAGTTTAGGCCACCAAAGAACACATTATGTTGTGTGAAATTGCTATAAAAGACTTCCCAGTAAATGAATTGATAATGGCCTTACCAGTTCTCAGGGAAATCAGACTTTACTTGTTGACTAAATAAAAATATGAATCTGATCTCCTCCCATTTTTTTTTTTTTTTCTAACGTTGGAGGAATCAAACTGTCTGACCCTTGTTCATTCCCTTTGCAACCCCTCCTAGAGATGTTGAATTATTGGCAAGCTTCAGTTATCATAGTCATCAATCAGAAGGTGCAGCACTTTGTTGACCTTCTTCATTTTCAGATGTGTTCTGTACACCTTTTTGTTAAATGCTTTGTGATTTTAATACATGTTAAAGAAAAATTTATGTCCTTGAATAAGTTAGCAATGAGACTCCCCAGCTAACTCTGGATGGTCAACAGCACCTTCAGCACTAAGGTAGGATTCACCTCAGTGACTTGAACTGTTAAGCTACTCCTCTGGTCTCCCTATTTAGTCACTAAAGAGAAACAAACACTTTTAGAAAATAATTTTTGTGTACCTTAAATAGGATGATTCAATCATCTGAAGGAACACATTTCTGTCTGTTGACTATAACATCACAAAATCACAGAATGGCAGGGGTTGGAAGGGATCTCTGGAGATTATCTAGTCCAACCCCCCTGCCAGAGCAGGGTCACCTACAGCAGGTTGCACAGGAACGCGTCCAGGCGAGTTTTGAATGTCTCCAGAGACGGAGACTCCACCACCTCTCTGGGCAGCCTGTTCCAGTGCTCTGGCACCCTCAAAGGAAAGAAGTTCCTCCTCATGTTTAGGTGGAACTTCCTATGTTCAAGTTTGTGCCCGTTACCTCTTGTCCTGAATTGTCAGCTGACATTCTTTTATCTGTAACTTCATATCATCTGAATATTCATAAAGCATAACACGAACTATTTTTTTTCCTGATCTGCCTTCCATGCTCTTACGTCATTATGTGAAGAATGACAGCTTGAACTCTCTGTATCTAAGAACACCAGTATTTCTAGGCACTGCGTTTACTCAGCATTGACCAAAGTGCTGAAAGAGTACCTCCCTTCACACCTGTCGTTAATAAGCAAATGATTCTGTAATTATAAGATCAACAGTCTGAAGCATTTAGTTATGTCTTCAGCAAAAGGTATGAAATACATGCTAAATGGCCACAGTTCACCTTAATGGAGAAAGTGTGCCTCACTAGGCATGACAGATACAGCCTCTAGCAGCACTCATATGAGATGAGACAGACATGGAGAAGTGTTCCTGCAAAGCTCAAATTCCTATTTGAATTCCTTGTCTAATTTGTGAATCATCTTGGTTCTGAGCCTCATGTCAAGAATTCAATATAAGCAACTTTCTGCACTCATGCAGACTATCTGCATGCTGAGATTTGTTCATCACCAGAAACCCTTTAAGGACTCTAGAGGAGAACAATTAATCAAGTGAAAATTTATTTTAGTACATGATTTGATTCAGTTACTGTCTTAGGCTCTAGGCTCAAGGTACACATAAAGCTGTTCCCCTTTTTAGATACTCCTGACTGTTTCCAAAGTCCCTCCTGAGTTGTGCGTGTGTCAATGTAGTGATAGCTCTGCTTGTATTGAGGTTTTTGACCTCAGTCCTTCATTAATCTATATGGTAAATTCTGTTACCCTTTTAGAAGATTAGTATGCTATTCTGCAAATTAGTCCACTGGACAAAATACTCAGACAAAGAGGTGCCTTGCTGTGTAGTTCCACTGAATTTAATGTCTGAACTGAATGAGAAAATATTGATACAAGTCAAATGAGTAACAAAATACAGCCCATAATTGGCATAGATAGAAACTGAGGATTTAAATTCTTTCTTTTGCTTCCTTAAATTAGGTGTTTGTATAACTGAATGAAAAATTCAGAAAATATTATATTTGCTTGACAAAGATTTATTTTTTTTTTTCTTTTAATGAGGGTCATGTTTTCCAGTGATGAGTTTGGAAACCCACCATATCCTGTAATTTATGAGTCCCCTTTCCTAGCCTTTGACTTGATCAAAGGCAGTGTAAATCTAATAACTGCAGACAGAAAAGTTATCATTTTTCTTCAAAAAATCCCTTTTCATGGACAAACATTCACCTTTCTGTTGGCAAGAGTGAGCTTGTTAGATGGCCTTTCCTGATACATGAATATAATACTGCTAATTGGATCTGCTTTCATATTTAGCTTTGCCAACAAGAGGATGAACATACCAAAGGAACCACAAAAAAGATATCAGAGCCAGTGAGTTAGCTTCTTCAGACATCCTCACCCTTTTTTTTCCTGCTTTTAACGTAATCAAAACATATGGCTATTTTTTATTATTATTTTTTACTCTTACAAACAAATCTGTGAGATTAAATAATTCCTTTGGATATAAATCTCTTGCATGAGAGCTGATGGGATCTTAGTGGCACTTATTGATGAAAACTTGATGAAGTTTTTTTTTTTTTCTCAATTGGAGAAGCCATTTTGGATCAATTTATGCCTAGTACTGACTCCCTCCTGAGCAGATGCTCCTTTTTTCTTCCAAGAAGAAATTATAGTAACAGAATTTCAAGGTATGTTGAATGTTGGAGTAAATATATATATATGTGGTTAGTATTATTGTTACTAGTAGTAGTATTGTAGGAGCTTGTTTCTTGGGTACTTACTAGGTATACAGACCTGAAGTTAACATGAAGACATTTTAATCTGAGCACACTTACTAAACAGTTGTTTGGGATTATGAGACACTCTGTGTTAACATAAACTGTGCCAAGAACATCTTCCAACTTTTCCTCTTTAAGGAGAAGTTTTGGACCCTATGCGCTCATGAGGAGGCTGCCTGTGGCTCAGCACTGGTCAGAGGCTTCCAAATATGACTCTTTCTGTTATAGCATTCTTCACACAGCCCAGTAGCATCACATTGAGAAAGAAACTGCGTACAGGACCACAAGCGGTGTAGAAGTTGGAAATAAGGGAAGTCACTTGCTGGTTCATGGTAGGAAAAATTGTAGTAAATTATGCTGGATAAATGGGCAGGCGAAAGGAGCATGAGCAGCTCTACAGTTTCTGCCAAAGACTCTGAGATAGCTGCAAGCCAAATCATCTACAGAGGTAGACTGAGATGATATTGATAAACCCTTCACTTAGTGGAAAGAGCTGTGGTCTACACCAAAAGCAAAGGAAACACATGCAGCTGCCGAAGGATTAGATCTGAGCTACCCAGACTTCACCTAATTAGCATATTTTCCAACACTTGGCTTCCGTTCGCAATATGTGGTTATGAGAGTGTGTCCTAAAGAAAAAGGAAGGAAAAAAAGGACTTGTTGACTCACTGTTCTATAATACCTAAGAGTGGTCAAGCCTTACAATACTTATCGTAACTCGAATAACTAGGTATGCCATTCAAATACCTTAACAAGATATGTAATTCTTTCTTTGAAGTGTCTTATACTTGAAATGACTAATAATCAATGTTTTGTGTGTGAGATTTACGCCTGTCATTGTATTCCTTTTTGGCTTGTTTGTTTCCCCCCCAGAGTACATCTGCATTACACCTTTCTGAAAACTAAAAACAAACTAAGAACAGTCAATCAACAGTGCTCAACACTTCTTTTTTTTTTTTTTTTTTTTTTACTGAAGCCTTGGGCAGGATTATATTTCTTCCATGAGAATTGAGTCTTTCAAGTATTTGGAAAACTGCAGTAATTGAATGCCAGAACACAACACAGTACTCTGCTATCTGATGTTGCAAATAATAAATTTCATTTTCCTGTTTTTCTAGGGAAAACATTCAGATGACAGATGGTAATCAGTAGGAGATAAAGAGAAGACTTTATTACCCAAACAGGTCTGAGAGCGATATAAGTTTCCTAATGACTTTCCCGTGGAAAGATATCTTAATAAATGGATGAAATGAACATTTGCTATGAAGATTTGAATTTTAATTTAAACTGTGATGGCCAAGATCAAAGCCCCTTCTCCAGTCTGCGTTGCTGTACCATGAACTCCAACACCTAGAAATGAAGTCAGAGATGATACAATTCAAATTTCAGCTGGAACTGTGATTCTAGGAGTCATAAAAGCTTCATTACACTAAGCATTGTATGAATACATAACACAAAACAGTCCCGACACACCTTTTGAGTCAATGAGATGATCAAAGCACGAGAGGGGAAATAAGGACATTGAATTATTCAGGCTTCAGTGACAGAACTGGAATTGCTTAAGGTCATAATAATTAATTGGATCTAGCACTTGATATTGGAGAAAATGGGATTTCTAGTCCATCAGAAACCAAATGGTCTCTCAATTTGATCATAGTGTCTCAAATGTCAAATCTCACCATTTTCCCGGCTTCTGGGAAAGAAGGCTGTATTGCCGCAAGGGTTATATTACTAGTAGTGCTTGGTTTTCATATAGTTTGAAAAGGTACAGAAATATTTAATGTGGAGGGGAAAAATGACTGTTTCTCTAACCTCTTATCTAACATAATTAGAAGGAACTATTATTTACCTCCACCACCCACGTTTTTCAACTTCTCTGTTTTTGTAGGTTAACAAAAATGGATGTAGATATGGATGCTTCAAAAACAGATATATATGAACTACAAAAATAACTTAATGCCTCTTATCATGGATTTTTATTGGGTCTGGAATTACATCAGCAAAACTACTACTGACAAAATGACGCTCCTGATAAAAGGATAATGTAAGTTTACATATTGCTAGGAAAAGTTTTGCTATGAAACAGAAACTAAATAAAATTTGTGATTCTGCAGCTGAGGATTTTTTTAAAAAGGCAATATCCTGATTCTCAGTATTGCATCAGTGTTCACCTAAACAAAGAGAGAAGGAAGAGGAAAAAAAAAGTGTTGACTTTGCATTACCAGCTAAACACTTAGCACACATGACTGGGCATGACCTTTCTGTTCAAACACATGCTCTCATCAACCAGGACAATAGAAGATGTCAGGCTGTAATGTTTGATATATATTCCACACGCTTGGTGAGCTGGATATGGCCCATTTTACTTTCCAATGAAGTAAGCGGTCCTGAACACACAATCATTTCTGGTAATTGCTTTTTTTTTTTTCCCCCCTCTTTTTTCTCCCCTCTGCATTGCAATGTTGTATGAAATATTTTGTTTTTATTTTCTTGGTTTTATGCCAAAGTTTATACAGCTTTCTAACAAAGGCATTTGCTTTTCTGCTTAACTTGAGGTTTCAATGATATTCAAGCTGAGGGTACTATGCAGATAGAACGGTCTTCATGAGCAAATGTCATCAAGCGAACACATAGGGAGTTGATGACTTTTTAAGGGAATTTCCTGTTAGGTATGAAACTAACATACTTGTTTCTCATAGAGATGAATCAGTACCATGCAATTGCACCATAGAATTGTACCATACAAAAAGATTTTACATTCAAAATAGAAAAAATAAAGAGTAGACCAAACTGCTTTCCTATAGAGGCAACCTTGACAGTGATAAGAAGACGGTGTAACCAATTCTCTGTGGCTCTCACTGGAATCAAAATCCCAGCTGATATTTATAAGGGTGGTAAATTACCCGTTTTTCATCTTCATTTTAAGGCTTTGATGGTGCCTTTGATCCCACCACTGACTGAAAAACTAGAGAGAGATGGAGAAGGTGGGAGGCAATTCTATTGCACCAGGAGCTGCATCCTGATGCCATTTCTTGTATTGCATCAGGACCAGAGTCACACAAACTTAATTATTTCTAGTAATATTTTTTTTCCAGGATGCCACTATTCTACCTCTTCATTTGCTACCTGAGGTATTCATCCTTGTGCTCTCTGACAGAAAATCCAGTGCAGTGGAAACAGGACTCCCTCCAATACTTGTTCTTCCCCACCGTCGTCTTTCTACATTTAATCAGTGGTACTCCTAGTGTCCACAGCCAAGCCAGAGTCAAATTTGAGCACAAATTTCCAAAGAAATGACCAATACCATGCTCATCAAATTCAGACAAAGGCTGAGAAGGCACAGATTAAAGAAATGGGTTTCTTTGCAACAACTTCGTTACTTTACAGGGGTTCTTTTGGTCTTCAGCAGATTTAAATAACAAATTTTTGTGTTACAATGAGAAAATCTCTATTTTTCTTTTCTGTTTTCTTTTTTTTTTAAATCTTTTTTCTACACGAAAAGATCAAGGTTGAGTTCATATAATAATTAAAATCACATTTTGTACATATTATGTACTTATAATCCCTTTGAGGATACCAAAACATAAGAGAGAGACATTTCACCCATCTCCAACTAATAAGTCTCAGCAATGCTACATAAAAATCCTGTAGGCAATGGAACCTGAAGAATGATTTGCATTACCACAATGCATTAGCAAAACTCAGATTCTGGCCATAATGTTGAAGTCCTGGCTGTATTTTTTGTCGGGTATGCAAAGTTCTGTAGTGACAGCTACAGACTTGGATCTTCCTTTGGCTTTGCATTTTATGCAAAACATGGCATTTCAACAGATGTCTCCAGTCCAACGGAGCAGGATTTCTAGCCAAATTCTGACACAGTGTGATCCAGGAGTATTGTGAACTATTTACCTGAAAGAAAACAAATATCTTAAAAATTAAATCTTACAATTCGATTGTCTAAGAAATGCTTCTAAAGAGGTGATTATCAGATACTTCTTATAGGCACAGGCTTTTTTATTTTCTTCACTTTATGATTGATTCATAGTAGGGGCTCAAACCAGTGTCAAAAGTGTTTCTGTCACTGCAGTCATCTACAATAGATTGTCATCCCTTTTTACTTTCTATGCACTGCATCAGGGCACAAAGACCAAATCTCAAAAAGAAGTTCAAGGATAAAGAAAATGAGAAGTCTGACCAAAGCAGAAGACATGCTCCCTTAGAGAAGTCAATTACCCAGGATAGGTCCCAAAGTCTCATTCATTCCTGCTTCTTTGCCTGAATGCCTGAGGACTACATCTCTATGATATGCAAGTTGCATTACTGTGAAAGAAATATAGTTGAAGTCAACGAGAAAGCCAAGCAAGAAGTTTGCTGTAAAACTGGAGAAAGCATATATAACACATCAAGGATCGACAATGAATGGAGCACTGACAGTGAATCCAGAAACCAAGATGGACATAATTGTCAGATATGAAAACTAGTAAGGCTGACAGAGGACAAACTTGTTTTGAGCATGATCTCCTAGAACTATATTCAACTCAGGTTTTTATGTGGCCTGTATTTCTTTAGAGAACCTTGTGAGAGGTGGATATTACACAATCTTTCTAAGGCAAGAGTTCCTGATACCTCAAGGTCTACCTAAACTGAAAGTTGAGGAGATTTTAGATACAGATCCACATTATGCATCCACCCCACAGGATGCTGGGTTGCATCAACAAAGGCATCACCAGCGGAGATGAAGAAGGCATTATCCCACCCTACTCAGCTCTTGTCAGGTCACACTTGGAATATTGTGTTCAGTGTTGGTCCTAGCTATACAAAAAAGGTGTGGACAGGCTGGAGAGGGTCCAGAGAAGGGCCACTAAGATGATCAAATTGGGAAGCCTGCTGTATAAGGAAAAGCTGGGAGAACTGAGCTTGTTCAGTCTTGAGAAAATAAGGCTTAGAGGAGCCCTTATCACCATGTTCCAGTATTTAAAGGGTGGCTACAGAGAAGATGGAGACTCCCATTTTACGAGGGATCACATGGAAAGGACAAGGGGTAATGGGTACAAGTTACTCCTGGGGAGATTCAGATTGGATACAAGATGAAAATTTTTCACAATGAGAACAATCAGCCATTGGGATAATCTTCCCAGGGAAGTGCTGGATTCCCCAGTCACTGAACACTTTTAAATTTCAGCTGTACAGGGAGCTGGGCCATCTTCTCTAGACCGTGCTTTTGCCAAGAAAGGTTGGACAAGATGACCCTTCAGGTCCATTCCAAGCTGGAATTCTATGATTCATCTTTATAACCTAAATTGGTGGAACAGTTCAATGTTCCTGTGCTAAGGACAGCATTAACCTGAATAGTTCACTGTTCTTTACTTGCTGTTGTTGTTGTTTTTCCTGTTTGAGAATGACACTTAAGACTGCCTTGTATAAAAACTGGAAAGACAACTGTTCCTCAGGCCGTGACAACAAGAAATTCAGCATTTGAAGAAAAAGATTTTCTGAAGGACCAGACTTTTGCCTGTAGAGGGAATCACATTCTGAACAAGAGGAGCAGCAATAAAACTACAAGAAAATATATCTATTTTTGAAAAAAATATGGTTATAAGCAATACATATCTCGAAAGAATGACACAGTGATACTCTATTTCCAAAGACAAGCTGAGATCATAAGCAGCTCAGCTTTGTTACTAATAAGACTGCAATTTTAATTGAGGTTTAATGACATGGAACTTAACACTGATGCTCTCTAGAAAGAGTCGACTTTCCCTTCTCAGTGAGGTCCCATCCCCAGCTGCTGGCACTCGAGGGCACCTAGCCCAGACTATTTGGTTGGGCTGTACGAGGAAGGTCTGAGAGCACTCTGAGACAAGAAGATCACATTATTAATTTAGGCTTAGTTACTAAAATCTAATGAAACACCAGCCACAGTACAGAGCCAGGACAAAACCAGAAAGGATGAGAAAGCAAACCCACCGAGTGAGAAACGTTGTCGGTAGGCTCAAGTGAGGCTCAGCTGTACAGAAATCTGTGGGGCCTCCTGCTTTAGAGGAGAAGACGTATACAAATCTTTTAAAGAGTGATAAATTAAAGAAAGGTCGATGGCTAAGCCATTACGTTTTTCCCATTCCATTTTCCCCATTCCGTTTTCCTTCCTTCTCTTTACTCGAAGCCCAGACATGCCTCCAGGCACTGTGTCTTTAGACACCTGTGACTTAAGGCACCCACGTGTTTTTCATAAACATTCACCCTTTTAGAGTTCTACCTGAAAAATTAGGAGAGTAATGCTTACACGCCTTTGAAACAATCTTGAAAATACTGGCTGGAAAATTTCTTATCTTGGAAATGTAAGTAACTATTTTTATCTTTATATCCCCAGCAACATTACCTTAGCACTTGAGGACTTGACCCTACTTATATGCAGCACTGTACTGTTTTCTACCAGTCTTCTATAACTTTTATGTACATGTCAGTATGTTTTGCTTTTGAATACCTGTTTTTTTTGGAAAAGTTTATATAAAAGTAAAGGTCGTGGTTATTTTGAACCTGTCTGAGCAGAGTGGTTAGACAAGATGAGGTGCAGAGGTCCTTTCCAACCTCAACCATTCTCTCTTATTTTGCTCCAAACACACAAATACCCCTGGGCTTAAGAACGTGCTTCTGTAAGTCTTTGTGTTCTGGCACCACTCTCACTTCAGTCCCCTTATCCTGGGGAGGGGTGTGCTGTGGAGTGAGGTTTTTAAGTGTGGGAGATTCACAGCCTCACAAAGAAGGAAAGAGAGGGAAGAAAGCAAGACAAAGCCCTTGGCAGCAGGACAAAATGGAGGAGATTCAGTAACAACAAACCCAGCTTTGCCTTAATGCAGTTCATCATGCCATCAAAACGAATCCCTGGATAACATGGGACAAAACTTCTGAACACAGAAGGACCCTTTGGTGGCATGGGACTGTAATGAAGCATCTGCTGTGCTGAATGCACTGAGATGCAGCAGGGGCTTAAGGAGACAATAAAAACTACCTAGCAACCAGCACACTGCTGAAAATTAACTACTGCCTCACAAACCACAAAATGAACACCCTAGGTTTCCCGAGACAGTGTATAAGACACCTAAGATTATTGACTTTCTAATATTCAGTAGTGATATTTTGGGGCGTGTTATGTTTGTTATTTGCTTTATCAGAACAGGTGCAATTAACAAATTTCTTAATATGCTACAGGACCATATAGTGCCTTTACTAATTACTGTAGGGGCCCGTTAAACTGATGCTAAAGATGTTAGTGAAGTCTACAGTGGTATAAAGGTATCTGCAGAATACAATAAAGTATAATATAGGGATCCCTCAACTACAACTAGGCACATTGATGTATCCCTAAAGCACGATGCCCTACCACCCGCTGACTGTAATCAGGGTTCTGAGGGCAAGAGAGAAAACTTGGAGTGTAAAAACTTATCACGTGGCCTCCACCAATTCAACAAAGTGCTATCTGTTCCTAATTTAACTTGCCTCCTTTGTATTGACAAAGCCTCTTGTCATGCTAGCTTTCCATTTACACAGATGAAAATAAAGATGAATGCATTTGTAAGAGCTGGAAACTTTTCAAATAGGGACCAGCACTTAGGTCTGTGTTTGCACAGCACCTAATATAATGAACAATGGACCCATGCCCAGAAATCCTAAATTTTGTCACATGAGAAATAATAACTGATATTGCAGTTATTCTGTTCTTTGTTTCAGAATTATTGTCTACTTTGCTCATAGCATCAGTCATATAGTCTATTCCTCAGTAGAGAGGCATAAACAAAGATAAAGTAAAATAACAACAGCTGCCAATTTAGGGTTATTTCCACCCATGAACTTATGTTCCAAATGTACTTTTCACACTTATTTATTCTAGGGTAGGAAGCAAAAACTATAATAAATTATACCTCTTCTGTTTCCATACATTGAGATCTTTATTTATCAGCACTAAGCTAGTGATTTAGCCAACTCAGAGGGGTGCCAAGAAGCTTGAGCAGCAACAACAGAAAGCAGCACAGAATAAGTGAAATAATAGCTTCCAAACTGAAACTTCTGAATGGGAGCTGGAAAGAAGATCTCAGACTTGCTGGGAAGTTGTCAGAGAAAACAGATACTTACTGTTCTTGACCAATACTCACTATTTTGACTTATGTTGGTAATATTTCTGAGAGAACTTTTGAAAATCGGGAAACTCCTTTGCATATGGTGATTCCAATAATCCAAAAACACATTTGGTACTTCTGGGCCACCATATTGCAGCGAAGTCATATAACAGTAGTCTTCCCTCCACCACAACATGGAAAAGGTTTCATTGCATCATGCACTCAAAGTTTTATAATAAAAAAGAAAAAACCTGAAGAAGTTTGAGTAAAACAGGCAAATGACCTCATTTCACAAAAACTGTTTTTTCCAGTTTACTAAAGATATTTAACTGGCTGCAGTCCCTACAGTGTCTGAGAGCATCGTAACCTTCTAATATTTACTGTAATCACAAGTCTACAAGAAACAAAAATGTAATTTTAGCTATTTTATTGCTGGTTCTTTTTTAATATTCCAAATGGGTATAGTTAATGATTTTACCACTGTTGAAAAATATTTGATAATCAAAGCATTGGCTTTTTTCTTTTTTTTTTATTTTTTTTTTTATTTTTTATTGCTGTTTCCCACAGAAACACAGTTATTTTGCTAAAATTATTGATGGGAAGATATCTGAAATCCAGAGAGAAAACTCTTCACACTGTAGCTACATCTACACCAATAAACTATGTGTACCTCGAAGCATTCCCAGACACTGAGATAAGCTGGCAAGGAATGATCTGCATCTATGCTAATGAACTGTCAGTCACCAGAAGAGCTCAACAGCTTGGAAACTGCCCACTGGGATCCTTGGAATAGTCTAATTGCTAAATCTTATCCAGGAACCCTTTGGGACAGTGCAGCTGCACTGGGCCAAATTCACAACATAAAAAAAAAAAAAAAACTTCTGAAATATTACCAGTAGAGATATGTGACTTAACATGGCCTGAGAGAAACCTGAATAAAAATACCTGACATTTTGGGAGCAATCCAATTTCACTTTCTCTCTTTCGCCACCACACACACGGAAAGCAGAGGTTGGTCTGAAAGATTTCACACCCTTCCCAATTAGCAGAGGATAAAGGACCAAGACCGCAACACACAGTAAGCAGGGACACAGTTACCTGTAGTAACAGATACCAAGTTATTACATCTATAATATCAGAGCACAGCTCACTGCAGCATGACAGCACCATCTTGCATGCAGACCCTCTTGTTATGGCAGTAGCGGGAGCGCAACACCACACGATCATGGTAATAATTCTTCTGGATCTGGACTTGTTCACATACAACCACCTTGAGTTTCCATGTACTGGCGGATCTACAGTGACTGAGAGACTTCCCATGGGAAAATAAAACAAAACAAAACTGAACCATGTAATACTTTTTTTCCCCCTAAACTTTAGTGGTTGGTATTTCTGAAGTTGCCTTCCCCCCTCCCCCCAAAAAAAATGCTTTCTGCGTGTTGCCTGCCCTATCTTTTTATACAGTGGACATATTTTAACCTCTACTCTGTTCCTCTTGATATCCAAAGTGTTCTGTTTCACTGTAAAGAAATAATAATCCAATATTCTTTTTTTATTATTTATTTATTTATTCTATTAAGGTATTTCTGTGGAAATAAAATCCAGTAGAGTCAGACATCTAGTTTGTTTGGAATGCTTAAACTGTTATGACATCAGACCATGCTTAGGACAAAGCCTGAAGCAAAGCAGAAAAAAAGTTTGAGGCTTACATGTCTCTTATTATGGTCCTAATATGTTCATACCTTCACACATCAGCATATTTGTCAATGTTTGATGAATGTGTGTCGTTACATACCATTGCTTGCAACAATATCAAGTGGTCATCATGAGCCAGATCAAAACTCTTGGCTTTCTCTTATTATAATCCAGGTGACAAACCTATATGGGAGAAACAAGCTGCTCAGTTTGCAACGTCCCAGGGATGGTCTGTAATTCGAACTGCCACCATCTTCATATGTGACTGTGAAACTATTATGCCAAAAGTTTCAGACTTGGAAGACTAAACCTTAAGTTTCTGAATATGAAAGTAAGTTTCTAACTTCAGAAATGTAAGCTTTAAAACATTAATAAAATATACCTACAGACAAGTAAATGTTGCTCATGGTTAAAGATGGGCAGGAAAAAAAACAGACTAGAAGCCAGATATATTGACTCACAATTCCAAACCTATCCTCTAGGTATATGATAATGTTCTCAACAGAAATACATAGTACCATTATATTGAGAATGGAATTGAGTTAGATAATTACTGTAGTTTATATATGGTAGCAGCTATTTTTAAAAAAAAATACTTTCTTAAAAAAAAAAATAAATCTATCTTTTACCAATCACATCATAGAATAGAAATTACTCTCCCTTCTATGTCATATTCTCGATGGGACCAACCAAAATTCATTCAGAATTCGTGCAAAAGCTTTTGTGGATTGTTTTGTCTGTTCATTTTGTTGTTTAATAACAAGATCTAGTATAGGATGTAAAAGTTTTTGAAAAAAAATATTTCTAATTGGAAATATTTTTGAGAAAACAGAGATAACTTGAAACTTTTTCTTTAATTATAATCCATTTAATTTGAATTTGAGTTAAAGGTACATCATATTTACTGCAGTGGGTGCCTTATACTTCCTTTTTTTTTCAGCATGTATTTGTCTCATATAATGCATCACTGTCTCTGCTCTGGGTGAAAGCAGATATTGTATCGTGCATGTTTCATCCTCCAAGAGCACCATGGGAAAGGTGTCTTTGTATAGAGCCAGACCGGTGCAGGTATGAGAAAACTGAAGTAAAACTGCTGTAAGATTCTATGGCACCAGCTTCTATATGTGGGATTTGTCCTAGAAAATTAAAATGTTCCATATGAAAAAATTGCCATTAAAGGTCTGTTTGAAGTTTTGTCAGACAAGTTTTGTTGGAGATGTTTTGATCTGTTTTAATCAAAGGATTTCTATTATTGAAAACTCAGATTTGACATTTCACATGATAATCTCCCAAACTGATTTTGCATTATTTTGTTTGATTTTATATGGGATTTTTTTTTAATTTATTTTTTGCTAAGACTCCTATAAATATTCTTTTTAGCCTTACTCTCTCCCCCCATTTCTGCCTTCCACCACACATAGTACAAAACTACTGATCAAAGTAAAAAAAATCTGTTATATACAATTCCTATCTTTTATTGCTGTTGCTGTCAACAGCAGCATTTTTCTTCAAAATGATAAGAGAGAATATAAAATATAAACAAATTGGCTCCATCTACAGCTGTTTACCATAATGTTTAATTGAGAATTTGACATCAATTATGAAAAAAAAACTCACAAAACCCCCACTACAACTCCAATAAGTTAGTCCACATGAAGTAAATAAGCCCTATTAATTCCGCTGATTGAGATGATATTAGCATGTGGTATTTATAAAATAATCTGAGAACATAATATGGATGCAAAAAGTTCATTTTTTTTTTTTTAAATCTTGTACTCATGCTAAAAGTTGCCCGTTCCTTCACCTGAAGAAAGCTCATGTATTTTCTTTCAAACTAGTGCTTGGCTGCATCAGATTTGCTAAAGAACAAAGAGCTGTTCACCTCTAGAGGAAGGAGGCTGAAACAGACAGTCGAGGAGTGTCCAAGAGCACTCAAAGGCTCTTCCAGACGCTCAATAATTAGTTGTGTTATTGGAAGTCAGGAGGTTCAGATCCCACATGCAGGCTGTAGCCCTTCCTTGTCTGTTCTTAAGTTTGCATAACCAGAAATTAGGCAACATCTTAGATAAAAATCTTTACGAATGCATGTTTTAGGATCTTTCAGTCAAAAGCATAATCAGGGAAGAAATGAGCATGCAGCAGTGACGTAATTTAGAGTGTATGCGCAGGAGGAAATATAGAAGAACTGACCAGGATTATGAGCAGAACATTTCTGACTGTTTAGAAACACCAAGGAAGTAAAAAATCTATAAGCCCCAACATGCTAATTTTAGAGTACAGAAAGCTGGGAGCTATGATTGGTTTGATCATTGCTACAAACACTCAGTTGAAAGGGGGGAAGTTTTTAGTGAGTTTAAGCTATGAATCAAAGAAGAGAGAAGGTTGAGGTAATTGTCTGGAGAAAAGAGACTCAAAGAGAGAAGAAAATGAGGATGGGACTGGTAGTTCTTAGAGCTGAAGAAAGCCTATGGTCATTGAGGAAGACAAAATAAGAATAAAGAATGCGTTTCTGTCGAAGAAATCAAGATTTGTATGATGGAATGATCAGAATTCAGTGAAAGCCAAATCCGAAGATTAGCAGCTTGTTCTCAAGAGATGATCCAATGTTGCAGTCAGTTGAACCACGACAGAAATAGGCTGAAGCTGAAGTAAAGCTGAAGCCTTTGAGTCCTATTAGCTAACTGTAAACACGAAGAAATGCAATCTGAACACCTATATTTCCATCATGTAATATAATAGACCAATGTTCATGTTTACTGTGGATAAATGTATAATGCCAAAATGGAACATAAGCATCTATTACTTACATACTATTTTAAGAGTATCAAATTTCTTCAAAGACAGACAAACTACATTTTTTTTCACTGTAGACTGTAGGTAGTGTTTACACAAACTGTTGTAAAGCCTTCATGCTTTCAAAAAAAGCTGTTTAATTAGTACTAGAGCAAAGCCTGAAAGTAGCATACACTCTTACAAGTAGTTAAAAAAATCAATAAAGGACGTAGGATTTCTCTAGAAACACTGGTAACTCTTGCAGTATTTTAAGAGTTACAAGGAGCATCTTGCTTGGTAGAGAAACAAGTGAGATGGATGGCTTTGAACGTAGTTCACAGTTGGGGTAAAATGGGGCAGTTGCAGTGAATTTTTTCATTTCAGTTCTAATATATTAAATTTTTACAGTGAATTTATTTGTATAGCTTGATTCAGAATTAGTAAATTTAATTCATGCATAAAACTTGATTGTTTTCTTTTTTTTGTTGCTTTTTATAACAAGAAAGGAATTGTGTATTTCCCATGAAATGAAAAATGCAGTTCTTGCCCTCCTCTATTTTTAACACCATTTCTTTGAAGAACTTGTGCAGGGAAATCTGTTAATTGAAAATACGGACAGGATCCCCAGAAGGCAAAAACCCAACTGAAAATTAGTCTAAAGTTTTACTGAAATATCAGAACTTCTTGAAACTAATTAACTTCTCTTTGTTGAATGCATGCTAATGGAATGAAACTGTTCCACTCACCACTTCAACACAGTTGAATAGTTTTCTAATAGATTTTTTCTCACTAACTGTTATCTTATGAGTATCTTTCCAGCCTCACTCTGCCTGAGTAGAGCTACAGACTAGTAGCACTAGTTAAGAATTTATTAATTGCGCGGGGGGGGGGGGGGGGGGGGGGGGGGGAAGAAAAGATTCCCATCAAGATGTGCGTATTTTATCTACTTTTCTTCTCGACTTCATTTCTTCTGTTGTGTTTTTTATTTTTTGACTTTTTTCCTTTTTCCTTTTTTTTGTCCTTTTTTTCCGTCCTTTTTTTCCCATTTTTTTGTATTTTTTCCTTTTTTCCTCTAGGCGATGAGCAGGTGTTTGTATTTTTGAAGGACTGAAGGTCCTTCCTAGCAAACAGCTCCCTTTGAAAAGCAGCCTGCTTAGTAGGTGCTGATGGCATCAGTCCCGCTGTACTCCAGGCACAGAGTAGCTTACTGCTGCACAAAAACTGAACTGTAAGCCTCCTTGCTGTGCAGACTGCTGATCTCAGGCCCAGGGTATAAATTAGCATCTGTCACATAGTCAAGGCAGCCCAAATTAAACCAAGTGTCAGATCACTTGCTAATTTCTAAGACAGCGTAAGGAGGCGTGGTAAGATCTTAAGATTTTTGTAGGATTTTTTTAAATCTCGTGTCCTAAGAAACATTTCGTTCTTTCCATGCTGCTGGCTGTAGAGTAGCTCAAGCATAACTGGGCTCTGAGGTGGTCCCACACACCCTGCAGACCTGCTGTAGATGGTCCCAAACACCTGATGACTCAGGTCAGACTCAGCCAAAATCCCTAAACAAAGCCTGAGCAGTTTACCTGGGCTGACCCTCTCCAGAAAGCTCCCAAACGTGGCTCGTGGCAGTGATTTTTGGCAGAAATTGAGAATTCTTGATATACCTAAAGGGTCAGGCTTGGTTTAGGAAGCAGAAAAACTCATGTTTACCTGACAGAGCAGAGTGCAGAACAACAGCCAGTGTCCGTGTCAAATATTTTGAGCCACCCTGTTGCATTCCATAATGAGAATTTGGAAGATTATTTTGTGTCTGGTTGCAGTAGAGCCCTAGGCCATTTAATCTTATCCATCATTGTCTGGAAAGGATCGTGTTAATGATACACAAAGTAAACATCCATCAGTTTATCCCAGAGATCCAGTGAACTTAAACCATTTATGAAAAATACTGTATTTGCAGCTGAAATCAAATAATTGGTCTCTGTGTAGGTCACATCTGCTTCACTTTTCATGAAGTTCATCTCACAATAAAACAAGTTCATTAACCAAGTGCGGAGTATTGAAATATTTCTTTAAATATTAAATAAATAATTTGCATTCCATAAGTATAATGTTTTTGTCCTTCCAGTGCAGTGTTACTTGTTATATATTTATTATGCTGTGGTCTAGTTTACTGGCAAAAATATTTCATTAGCCAGACTCCACTGATCTTCAACCTTTCTTCCCATCAAGTATGACCTCACATTGCAAAGATGACAATTTTCAGCTCAGAGAAAAAAACAAATACCAAAACCACCCCCAAACAATAAAAACAATCCCCCAAAAAAACCAAAAAAAAAAAACCTCAACCCAGTCCTTTGAGCAACACTTTTTTTTGCAAATGCTTCCCACTGAAGTTCATTTAGGAATAGTTGTTGATTAATAATAATTCTTAAAACACACTAAGATGACTGGAAGTAGTCTACATTTACACTATAATTTGAGTGCTGGCCTAGGTTCAGCCTGTCTGCGGAACAGCAGGGGACCTTCTGATGGTAACTTGGACCTGGAATGGACCAAACCTGAGCGAGCTCCTCGTTTTACCAGTATTAAATAATCGGAGCAGCCACAGCTTGTGTGCCAGGCAGCTTGCAGTCTAGCTCAGACAAGTCTCGATCAGACAAAGGACAGGAAGATGCAAAGATGGAAGTGACTCATCTGAGGTTATATGGCAAAGATAAAAAGTAAAGGTCTTTTCAATCCCTTTTCTCAGGTCACCAAGCCCCACTGCCCTTCTCATTGGAAATGTATTCAGGTCTTTGGATTTGATAACGTCCTTTCAGAGCACAGGATGATGTCAGCTGATTAATGTTGCAGACAGGAGATAGCAAGATCACCCAAGGTTAATATGATAAACAATTAGAGAACTTAGGATGCAGCAGAAATCATATTGTCTGACAACTCTCTAATTGTAACGGTGGTGTAACTCTGAAACAGCCCCCCTCCCCCGAATGCACGCTGTCTGCCGCAGCATCAATAATAATTCACAACTCAGTGCTGTCAGAGATAAATATTGCTGATCTCAAGGCCACTGAAATCATCCTGAACCAATAGTTACAGCCGTCAGCGAGAGAGACAGAGTGATAGAGGAGAAAATAGCCAGAGAGCAGTTCTTAGCTTGCATTTGCCACCAAAGCCCTCCGTGACTTTTAGTTAAGTCAGTCATGAAAGAAAATACTGACCATAATGCCTACGATAGTGTTCCTAACTCTGCATATCGGGCACCCTAACAAGAGTTTTGTGTTAGAGGCACTGGGAGTTCACAAGTCTCCATGAAGTTAATATGACTGAAAGTCTATCCAGTCAAAAATATGAATGTGAGCACTTCAGCAAGTCAAGCTGCTCCCTCCTCTTGAATCAGATTTTGAAGGAAGCAAGAAGGGCCCAAAAGACTGTCAGTACACATATGAAAATAAGACTGGAGAATGGGAACAGTCAGAAAAGTGTCTTAGGGAGTGCAACAGGGATTGTATTGACACAGGGATAGAGGAACTGAAGGGATTTTACAGTAACGAATACAAAGATGTTCACAGAAAACACCTATAGACTGGGGCAATGGTACAGGAATGCACAGCATCAGCATTTCTGTTCTCCATCCACTTTAGATCTATAAAGTCAGTGTCATTATTGTCCAGTTTTAGTGGTATGTAGGTTTATATAATGTCCAATGAGCTCTGAATTTAGGCTTGCCACATCCTTGTTTGGTAAATCTGCATTACAAATAAGATGACATGAGTAAAAGGGAATGAGAAACAGCTTTCTCAGAAAGCTGAAGAAAACAAACACTGTCCAGGTTTAGTTAATTTAACTAGAATGTTTTCTTTTATGTACTTAATATTTCTCAAACAATTTGCTAAGTTTAACATTCAGAAATAAAAATCTCTTCAAAAACCGAAACTGAAAAATTAATTCAGTGTTTGTTGAAATTAAACTTGTTTTTAGCTGAAGCAAGGTTTTTACCAGAAGTGATTTGATGGGCCCAGCCTCATTTCTTAATAAACTATTCATGCGAAATATGCACCATGTTAAAATTAAAAGACAGCAACATCCCAGGCTAAAGGAGGCAGTGGTGTCATGGCAAACCTGCAAAGTACAGGATAAATTCAGAAAAATCTCACACTTTAAAAGCCTGAGTTTCTGTGAACTTACCTGACATGGAACTGAAGTAAATACAAACAATGAAAACTGCTGATTTCAGATAATATTATTTAAATATCCCTACAGAAAAAAAAAATACTAAAATAAAGCAAAACCTCCCATATCTTAATAAATGAAAACTGATTTTATATCTATTTATTTCCATCAGTTCCCTTTAAGATCCAAACAGCTGTTCAGCTACTTGACATGGGTTCAAAGTGTCATTCTCATTTCTTTGAGAAGTTAGTCAAATTTTTGGTACCTGTTTGACAAGGTGAATAATAATAGTAATAGTAATAATGTCATTTACTTTAAAGTAGAAATGGATGGCTTGCTGCCAGACTGGATTCAAACACTTCTATGATAATGGTAAGAAGTTATGACAGGAGAGATCCTTTGGGTTAAAAAATTAATTGTTTCAGACAAGCTGTCAAGTTGTTAACACTAACATGCCCTAAATCTAAAAATTTATATACCCAGAGACCAAGATTCACACTTGATTGTACCTGACTAAGATATTTTCAATTCCGTAATGATTTTTGGCACTGGAAATATGCCTGCAAGGTTCAAACACTTTAGAGAAAAATTGCCTGGCAGGTTCTCTGCAGGCTTGTTTGATTACAAGATCAGAGTGAATTGACTGGAGATGTTAGCAGTGGTTTTAGGCCCTTCTTTTAGAAACTTTGCGAACATACTTCGAAAGACCATGAAAACTTACAAGCAAGTGGTAAAACGTCACTGACAACGTCTTTCTTTATCCTGGATGTTGTGTTGGGTCATAAAGACCATTCTGTTTGAGTCCTCATTGAGCTATGGGAGTTAGATGGTTTCACAAAAAAACCCTCTACCCAACAAACCAAAGTAGCTTCAATTATTCTCAAGTATGAAAAAATAGGAAGAGTTTATCAAGAGATAGTGTGATATTTAAAGCTAAGGAAATAAATAGCCTATGACCTGTTCTAAATCTTCACTCTCCACTTGCTTAGAACTGGAACAAAAGGATTCTAGGTACAGAACTTTGTCTTTTAATATCTGTCCTCTTTGCTCTGCTTTTTCTGATGCCAGCTGAGATTTGAAGAAGTAACTGTAAATTACTGTGGGAAATGCTGCTTTTGTAGCACACTCAGGCTACTCAGAAACGATGGAAAGGAACCTGATAATTCAACTTATTTGCATTACATTTGCTGACTTTTGTATACTCTTGACATTTCAGGAGTTGGACTGTGTCACCAAACCCCTGCTCCTTTCTTAAAAACTTATTCAGAAAAACTTAAGCTTAGGTGATACAATCGTTTAGGATTCAAATCCCACTAAAGTTATGAGGACTAGAGTGTCAGTCTCAGACATCCTTAAATTTCAGAGATCTTTAGATTTACAAGGACACTAGCAATGTGGTAGCTTTTTAGATGGAAGCTTCATTGCTAACTAAACTTAGCATCATCTGAAAGACTCTGCTGTCAGTCAGCTCTGCATTGGCTGAAAACACTGACCACATCATTTCATTTGCCTCACTGGATCCTGTGCAGTCTGTTACTGTAGTAGAAACTGGTTCCTGAAGCTGCTTTTCACCTTGGAGCAAGTAGGGACCACGTCTCTAACTGGTTGTTACGGGGTCTTGGCCACTACCTTCTTAAACTGAGCAAGACCAGCAGATACACTGATGATTTCTAGTAATAATATAAATATGCTCAGGGTAGTAATTGTCTACTTGGCTTTAGAGCCTGCGGTATCTCCACCTACCTTGGTGTGGCAGGGAAAGACACAGCCAACCTGCCATCCCAAACCCACTTTCTATCACTTTCTATCAAGGTTGCAGACACCCCATTTAATGAAATACCTCTCTTTAGCCCAATAAAAAAGTGTATTAGGTTTCACCAAAGGATTCTGTTTGCTTTTATTATAACTTGTTTTAAGTCCTAAGTCATTTTTGTCATAAGAGGTTTAAAGAAAAGGATTATATGAAGGCTATAAGAAAAAAAAAAAAAACAAAAAAGCCCCCAAAAAACCAAACACCACAGTAAGATTCCTCCGAAGATCAGTAACATTTGCTTTTTCTAATCCCCATTATTTTAAAAACACTCTTGTTGACTTCAAATTTGAAAAAGCACTTTCAATCTGGCAGCAGAATAAAGATAAATGCTCTTTAAAGTATTTAAATAAAACTAACAAAAAAAAAAAAAAAGGCCTGACTTTCTGACTTTTCATATAATGGAAGCTTCCAGTACTGCATCAGGAATTAACAACAGAATGTGGTCATATGGTCTAGTCCAGGACCATGACTCACTGGAGAAAAAGGACCATGCAGAAGTGGAACCAATATTCCCCTGAAGCTTTGCAGCGGTATGCATGCAAGAAAGCAGTGACAGCCCAAAACAAAATGTCTGGTATAAATTTTGCAGCTGGAAGCTTTCAGTGGCATACATCTTCTTAGGTATTTTACGTAGATAGAAGTAGATGGAAAAATGTTAGGTTTTGACTAAGGTTGTAAAGAAACAGGGGAATGTTAGCTGTGCTCTGCTTTGAACAAACCCCGGGCTACCTGGCCAGAATCTGTTCCTCCGCGCACAGAGGTCACCCGCAAAGTTGGACAGGAGCTGGGAAAGGCTCTGTCAGTGAATGTAAAAATACAGCTTTTCTTTTGTTCTCTTGCATGAGAATTCCCCATGACCACAAGAAATCTAACTTGCTGAAGATAAAAGGTTACTGCCACCATAGCACTGCCCACCATGCCACGGTCAGCTCCCAGATCACCTTCCCTGCAGAGGAGCCTCTTCCTGCTGCTCCCAGGCAGGGAGGCAAGGCTGAACTGTGGGTCAGAGGGAGGTTGAGTTACATTTAATGGTAGCACGTAAAGGTATTTCGGGGCTCTGGAGAGCTGGCCCTCTTCACTACTGCTGCCTCAGTGCTCCCAGTGGTGACAAATAATCAAGGTGAGATCAAAGCACATAGCAACCCAGAGGTGGATTTTCCCCATGGAAGAGGGATTACGTTCACGTACAAGGGTGAACATCATAGAAGATAACGTACAGATTGTTAAAAATAAATACATACGTAAAATACAATGTGTCTTTAAGAAACGTGTAACCAAAAATACTGACAGCTACAAACATGGGGATCCAGAGATCAGACCCATGGATTGCATGTTCGTATATCTCATGAAACATCTAGAAAACTTCTGCTGAATATTGTAGATGTGGGATTTTTTTTTTTATTTTATTTTTTTATCTTATGCATATGTGAAAAGGACTAAAGGGAAGAAAAAGGGAAAAACATGTTAAAGGCATAAAGTTAAGGAATGAAAGCAACATTCCCTTTAAAGCCTACTCTTCTTTTATGACTGTATATGAATGTGGTAATATGAAGATTGATTTATTATTATTATTATTATTATTATTATTATTATTATTATTATTTATTTTTTTTAACAACTGGAAAGCTCTAAAACAAAGATAAGCCTATGCCAGATTGATGGAATCATACCACACAAGCCAAAGAGAAGACCAGACAGCTGGCATTAAACTTTGGGAGAGGGAGTGTTTGGAACTGCCAACGTATGCTGGAGAAAAGTGTAGGGGGAAAAAAAAAAAAAAAAAAGTAAAAATCTAGGAGGAACCTTGATTTCCATAACTTCTGTGGTGGAACTATTCCCCCTGTGGGCTAGTTATTTTCCAACTCAGAAAGGATGTACAAACTCCTCAGGGACATAAGCCAGTCTTTAAAGAAACCATGAAAGGCTCATGTGAAAAAAAAAAAAAAAAAAAAAAAAAAGATTTTTCTGTTTATTATATTCACTAAATAGAGGTCTAAACTTGTGCTGAAAATCAAAGAATATAGAAAAAAGACTGCTCCAGTTATCTACAGCTGTATCTTTAACATTCTTACTAACCACAGTAAGAATCCAAATACTGATCTCATCTGTTTAGGTAATTTTTATGCATCTCTTCAGCTCTGAATGGTGCAAAGCACAGACTGTCAGCCAAAGGAGAGGCATTCCCCCATGTCAGCATTGAGGGTCATTCAAACCACTAAACCACCCATTTTTGGTACTGTTTCATTGTGTCCCCCTATCTTCTCCCCAGCCTCCTCTCTGCAGAAATAAGAATACAAGAAGGTTTGCCCTCCTGCTAAAGTCCATGCAAATAGTAATAGTATAAAAAAGATAATAAAAAAGGAAGGTAGTAACATTTTTGTTCATGTCTGTAGATCAAAAAATAATTCAGCTCAGGACATATACAGGACATAAATATGAATTATACTTCGATTTCAAAGTAAATTTAACTTACTCGGAACTGCATGTATGTGTATTAAGCAGTGCTGCTGCCAGTCCCCCATTTTTTCTGCTAATTAAAACTGATACTTGGAGGGAAGAAAATGTGTTTGTCTTCCCTTTACTCCAGTGATTCAGTACAAAAGCAGCCCACCAATTATTGTATCTGCAATGGCTGTTCCATGATTCGGCTGCCTTGTTTCAGTAAAATAAAATAGAAAATCCTTTAATAAAAACTAAAAGCAGTCCTTTCATTCCAAGGAGATATGTTTATTGCATTATCCTTCTAGTCAGGGTAAATTTTTACTTCATTTACTGAGGGGGACATTCAAGAGTAAGAAAAAAGCCTCAATAATCCAGGCAGTAGTCGGAAATAGTATTCAACTGTTTCATGATCATTCAATTTACAAACCATAACTAGTGAGTACATACCCTTTCCTTTAATAAAACATGCCCTTTCCTTTTATTAAAGGTGTCCACTTTTCTGATTAACATTTCTTTTTTATTGCAGTTTTGCTTTTTAAATATGTTTGAATTTCAAGGGGCATTTAAGGAAAGTAATTAAAACTGGAATTGCTTTTAAGTCACCACACCATATCCCATTTCACTCCTTCTCCATACATTGAAATGAAGCCCATGATTTGAAATTAGAGTTTGCCTACACTTGAAATGGCTGTGTTTATCAGTTAAAAGAAAGGAAAAAAAAAAAGGGGGGGGGGGGGAAGGGAGGGAAGAAAAGAAAATAATTTCTCCATCTAGCTTCACAAGAATACATAGCTGAAAACAATCCCTCAACTTTCCACAGAAGTTATGGGTATCATTGTTTTCCAGACTAGCAATTGGCATAACTTTTTTTTATGTTTAGGCACACCTTAGAAGAGGCAGAACACAGAAAGGAGAGTGTCAGAGTGATTTGAATCAGCTCATCACAGCACAGAAACTTTAATGGTGTTCATATAATAGGACCTTAACCTGGGACCTTCACGACACTTAATTCAGGGAGGTAGATATAAGGAGTCCTGCTTGACTGCAAGGAAATGGAGATGTGAATAATGAAATAATTTCCTGATAGAAGAGGGTTCTGTAATCAAGGGATTTAGTCTTAGCACTAAAACTGAGGTTTAAGAGTATGATTTCAATATTTACTAGCAGGAACACAATGAAGAAATTACTTCTTATGTTTCTTTTACCCTAACATGGATCTGTTTACTTAGTTGGATTTATTCTTCTTTCGAGTAAAAAAAATTAAAATAATTGTTTATCATGTTTCAAGAAGAGTCAAGGATTAGAGGATAAGGCTATTTATATCACCTCATGAAAGAAGACAGGTTTATTCTCTGCATAAGAGTACTAATTAAGGTTGTGTTGTGCTTGTTTTTAAATAAACTGGCATAAAATTTTTGGGAAAAAAAATACTAATATCTTCATCCTGAGTTTCTTGGAGAGAATTTTTTTGTTGCATTTATAAATATGGGTAAAAATGGCTTTGCCTGTGTTCTTTTGGAAAAATTCTTTTTTTGGTTAAGCTGTAAATTGATAATCAGATTGAAATAACTTTTTTTTTTTTCCCCCCTCCAGCTAAATAGCCTGAAATTCTACTTACCCAAAATATCTGGTGGTATAAAATGAATAAAATTTTAACATCAGCCTTTACAGAAAATAGACTTCCTGTGTGGCTGAACAATGGGTTTTTCAGAAGTGATGTATTCCTACACTGATCTAATTAACCTTTCTGCAGCAGTCCTACAGTAATTAAAGGACAGATGATCCCATATGAAATCAAAATCATGCTCTCCAAATCATCCTTAATTGCTGTTTCCAATGGAACCATTACTGTTTGAAGATTTTTAAACCTTCATCATTTCCAGTTGAATTTTGTAGAGTACAAAAAAACCAAACCAAACACTTCAAAGCAGATAACATCTCCTGCCACTAATTCAAAGACAGAACTCTCCAACGTTTGTAGATATGGAGACGTTTGGCAGTCTTGTCTTTAAAAGTAATCACAGGGTTTAAATAATTATCTTCAATGACAGTATTATGAATTCGATGAACTCATCAGATACTCATTTCATTAGCCACAGGACAGAGGGATGAGGCCACTTGCCCTTACTGCAGCAGTTTATGATCACACTTCCCAGGAGGGGAGATAACTCTCCATAAATACTCTCCTATTTGTGAGGTATATTTCGAGAGCCGAATTTGTGACAATCTTCTGAAACTTGTCTGGATTTCCACAGTCTTTTGCCTTAACAGTTGAATAATGCTACATTTAGTCTTCCCACTTATTCCTGCCCTCTCTGCTTTATATACTTGCTTTGCTTTATTATTGGACAATTGGAACCCCCTTTTGTTTAAGATCTTATTTTCTATTCTATGTTTTTTCCTCCAAGAATTTAAGACTCATGACATTGTCAGCCCTTCCTGGTCTTTTGAGTGAAACCAGTTGTATCAAAACACCTAGCACTAGATGCCATTTACTGCTTTCAGTTGGAAAAGTAACTATTTTACAAATTTTTCTCTCCATTCAAAACATTTGACCACCAATTTTAAAAAATGCCACATTGCAAAAACACAGAGAAAAAGGAAAAAACTTTCTCCCAGACTTAGAAGATCTTAACTCATTGTAAAGTCCATTGCTGTCATATTTCTGTACATTATGTATAACTAAGTTGTCCTTGAACTTGCTGGACAATAAAATGTTTGGTCAACAATGCATTAAAGTACCTTAAATATCATTTTAATCTGAATCAGCAACGTTATTTGAATCCTCCAGGAGATCAAAGAAGTATCAATTCCAAAAATAAATTATCTAACTTCTTAAATGGCTCATACTAACAGCAATTGCAAATGTGGATACTTGATCTCATCACAATTTTGCTTTCTGCATGTCAGTCCTCCCCTCCCTCCTCCCCCAGCATTCAATCTAAACACAAATAAAGAATGTTCAACTGCCTATAAGTCATCTTAGTGAAAATGATTCAGTAAGACACAATTCTGAATAGGGGCTGAGCACAAAACTTTTTGGTTGTAGAAATCTTGGGAATGGCCATGCTGAATTTTTCTGTACCAAACATGAAGTAGGCTTATGTTGTTCACAACTATAGGTTGTTTTGCTGCATCAGGAGCAATGCTCCCTGCTAACTCTTCCAACAAATATAGAATGATGCATACATAGATCTATGTCAGTAGGAGAGGTGGGGAAAAAAAAAACAAAACCAAAACCAAAACATCATAACTACACATATGTAAACAGTACTTCCATAATGCTCAAATGATTCTTTCTATAGGGAAAAAAAACATCAAAGAACAAACAACCAAACAAAAAAAATCTTACTTTCAGTTTCTCCTAATTCTGGTGAGGATTAAGTTAACCTGATGGTTCTTTTCAAATCTGTTAATAAACTTCGTAAAAGTAGAGATGACCCTGGTGCAAATCCTTCTTTCATCTTGCAAGATATCATTTCACTAAATTCCCTGTACCTAAGGGGTCTGGAGGACGAAAACTACACTGCTTTGCACTGATGTATGATGCTAACTACTGCACGTACCTCTGGCAAGCAATATGAAATTCCCAGCTAATTAAATTCAATAATGGATAGTTTCCTCAGCAAAGATGGAAAGAAACAGAACAGATGTAACTGCACCACCTAAGAGAACTCTGAAGGGCTTAATTGCATTTTATTTATTTATTTATTTATTAATGTCAGAATTATAATGTCTTATTTAGTTTTTTGTCTACTGAGGAAATTCAAAGAAAACAAGATCAGCTGGAGGTGTGGGATTCAGCCCTCCAAACCGAAGATCAGGAACAGATCCTCCTGGAAGACATGTCAAAACATCTGGATGACAGGGAAGTGATTAGAGAGAGCCAACATGGTTTCACCAAGAGCAAATCATGACTCACTAATCTAGTGGCCGCCTACGATGGACTGACTGCATCAGTGATCAAAGGAACAGAAGGATGTCACCTGCCTGGACTTCTGTAGGGCCTTTGATACAGTCCCCCAGAATATTCTTGCTGCTAAATTGGAAACATATGGCTTTGATGGATGGACTGTTAGGTGGAGTGGATAAGGAATTGGCTGGATGGTCGCATCCGAAGAGTTGTGGTCAATGTACAAGAGGAAACTGGTAACAAGCGATGTTACCACTCAAAGGTCTGTATTGGGACCAATACTACCTAATATCTTCATCAATGACACAGACAGTGGGACTGAGTGCACCCTCAGCAACTTTGCTGATAACACCAAGCTGAGTGGCGCAGTTGATTTGCTTGTGGGAAAGGGTGCCATCAGGAAGCACTTTAACAGGCTTTAGGACTGGACCCATGTGAACCCCATGAATTTCAAAAAAGGCAAAGGCAAGGTCCTGCACCCGGGTTGGGGCAATCATCAGCATCAGTTCAGGCTGGGTGATAAATGGATTGAGAGTATCCCTGTGGATAAGGTCTTAGGATGTTGGTAGATAAAAAATTGGATGTAAGCTGGCAACATGTCCTTGACAGTCCAGAAAGCCAATCATATCCTGAACTGCATCAAAAGAAACAAGTCCAGCAGGTCAAGAGAGGTGCCTCTGCTCTCATAAGACCCCATCTGGAGCACTATGTCCAGATCAAGGAAGATGTGGATCTGCTAGAGCAGGTCTGCAAAAAATGATTAAAGGGCTGGAACACCTCTCCTACGAAGAAAGGCTGGAAGAGAGTTGGGGTTATTCAGCCCAAATAAAAGGCGGCTCTGGGGAGATCTTATTGCAGCCCTTCAGTACTTAAATGGGGCTTATAAAAAAGACTGAGACTTTTTAACAGGTCCTGTAGTGACAGGACAAGGGGCACTGATTTTAAACTGAAAGAGGATAGATTTAGATTGGACATAAGGAAGAAATTCTGTACAATAAGTATGGTGAGACACTGGAAGAGGTTACCCAGAGAAGTTGTGGATGTCCCATCATTGAAAGTGTTCAAGGTCAAGGTGAATGGGACTTTAAGCAACTTGATCTAGTGAAGGCTGTCCCTGCCTGTGGCAAGGGGGGTGGAACCAGATGATCTTTAAGCTCCCTTCCAACCCAAACGTTCTATGATTCTATGAAGTTTAGCTTCAACATATGAAGAGTATATGCATGATAGAAAGGACAGCTAAAAATTAGGTGGGTACTGAAGGCTTATTAAGATCATCTACAAATCTCCTCAGCCTTTAAGATGTTTCCAAAAAGCCTGTCAGGTATCTATCTGCAAAATCAGGAGCATAAACATCTTTGAAAAATATGCCCATAACCCATATAAGTCTGTTGCTCTAAAATAGATTTCAAGAGAATCACCAGCAGCCAGTCATAGTCAAAGAAAACAACTAATAACATGGAAGAGGTATACAGATCTTAAGGAAGCAGGGAGATGATAAGATGTGATGGCAGAAAGAAAGGTCTGTCTGCTATTAAAAGAAAAAAAAAAAAGGTGTGGTATTATTTAATCTCTCGTGATAAACAAACAAAAAAAAGAGAAATATAACACAAAAAACTGGTATATGTAAAGATAGCTGCACACAGAAGTTCTCCATATTAAAAATGTGTATCTTGTTTTGGAGCATGCTTGCACAAGATATCTAAGTATTTCTCAGAGTAAAATACACTTCACAGTTTCCATATAAATGGCAATCATCACAAATTACATTTATATGAGTCCAAAAAACCAAACCCATACCCACAAAACAACCAAATAAAAACCCCCTTTTTATATGTATAAATGTTACTCTTGCAGCCTGCAAAGGCAATTACAGACTAATGGACTTAAGGCAAAGGTTCCTCTATGGTTGAGTTACTTCATCTTTGTCAATATTTCTTGTGCTTTTTGTACACAGATATTGGTATTCAACAGTGACAAAGGCTAGATATGAGCTTAATGAACCCTGTCCAGGCTGCTCCAGCATAGAAAATCTCATGTTTACATGATCATTTGTGTTCTTCATATATACAATAACACAACTGGTGAAAGACCCGATAGAGGGATGAGTACAGTCCTGGCTAAGGAATGTTCATTTGATGAGGGGTGGAGGGGGAAGCAGAATGTAACATATATTTTATTATAGGAGAATAGATGTAAAGACAACACGAACACTAAAAGCAATCAAGGTTTATCATCATTGACTTGAATGACTCCCAAATTCCTGATGCTGAGAACATCTTCCTGAAAGATGATGCTGATCCGGCTTTGGACAAGTGGTTTATTGCCTTTGTACTTCAACTATTTCAAGTGTAAACTACTCAGAGCACATATAATGTTATTCTAGCCCTAATCTAGCCACAGGGTGAGGCTGGATCTACTCTGGCTGCCTGAGGTTTCTCTCCTCCTTTTTGCTCTCCTACCCACTGCACCAGTTCACTGCATCAATATTGAACCTTCTAACATTTTTCTGCCCATCACTCTTTCTTCCCATTTGTTATCTGCTGCCTAACTTCACCTTAAGGCCCACTAAGTAAATGTTTTCCCCCCTTTTCTAAGAATAATCTGAAAAAAAAACATAAGAAAAAACTAGAGAGGGCACCTAGGTTATTGATCCTAGTCTCCTACACTGCAAGAAACATCTTGAGTCCCTTCTTAGGGCAGCAGAGACAAGAGCAGACTTTTCCTAGTTACTCATAGCTGAAAGCCATCACTCTAAAACCTGCATTGCCTCAGTTTGGGCCACCTAACACACGTATAATTTACAGGATGAACATGTGCTTCAGTAAATCTAGTGCTAAATCAGTATTGAAAATGACTTAATAAATCAAGCAGTTTCCTGTCTTTCATAGGGGAAAGGCTGTAAACTAGCACCATCTTTTCTTACAACAGATTTAATCATTCAGGAAAAGTTATTTTGATAACAGTTTCAAGATTTCTTGCAATGACATCAGCCCAGTTTATAATTTCACGTTAAAATTAGTTAGCTTCTCTACGTTCAGGGTATTTTCACTGAGTGTCCCAGCTCTCAAAACCATCTTACCTTTGTTCTTTTACCTTAATTGACCAGTGATTTCTAATGCACCTTCACCTAAGCAACAATGAAACTTTGCTCTTTTTAGGCTCTCTGCTTCCCTGTTATTTCTTTGAGTCCTCCAATTAAGGTATTTTTCTACTTTAGCTCTGGCTGCAGTGCACAGTTGAACACCTGTTCCACTTCCCCCAGCTCTTTCCATTTCAGTGACTGGCAAAACAATCTCCAGCTGCATAGAGATCCTTAATGCGGAAGCATTTGCTCTTTAGCTCTAAGGGCAGTAGCCAAAATAGATGGAGATTATTTCAAAATCTTCCACAGAGCATTCCCAGAAATACCTGTACTTGCACCATGACACTAAGTATAGAAGGCTTAAAAGAAAACCCACCGCCAACAACTTCTACAGCAGGCAGAGGCTGCATCTCTCCATTTAGAAATCTTCTTGTTCTCATTAGCGTAGCTTCAATTCAGGCTGCCTGAGAATGTGGAAGCCACTGACATTTGTGCTGCAGTCACACCCAAAAAATGCCTACTACCCCTTCTTTGAAATTAGGGGTCACAGCAGATGTTTTCAAGACAGCTATCAGAGAGAGTGTAAATTCTGGTTTGATTTACAGATCTTGTTGGTGCAGTTCTGTCAGTGACATTTCCTTCAGTTATTCCTGCACAATATTTAAGTGCAATAAAGCTTAATCCAAAGGGAAAACAAACCAAAACAGAACAAAACAAAAAAACCAAACAAATAAACAAAAAAAAAAAAAAAGCAAACCCTCACACTTCCAGGGCTTCAAAGCATTTTCACTGCCATGGTAAAATGTAATATCCAGCTTTTACTCACTCTAGATTGTTACAATCCAACAAGTAACACAGGGAAAAAGCAAGAAAAACTACTATTTGGAGAGGAATAACGCTTTATTACAAAAGCAGAAAGATTTTCACTGGCTGTTCCTTTGTCCTTTCTAGAAATATACCTCCCAATGCTGATATTATATGTTTATATTGAGAGTCATCTGAACACTGAGGTCCTGGACATAACATATAGATACAGAGACAGGTATTATGGGAAAGCTTGAAGCGTTACCAGTGAAGTCCCATGGAGTACTGTAGTAGGTATTTCTATGAAAATTACCCATTAATGTATCTTTTAAAGATTTGTAGTAGAACAGAGGGTGTAGAAATTATGCAAGGTGTTAAGCAATAGATGTTCATGTCTGATTCTTTCTCCCAGACCCAGCTCTAAAATATTTAACAAGGAACCCCCAAACATAAAGCCATAGTAGGAATGGCTGGGAGAAGAAAAGATAGTCCAACCTGAAGTCAAGGAAATATTAGGTCAGAATTTCATCTGTTGTGTAGCAAAATCTCTTCATTCATGGAAATGGATTATGCCTATTTCTTTCACCAATTAGTCAACATCCAATGTTAGTCTCAAGAGCAGATGTTTTTTCCTCTATCTCAGGGGAGAAAATTAAGTCCCTTTCCTGCTCCTGGATAGATAATGTAAAGTTCTGCAATGGAAAAAAGTTTAATGGATGAGAAAATTGAGACAAATGATGTGATAAAGACAAGCTGCTTCATTCTTCTTTTGGTGATAGCACCACTCTCTGCAAACCATTCCATAGCTGCTGAGCAAGCAGCTAGATCAGCAGTGTCAAACAAGGACAGAGGGATCTACCCTAAGCTTTTCTGTACAAGCCTGTGTGTAATTAAGC